>OY294026.1:2998703-3057504 GCA_958510785.1 Exephanes ischioxanthus
TACTACTTTGACGCCGCTCGCAAGACACACTCACCGGTTCGATGAGCACCGTTTTTTTTTTTTTTTTTTTTTTTTTTTTTTTTTTTTAATCCGTCATACTCTCGGCTCTCTCCGCCGCCGATGTTGAATAATTGTCGTTTTGTAACGCGATCGAGGCTGATGATCCAGCGAGCGAAATTGGGCAAAGGGAAAATCTCTCGATGCCGTATAAAAACCGGCGGACGAAGTTCCCAACGCACAGTTGTCTCCCGTGGATCCTCAAGAGCGCTACCGATTTATCCTCCGTGATTCCTTCGACGCGATGGCTTCCGTCAAAGTCAGTGAGATTAAACGATTTTTGGATTTCGTCGATCCTAAAAAAAAAAGAAGCGTGCAGAGTCATCGGCACAATTACTTCCCCTCGTGTTTCACGGTTTTGCGCAACTTCCTCTATGATAAATTACGTTGCTCCATTTTTGGATTCCTTATACACACAGAAAAAAAAATTATTTGACGGCCACCGTTTGTTTGGTTTAAGTAAAATATTCATTTGATTTAAATAAATATTTATTTTAATTAAGTAAATAGTTACTCCAATGAAATAAATATTTATTTTGATGAAATAAACATTTATTTTTATGAAATAAATATTTATTTTTATGAAATAAATATTTATTTTAATGAAATAAATATTTATTTTTATGAAATAAATATTTATTTTAATGAAATAAACATTTATTTTAATGAAATAATTATTTATTTAAATCAAATAAACGGTGGCGGTCAAATAAATTATTTTTCTGGGTGCACGAGTTTCTGAATCAAATATCATGCAATGAGTAAAAAGAATTTTAGTTATGTAATCCAGCTCTGATGAATGGATTAAAAATGGCCCCAAAACGACGCAATCCGCAAATGTCAGTTCGCGATTCCCTATAATAAATTCTCGTTTAAAATTTGACGGTCAGGCTTAAAAAAAAAAATTTCAAAATATTCAACATCTTCAAAATCCCGTAAAATTTAAATTGGATCAATTATTTACGCCTCAATATTACAATTTTTTACTTTTTATAAAAAAAAAAAAAAAAAATTTAATATAATTTTATTAAAAAAAATAAACATAATATTTTTTAATTTTTTATTTTATTTTATTTTATTTTATTTAATTTTTATTTTATTTAATTTTTATTTTATTTAATTTTTATTTTATTTAATTTTTATTTTATTTAATTTTTATTTTATTTAATTTTTATTTTATTTAATTTTTTCGTTTGTTCTCCAGATTGTGACGCTGCTGATGGTTTCGGCGGTGTGCGTGGCGTGCGCGTGGGCCGACGGTCACGCTCACTCGTTTCAACACTTCAAAGGACCGGTGATCGGCGAGCCTCGCGAAGTCACCTGGAAGGACAAGCACGGTCATCTTCACGAGGATTACGTCGCCCAGCCGCACTACCAGTACGCCTACGGGGTGGAGGATCATCACACCGGCGACTACCACGGACAGAAGGAGCATCGGGACGGTAATTAACGCCCCATCGCTACTGGCAGAAATTTGGCTGCGATAAGTCAGGTTTTGTTGTTGCTCCCGAAACGGAATACCGAAAAAGGAACTAAAAAAAAAACCCCCCCGGCAATTCGCCTAAACACCCAGATTTTTTAAAAAATTTGACGGCCACCGTTTATTTGGTTAAAATAAATATTTATTTGATTAAAATAAATGTTTATTCGATTAAAATAAATATTTATTTGATTAAAATAAATATTTATTTGATAAAAATAAATGTTTATTTGATAAAAATAAATATTTATTTGATTAAAATAAATATTTATTTGATTAAAATAAATATTTATTTGATTAAAATAAATATTTATTTGATTAAAATAAATATTTATTTGATTAAAATAAATATTTATTTGATTAAAATAAATGTTTATTTGATTAAAATAAATATTTATTTGATGAAAATAAATGTTTATTTGATTAAAATAAATATTTATTTGATTAAAATAAATATTTATTTGATTAAAATAAATGTTTATTCGATAAAAATAGATATTTATTTGATAAAAATAAATGTTAATTCGATTAAAATAAATATTCATTTGATGAAATAAATGTTTATTTGATAAAAATAAATATTTATTCAAATTAAGTAAATAGTTACTTAAAAGAAATAAATATTTTACTTAAACCGAATAAACGGTGGCCGTAAAATAATTTTTTTTTCTGGGTGCAAGACATGCCCTGGGTAAACCGCGATGCACTGCAATCAAATTTCTACCACGGTTCCGAGGTGTCAGTAGACATTGATAAAACCTACTTGTTCTGTTCCATAAATCGTGAAACCGTCCAGGCAAGGCGGTGATCGGTGAGTACACTGTCAAGGAGCCAACCGGCAACGTCAGAACCGTCAAGTACCACGCCGACGAGAGTGGATTCCATGCCCAGGTGCACAACAGTCATGGTAACGGCGACGGCGACAGATGATCATCGCTGAGACATAGAATCAACGAAATTTATTGACAAGCTGCTCGATCGATTGTAACAAATATATACCTTAAAAACGCTTTGAGTGTGTTCAATTGATTAATTGATATTGGCTGCGGAGACCCAACTTCGCAGCCAATATTGGCCCCAAGGTTGCTCACAAGGTTCGTTGTGAGCCAATGGAACATTGGCCGCAAAATGGCACGGCAACGATTGGCGGGTCAATACGCGACTCGACATTGGCAAAAGGTCGGGGAATCACCAAGCATTACACGGACATTGGGCCAATCATTGGACGTTCCCGATCGATCGCCGTGACCTACATGACCTACGTGGGCTAATGAATTTTCTTTAACTGGCAGGCCAATATTGCCATGACCTACGGGGGGTTAGTGGATTTCTTTTACCGGCAGGCCAATATTGCCGTGACCAACCTGGGCTAATGGTTTGTTTTTTTTTTTCACTGGCATGCCAATATTGCCGTGACCTACGGGGGCTAATGGATTTTTTAAACTGCCATGCCAATATCGGCCCGATCGTCGACCGAGTAGTGAATGATGAGTCCATTACTACTTTGGCAGCCAATATTGGCCCCAAGGTTGCTCACAAGGTTCGTTGTGAGCCAATGGAACATTGGCGGCAAATTGGCACGGCAACGATTGGCGGGTCAATACGCGGCTCGACATTGGCCAAAGATCGGGGAATCGCCAATCATTACACGGACATTGGGCCAATCATTAGACGTTCCCGATCGATCGCCGTGACCTACATGACCTACGTGGGCTAATGAATTTTCTTTAACTAGCAGGCCAATATTGCCCTGACCTACGGGGGGTTAGTGGATTTCTTTTACCGGCAGGCCAATATTGCCGTGACCAACCTGGGCTAATGGTTTTTTTTTTTTTTCACTGGCATGCCAATATTGCCGTGACCTACGGGGGCTAATGGATTTTTTTAACTGCCATGCCAATATCGGCCCTATCGTCGACCGAATAGTGAATGATGAGTCGGGGAAAGGTCGGGGAATCGCCAATCATTACACGGACATTGGGCCAATCATTGGACGTTCCCGATCGATCGCCGTGACCTACGTGGGCTAATGAATTTTTCTTACTGCCAGGCCAATATTGCCTTTACCTACGTGGGGTTAATAGATTTTTTTAACTGGCACATGCCAATATTGCCGTCACCTACGTCGACCAATGGATTTTTCAAACTGGCAGGCCAATATTGCCGTGCCGTACGTGGACTAATGAATGTTTTTTAACTGGCTGGCCAATATTACCGTGCCCTACGCAGTTTAATAGATTTTTTAAACTAGCAGGCCAATATTGCCGTGTCCTACGTGGGTTCATGGATTTTTCAAACTGGCAGGCCAATATTGCCGTCACCTACGTGAGTAAATCGATTTTCTAACTGGCCGGCCAATCTGAGCTAATGGTTTTGTTATAACTGTCATGCCAATATCGCCGTAACTCACGGGGGCTAATGGATTTTTTAAAACCACCATGCCAATATCGGCCCGATCGTCGACCGAGCAGTGAACTCATCGTCCATGACTACTTTGGCAGCCAATATTGGTCCCAAGATCCCTTAATCCCCTCGTCCTCAATAATCCGAACCGGACATTGGCTCAACGTTGGGGAGTCGCCGATACTTAGCCCCACACTGGGCCGATACCGCCCGATCGGTCGGAACTTACGTGGTCCGGTAGATTCTTTCGTACGGGAGGATTTCTCAACTTCGGGGTGAAAATCTATGCCCGATTGTCGAATAGTTCCGGAAGTGCACGCCATTGGCTATCCTATCGTTTGTGGCAACTCTATCCGGAGTTGCGATACCGGCGAGAGGTTGGTCTGTATAAATTGAATCCGGTCTCTGAGAGAGGCGCGCTGCCCGCTCGGCCAGGGTAATCCTTTGTCGGCGCGGACACGGAAGCGCTTCACAGGGGCCGATTGTTCGCCGTCGCCGCTCGAACAATTATAATCACTGCTATGTACGCGCATTCGCTTGTTCTCGCCACGGCCAAAAAGACCACCTCTGGCCCTCGGAGTTTCTTGGACCGGAGCGGGGACGCACGTAACTCGAATTCCCCGGTCACCGATAGCTCCGCGGAGTTCATTCGGTATCCACAGTCGGGAACACACGGCGGCGCCAATGGAATTTCGAGACAATTTACTTATCGGTGTACCCGGAAATGCGGTATTTATCGGCGATCTGCCTTGATCCACATCGAAGATAATTCAGTCCTCAAAGCAATTGAAGTGATTGCCCGAAATTTTTTTAATGTGACCGGACATGCCAATATCGTCATGGAATGACAATGTGAAGAGTATTGTCAAAAAAAAAACGTTGCCAAAGTGTCTCACGAAGCCTGAGGGGACTTAATAATCGGGGTCTGGGTGGAGGCTCTTAGTGGGGTTTGGTGCAGAGTCTAAAAAATGAAAAATTGTTTGAATTTTATTGTAGTGGTACTGAAAGTTTTTATGCAAAAATTGGTATATTAAATTTCATGTATAATTATGGTGAAAAATTAACGAAAAGTGTATTAAAAACTTTATGTAACTCATGCATGAAAAGTGCTGCTTTTCGTGTCTGTCGATAGTGGCGTAAGTGGCGTTTTACAGCCAAGTGTAGTAAATACCCGGCGCATGCGTGCATCGGGGCGATTTTACTTCACGCACGCGTCTCGTACTTTACGCACGCGTCTCGCACTTTACGCACGCGTCTCGTACTTTACGCACGCGTCTCGTACTTTACGCACGCGTCTCGTCCTTTACGCACGCGTCTCGTCCTTTACGCACGCGTCTCGTCCTTTACGCACGCGTCTCGTACTTTACGCACGCGTCTCGTCCTTTACGCACGCGTCTCGTACTTTACGCACGCGTCTCGTACTTTACGCACGCGTCTCGTCCTTTACGCACGCGTCTCGTCCTTTACGCACGCGTCTCGTACTTTACGCACGCGTCTCGTACTTTACGCACGCGTCTCGTCCTTTACGCACGCGTCTCGTACTTTACGCACACGTCTCGTAAACTTTACGCACACATCTCGTCTTTGGAGCAACGTCGCTGACTTTTGTGCCTAGAAAAATCTCGCAATCTTCGTGCGTTCCGATACGCTCGTACGCATGCAAATTCGGGGCTTCAAAGCAGATACACCGTTGCAAACGACGCCGAGAGGATTTCAAGAAACTCGGCGTACAAATAAAAAAAAAAAAAAAAGATAAAAAGTCGGGGCGCGAAAGGGTCATTCGGCCTCCAAAATCTCGGGAGACTGTCCGAAATATATCTCGTTTCCATCCCCAACGAGGAGACTGTATCGCTCCCTCGTGCACCGGTAAATTCAATTCCCCCCAATTTTCAGTGGCGCTCCCCGCCGCGTCTCGAATCATTCTCCGACTCTCCCTCATGCGAATTCAATTTAACGAGATTTTCGAAACGGTCACGTAGAACGTAGCGGGCCGAAGGGGATGAACGAAGGAGGTTGAACGATCTACGCGTGGGTGGCGCGGCACACGAAAAATAAAACCAACGACCAACCATCCAGACGAAGATCCGAAGACGAAGATGTAGCTTTGAGAAATGCGCGGCATTTTTTTTTTATGTATTTTTTGTTCTCTTTTTTGTCGCAACAAGGAAAGGAGCCGCAGTCGAGTAGTAAATTTTTTTTGGCCTTAGAGCGGCAGTGCGAAAGATTGAAGTTGCTGCGTTGCCAAGCGAGGGCTTGTACATGTCTCTATAATATAAAAAGCTTTCATCGCCGCCGCTGCCGTGTCAAGAATCGAGGGGGGGTGCCAATAATTGGGTCATGTAGGGGTCAATCATTGGGTCAGTTGCGGTTAATAATTGAGTCAGGTAGGGGTTAATAATTGAGTCAGGTAGCGGCCAATAATTGAGTCAGGTAGCGGCCAATAATTGGGCCAGGGGGTCAATAATAGGGTCAGTTGGGATCAATAATTGAGTCAGGTAAGGGTTAATAATTGAGTCAGGTAGCGATCAATAATTGGGCCAGGGGGGTCAATAATAGGGTCAGTTAAGGTCAATAATAGGGTCAGTTGTGGTCAATAATAGGGTCAGTTGGGGTCAATAATAGGGTCAGTTATGGTCAATAATAGGGTCAGTTCGGGTCAATAATTGAGTCAGATAGAGGTTAATAATTGGGCGAGGTAGCGATCAATAATTGGGCGACGGGGGCCAATAATAGGGTCAGTTAGGGTCAATAATAGAGTCGGGTAGGGGTTAATAATTGAGTCAGGTAGCAATCAATAATTGGGCCAGAGGGGTCGATAATAGGGTCAACGGGGTCAGTAATATGGTCAGGGGGTCAATAATCGGGTCAGGTGGGCTCGATAATTGAGTCGAAGGGGGTCAATAACACGTTCAGGGGTCAATAATATGGTCAGGGGGCCAATAATAGGGACGTAAAGATTTAGAATAATAAGGGCTTAAGTCCATAAAGGAGGTGCTCGCGCGCGAAGGTCGCGAACCACCAGCTCCACTAATAGTATATATATTAGGATGTTTCTCAAAAAGGACATTAAAAAAAATGTCCAACCACCCTTTTAAATTATAGATTTCTCATCAAAAATCGAACCTCACTAAATGCGGTTCCAAGCAAAAAAATCCTAAGAGGTGCCATTTTTTGGAAGGGTCCAACCTTCGAATGCGGCACCTCTTAGGATTTTTTGTTAGGTATCGCTTTTCGCGAGTTTGAATTTGATATCGAAATCTGTACTTTAAAAAGGTGGAAGGAAAATAAAAATTCCTTTTTTTGCAGCACCCTAATATATATATATATATATATATATATATATATATATATAGATCAGTTGTCGGTCGGTCGAACGCGCCGTTTCAGAGGAAAAGCCGTGCCGCGGCCGCGTGCCGGACGTTCGACGTTTTACGGTGGAATCATTGTCAAGCCTGCGGGCGCTCGCCACCAGCCGGTGCGAGGGAGCGGAGGATCGCTTTTCGCGGATCTCTGCCCCGGATCGTCCTATTTCCGTCGCTTTTATCCATCGTCCCGGGGTATTTTCCATTCCCCGAGAATTTCCCTCGCGCTCTCTGTACCGATCTCTCTCGATCTCTCTCCCTTCGGTCCCCATTCGTCTCTCCCGCGCTACGGTCGACGACAATCCTGAACCCTCGAAATCGTTTCGTACCGATGTTTTTCCGATCGTCGGCTGTATATACACTCCCGACGGCAACGTACGATATCCGTCGAAAAAACTGTTGGACGAGAAAAGAAACAGGCGAGTGATCGAGGAGACTCCGGGCGCTCTTGCTTTCTCTTGGTCCATCGCCCTCCCTCCCGCTCTAAGCTTGTTTGCTATCTTTACGCGTCAAAGATTCCCGTCGTTCTTACACTGTCTTGCACTGTCTTGCACTGTCCTGCACTGTCCTACACTGTCCTACACTGTCCTACACTGTCCTACACTGTCCTACACTGTCCTACACTGTCCTACACTGTCTTGCACTGTCCTACACTTTCCTACACTGTCCTACACTGTCCTACACTGTCCTACACTGTCCTACCCTGTGCTAATATGCTACTGTCCTGTGCTCCTACACTGTCCTGCTACACTGTCCTCCTACTACAATGTGTTATAGGACAGTGCTACTGCACCGTGCTACAACACTGTGCACTATGCTACAACATTGTGCACTGTGTCACAACACTATGCGCTATGCTACAACACTATGCGCTATGCTACAACTACACAGTGCTACTACACTGTGTGCCACAGTGCTACTACACTGTGTGCCACAGTGCTACTACACTGTGTGCCACAGTGCTACTACACTGTGTGCCACAGTGCTACTACACTGTGTGCCACAGTGCTACTACACTGTGTGCCACAGTGCTACTACACTGTGTGCCACAGTGCTACTACACTGTGTGCCACAGTGCTACTACACTGTGTGCCACAGTGCTACTACACTGTGTGCCACAGTGCTACTACACTGTGTGCCACAGTGCTACTACACTGTGTGCCACAGTGCTACTACACTGTGCTACTACACTGGCCTGCTACACTGTCCTGCTACACTATTCTGCAACACTGTCCCACTACACTGTCCCACTACACTGTCCCACTACACTGTCCCACTACACTGTCCCACTACACCGTCCCGCTACACCGTCCTGCTACACCGTCCTGCTACACTGTCCTGCTACACTGTTCTGCTACACTGTCTTGCTACACTATTCTGCTACACTGAGCTGCAACACTGTCCCACTACGCTGTCCCACTACACCGTCCCGCTACACTGTCCCACTACACTGCCCCACTACATTGCCCTACAACACTGTCCTACTACACTGTTCTAACCGTAAAAATACCCGGCTACGTCATGCCGGATATTTTCCATTCTCCGAGAATTCTCCTCACTCTTCCCTCTCGATCTCTCGTCCCTCGGTCCCTATTTGTCTCTCTCGCAGCACTCTCGACGACAATCGACAACCCCCGAAATCGTTTCGTACCGATATTTTTCCGATCGTCGGCTGTATACACACACACAGACACACACTCACACCCTACCGCGACGTACGACATCTGACGAAAAAACCATTGGAAGGGAAAAGGAACAGGCGACTGATCGAAGAGACTCCGGGGGTTGTCGCTTTCTCTCAGTCGCTCGCCCTCGCTCCCGCTCGAATCCTGGTCGCGATTTTTCCGCGTCAAAGATTCCCGTCGTTCTCGGTACAAAGAAGTCGCCCTGTTGCCTTTTTCGGCCTCCCGGCAGTGCCGTAAAAACGATACGGCAGCTCGCACGGGAAACTCGTCCGGGTACACAGCTTGGAACGACGACCCGATTGCCGAGTCTTTTTCCCAGGTTTCGACCCACGGCGAACGGGAATCTTCCCACTTAGGAAGCAACTCTCGTGCATCTGTTCGATGAATATTACCCTCCCCCCCCCCCCCCCCCCCCCCCGCCCGTTTTGCCGGCACTTTTATCCCGTGGGGCTTCGCCTCTCCTCTATTTTTTTTTTCGATCGCTTCTCACTCCACACGCGGAGACACAGGCGCAGTTTTACGACCAATGGAAACGAGGAGCGTGAACGTGACACCGAACGTCTTCATCGTACAGCATGTCCAATATCGTGTGAAAGCTCGAGGCGTGAACAAAAAAGAGGTGAAATAAGAAATAATTTTACTCGATCAGAAAATACGGAAAATAATGTGATTTTCAATGGTAATTGATGGGAGACTTGGCCAAGATTTCGAACATAGTCCGTGGTACATTTGTACCCCGCATGTGAGTCATAGGGTTAAATAAATACATTCACGATCCGTTTCGCTTCCGCGCGCAATCCGAATCAATGGGTAGGCACTGCATTTTTTTTTTCTGGTTAGGCGCCAGAGTCGAAAGAATCCCTGCAACTTTGCAACGTTTCAAACTTCACCGCTATGCAATCAATGTGATTTTCAATGGTAATTAATGGGAGACTTAGCCAAGATTTCGAACATAGTCCGTGGTACATTTGTACCCCGCATGTGAGCCATAGGCTTCAATAAATAAATTCTCGATCCGTTTCGCTACCGCGCGCAATCCGAATCAATGGGTAGGCACTGCATTTTTTTTTTCTGTTTAGGCGCCAGAGTCGAAAGAATCCCTGCAACTTTGCAACGTTTCAAACTTCACCGCTATATCCCTGCAACTTTGCAACGTTTCAAACTTCACCGCTATGTAATCAATGCGATTTTCAATGGTAATTAATGGGAGACTTAGCCAAGATTTCGAACATAGTCCGTGGTACATTTGTACCCCGCATGTGAGCCATAGGGTTAAATAAATAAATTCCCGATCCGTTTCGCTACCGCGCGCAATCCGAATCAATGGGTAGGCACTGCATTTTTTTTTTCTGTTTAGGCGCCAGAGTCGAAAGAATCCCTGCAACTTTGCCACGTTTCAAACTTCACCGCTATATCTCTGCAACTTTGCAACGTTTCAAACTTCACCGCTATGCAATCAATGCGATTTTCAATGGTAATTAATGGGAGACTTGGCCAAGATTTCGAACATAGTCCGTGGTGCATTTGTACCCCACATGTGAGTCATAGGGTTAAATAAATAAATTCTCGATCCGTTTCGCTACCGCGCGCAATCTGAATCAATGGGTAGGCACTGCATTTTTTTTCTGGTTAGGTTGGTAGAATCGTTGCAACTTTGCAACGTTTCAAACTTCACCGCTATATCCCTGCAACTTTGCAACGTTTCAAACTTCACCGCTATGTAATCAATGCGATTTTCAATGGTAATTGATGGGAGACTTGGCCAAGATTTCGAACATAGTCCGTGGTACATTTGTACCCCGCATGTGAGCCATAGGGTTAAATAAATAAATTCTCGATCCGTTTCGCTACCGCGCGCAATCCGAATCAATGGGTAGGCACTGCATTTTTTTTTCTGTTTAGGCGCCAGAGTCGAAAGAATCCCTGCAACTTTGCAACGTTTCAAACTTCACCGCTATATCCCTGCAACTTTGCAACGTTTCAAACGTCACCGCTATGTAATCAATGCGATTTTCAATGGTAATTGATGGGAGACTTAGCCAAGATTTCGAACATACCCGAGCAGAAATTGCCGTCGGGCTGACGTCAGGTCCCTATCAGGCACTGCCTAACGCTTCATCAGGTCCTGATAAGGCACCTTATCAGGCCCTGATCAGAAGTGTAACGCAGTTGCCCTGTAAGGTCCTGATCAGGCTGCCTGATCACGGCCTAATCAAGGTGCCTGATGGCCTCCTGAGAAAAATATAATAAATACTTTTTATTTATTAGCGTTATTTTATCGGACTTGTGAACCTTTAATATTTGTTCTTTGGATTAAATTAACTAATTACTACAATTAAATCACGGAAAAATTAATTTTTAATTTACTCATGGTCGGACTCGAACCAGCGACCTTGCCAATTGGGGACTGCGTTGGCGGTGCCTTAACCAACTCGGCTATCCTCAACTTGAAAAACGTAATGTCGAATTTGCTTTTAAGCTCCGGTAGAAGTATACACACGACTAAATATACTTTTATAAAGTGCCTCACACATGCATTGCCGGCGAAAACTGAAATTCAGTGCGAATTTTGAACACTTTCTAATGAGATAAAAATCGGAAAAAATTAATCATATTGAAGATGCAAGGAATATTGATTTTGTATAATAGTAATGTAAAAAAATTATAATAAATAAAAAATAAATGTTCAACAAATAATGAGGGAATCTTTTTTATTAAATCGTTGGAATTATTTCAATTATGTATTTACTTATTAACTTATTAATTAACTTATTAAAACGTCCAAATTCGTTGCAGGGTTTCTTAAAAAAAAATGTCCAACGTAAAAAAATTCTATAAAAAAACCACATCAACTGTAAAAATTGTACAAATTTATTTGAAATTAGAAAAAAAGGTTCACTAACTTTTTTCTAAAAATTTATTTCTCAAATACCTTAGAATCATGTTTTGGAATTTTCATTATGCAAAATGTTCGCTTCTCAAAATCAATGTTCTCCGGGCATGCATAATGCATGCCTGGAGAAAGTTTGCCTGATTTACCTGCTAAGGCCCTGGTCGGGGTACTATCAGGCTAGCCTCGTCAAAAGCCAAGGATATCCAGTCAGGTTTCCCGACCTGTACATTATCGGGCCCTGATGAGGCTGGCATCAGGCTCGCCTCATCTGAAGTGAGGATTATTTAGTCGTGCTTCACGACCTGCACCTTATCAGGCCCTCATCAGGCTCGCCTGATCAGGCACGCCCTGGCTATACCTTAAAAGGGCCTGATAAGGTATCAGGCAGCCTGATGCCAATTTCTGCTCGGGTAGTCCGTGGTACATTTGTACGCCGCATGTGAGCCATAGGGTTAAATAAATAAATTCTCGATCCGTTTCGCCAGTCGGAAGAATCGCTCTCAGCGGACCTTCCTCTCTGATTCGTTTCACTTCGGCTGCCTCTTCGAGGTCCGCAGCGCGCGCGGTCGCGGGGCGAACTAAGCTCCGCGCGATCCTCGTTTCTTCGCCGCTGAGGCGCTGCTCGTTTAATCTCCGCGCTCGCCGGTGCCCGGAAAATCACCGCAATTAATTCCGTTCACCGTGCAACGACGCCGCCCGGCGAGAGACGGAAAACCGAGCCGCGACTGAGCGGAGGTACCGAGGGTGACGAGGAGACGCGAGAGGACGAAGGACGAGAACTGACTCGGCGATAGCGCAAACCACTTTACCACCGAGCACTTGCAACCCCCCGACCGAAACGCGGACTCTGCCGGGACGGATGGTCGGTGAAAAGGGTGGATGTACATGTGAACCGAGGCTTCCAGAGGCTTTCGGAAGCTCGGCTAACAGGGTGATATTCCTGATTAAATAATACCCCGAGTACCGTTCCCGACGTCCGATCTGACCGGGCAAAAGTGCCTCGGCAAGAATTCCTTATCCGTTCTTATTCCACCCTCCACGACCGTTCCCGGAACATCCCCAAGAACGTAGGAACGATTCCTTTGCATTTGTCGCCGGTCCGCGGCGGAACTGGAAGAACTCTGCACTAATTTTCCCTGCGAGGATGCAGCATCTTTTTTTTCTAACTTTTTTTTTTTTGTACAACAAATACAATTTATTTCAGAGAAATGAATTCCAAAGGCTTTCCGAAGCTCGGCTAACCGGGTGATATTCCTGATTAAATAATATTGATACTCAAAAACTTACAATTCATGGAATGTGATTGTAAAAATATTTGTTAAATTGTTGAACAAGTATATCGATGTCAATTATAATTTTTCGGATTTTTTCCCCTAAAGTTTTTACGACATTTTTCTTGTACGTGAGTAACTTTTGTGGTACTCGAACAGCTCCTTTCATCCCTTTTGATTTATGCTTTAGTATTTTGGTCTATTTTAATACTTTTAATACTTTTGTGGGGAAATTTTTTTTAGTAACCTTATTATTTCGGTTGGGGGGGGGGGGGGCAGCCTCCCTTTTTGGGGAGTATTTTGTTTGGGTTGTTCCCCTTTTGTAAATTCTTTTTTCTTTTGCTTTTTGGTCTTCCCTTTTTTTTAATTTTTAAAAATTTTTTGTTTTATTTATTTATTTAAAAAAAAAAATTCTATTTTTATTAAATTTTTTTTTTATTTTCGTTTTTTTTCTTCATTTTTTTGTGGTCCCTCTTTTTTTGGGTTTGCGTTTTTTTGCGCTTGTTTTTTTGGGGTCCCTTCTTTTTCGGGTTAGGATTTTCTTGTTGTCCCTCCTTTTTTGGGTTTGGGTTTTTTTGCGCCCGAGTTGGGTTTTTCATACCCCGAGTACCGTTCCCGACGTCCAATCTGACCGGACAAAAATGCCTCGGCAAGAATTCCTTATCCGTTCTTATTCCACCCTGCACGACCGTTCCCGGAACATCCCCAAGAACGTAGGAACGATTCCTCTGAATTTGTCTCCGGTCCGCGCGGAACTGGAAGAACTCTGCACTAATTTTCCCTGCGAGGATGCAGCATCTTTTTTTTCTAACTTTTTTTTTTTGTATAACAAATACAATTTATTTCAGAGAAATTAATCATCTTTTTCTTTCTATATCTGCGTAAAAGCGTGTTACTTGTGTCGAGGAGAATTTTTGTTTAATCATTCAATATACCATACAATATGCCATTCAGTTTCCCATTCGTTGTATCGTTGTATGTATGTTCGTTGTACACAAAGTGTAACGAAAATTGGCAAAACTCGCACTTTTTGGTAGAAAAATTATAGATTTTTTAAAAAATGATCCGATTTTCGAAATTCGAACGTCATTTTACGGGGGACGCGTCAGACTGTCGGGGGAATAAATAGTCTCATTTTATTCCGTTCAAAAAGTCTATTTATTTGGACATGTGAAAATGGGAAAAGTCGAAGGCTTGTAACATGGAAAAAAATCGATGAAAACGCAAACAAAATTGGTTTTGCATGGGTTTTAACATTTATTTTTCTTGAAACATTGTAGGTAATGAAAGATTTTTTTTCCCGACCGTGCTAAAAAGTGGCCATTTTTCTATGCCTGGAACGGGGATGGGAATTGGCCGAGTCTTGACGAGCGGGAGGAAAAAGATTTTAGCGGGAGGAAAAGTAATTTAGCGGGAGAAAATAAAAAGCACGCAACGAAGAAAAAAAAATGCCAAAAATAAATATAAGATATTTTTGTTTACATATAAAAATATAAGATATTTTTGTTCACATATAAAAATATAAGATATTTTTGTTTGCATATAAAAATATAAGATATTTTCGTTTACATATAAAAATATAAGATATTTTTGTTTACATATAAAAATATAAGATATTTTTGTTTACATATAAAAATATAAGATATTTTTGTTTACATATAAAAATATAAGATATTTTTGTTTACATATAAAAATATAAGATATTTTTGTTTGCATATAAAAATATAAGATATTTTCGTTTACATATAAAAATATAAGATATTTTTGTTTACATATAAAAATATAAGATATTTTTGTTTGCATATAAAAATATAAGATATTTTTGTTTACATATAAAAATATAAGATATTTTCGTTCACATATAAAAATATAAGATATTTTTGTTTACATATCAAAATATAAGATATTTTTGTTTGCATATAAAAATATAAGATATTTTTGTTCACATATAAAAATATAAGATGTTTTTGTTTACATATAAAAATATAAGATATTTTTGTTTACATATAAAAATATAAGATATTTTCGTTCACATATAAAAATATAAGATATTTTTGTTTACATATAAAAATATAAGATATTTTTGTTGACATATTCTTTATGCACGGCTATTTCACTGTTCCGTGACTCGGTATATTTCCGTCAGATTCGATGCGAGCCGGCCAGTTTTACCGTCGAACGGCGTCGTTATGTATCGGTGCTTCAAATTTCCGGTATCGTCGTTTCGGTATTCTCGTTGAACTCGGCTGGCGCTTGTGCAATTACGACGGAACCGTTCGGTTTACGGTGCTTTCACTCGACCATGGTGGAACACGGTATTGTTACGATTACGCGTCCCCAAAGGCGACGCAGAGCCGTTATTTACTTTACGCGATGCACTCACGGGATGTGCCGATATGGCGAGTTTTGATGCCGATCGATTATTGCCCTTTCTCTCCGCGTCGACGAAAGCATCGTAGCTCGAATATCAAAAGCTCAGCGGTACACTCGTAAACCGTGGGATGCTTGCGGAAGCAAAAAAGCTGCTTAAAGGGTGATATTCCTGAAATATGTCTGAACGACCGCTCGGAAATTCTCATAGGTTCGTATCGATCGGCTATCGATAATCTCTCACCGATCGATATTCTCCAGCCGGGCATGGAGGAAGAATCCTTCACGAATCTCAGCGCCGAAGAGGACCGGAGCGCAGGGGAGTGGATAATCTCGAGGAGAAGAGAGAAGCGATGCGTCACGGGATAAGAAAGTACCGAGTCGCAAGACGCGCAGAACCAGCGGTCGTTACTCATGTTCCCGCCCGAGATTGAGAGCGTTGGATGACGAAGACTTCCGTCGCTTCGTGTGTGCGCCTCCTACGAAAAGTAAATGGAAAATACGAGAATAACTGGTGTAGGAATCCATGGTTGCGATACGAACAATCGTCGGCGCGGATCAGATGATCGCAGAATCGCACAATCGGACGATCGCGCAATCGCGCGATCTGACGATGAGACCAATCTTATGATGAGACCAATCCAACGATGAGACCAATTCGATGATGAGACCAATCCGACGATGAGACCAATCCGACGATGAGACCAATCCGACGATGAGACCAATCCGACGATGAGACCAATCCGACGATGAGACCAATCCGACGATGAGACCAATCCGACGATGAGACCAATCCGACGATGAGACCAATCCGACGATGAGACCAATCCGACGATGAGACCAATCCGACGATGAGACCAATCCGACGATGAGACCAATCCGACGATGAGACCAATCCGACGATGAGACCAATCCGACGATGAGACCAATCCGACGATGAGACCAATCCGACGATGAGACCAATCCGACGATGAGACCAATCCGACGATGAGACCAATCTTATGGTGAGACCAATCCAACGATGAGACCAATTCGACGATGAGACCAATCCGACGATGAGACCAATTTTACGATGAGACCAATCTTATGATGAGACCAATCCAACGATGAGACCAATTCGACGATGAGACCAATCCGACGCTGAGACTAATCTGACGATGAGTCAATACCACGATGAGACCAATCTGACCATGAGACCAATCCTACGATGAGAGACAAATCCGACGATGAGAGACCAATCCGACGATGAGAGACCAATCTGACGATGAGACCAATCCTACGATGAGAGACAAATCCGACGATGAGAGACCAATCCGACGATGAGAGACCAATCCGACGATGAGACCAATTTTACGATGAGACCAATCTTATGATGAGACCAATCCAACGATGAGACCAATTCGACGATGAGACCAATTCGACGATGAGACCAATCCGACGATGAGACCAATCCGACGCTGAGACTAATCTGACGATGAGACAATACCACGATGAGACCAATCTGACCATGAGACCAATCCGACGATGAGACCAATCCGACGATGAGACCAATCCGACGATGAGACCAATTTTATGATGAGACCAATCCAACGATGAGACCAATTCGACGATGAGACCAATCCGACGCTGAGACTAATCTGACGATGAGACAATACCACGATGAGACCAATCTGACCATGAGACCAATCCTACGATGAGAAACAAATCCGACGATGAGAGACCAATCCGACGATGAGAGACCAATCCGACGATGAGAGACCAATCTGACGATGAGACCAATCCTACGATGAGAGACCAATCCGACGATGAGAGACCGATCCGACGATGAGAGACCGATCCGACGATGAGAGACCAATCCGACGATGAGAGACCAATCCGACGACGAGAGACCAATCCGACGATGAAAGACCAATCCGACGATGAGAGACCAATCTGACGATGAGACCAATCCTACGATGGGAGACCAATCCGACGATGAGAGACCAATCCGACGATGAGAGACCAATCCGACGATGAGAGACCAATCCGACGATGAAAGACCAATCCGACGATGAGAGACCAATCCGACGATGAAAGACCAATCCGACGATGAGAGACCAATCCGACGATGAGAGACTAATCCGACGATGAGAGACCAATCCGACGATGTCTGTATTTCCGCACTCGTCCCGACGATATCTCTTGAATCCTCCCTATTTTCTTTCGGTGGCTTATCGCGAGGTCCAAAATTAAATGAGGTCCCATCCGCGGACGGTGAACGGTCGTTCGCTTCCGGTGTATAAAGTCACTGGGGAACGACGTCAGCGCGCACGCTCGTCCGCACTCTCTTTCACACCGGTGCCCGAGGGAAATATTTTTATTTCTTCGGACGTGTCACTCAGTGAGAAATGGAGAACGGTGGATGCTCTGCCACGTTTCATCCGTGGCTATTCCATATTTTCTATGTTTTACGGGATACCATCAGGAACGGCGCGTCGGGATGAAAATAGAGGTAACACGCTCCTGGGAAACTCCTCACCCCCGCATACGCCGTCATGAGTTGCTGTTTGGGTCCTTCGTTTGTTTCACGCACGAGGGGGCAACTTATACGATTCGACGAAAGTTGCAGCTACTTGCCACTTCGCTGTTTCCTCACTCAATCCTCCGAGACCCTCGACCAGGGAACTACTTTCCTTTATTTATTTGCCTCACAAAAAGGCGGAAATTTGTACGTCATTCCGTGGCAATAACATATTCAGTGAGCGATATTACGAGAGGCACATTTTTTTTATAAACGACCGAGCGGCACGGACCAACACACGAAAAGTTGGGTTCGGTGACGCCCCAATTTTTATCCACCACGGTGAGTCGTAACGCCGACCCGTGCACTTGCGCTTTAAAAAAAAAAAAATAGATTGTAAGATTCGTAATATCTACATTTTTTTCATGGCACGGAAGTTGGCAACTTATTTTTCTCAAATAGTTTATTTTACGGCGATAAAAAAAATCATTATTATATATTATATATTATATATTATATATTATATATTATATATTATATATTATATATTATATATTATATATTATATATTATATATTATATATTATATATTATATATTATATATTATATATTATATATTATATATTATATATTATATATTATATATTATATATTATATATTATATATTATATATTATATATTATATATTATATATTATATATTATCGGCTCGTTGAGAAAGCAACGTTGCTAACTTCTATGTCTTATTTTTTTTATTTTCCTCGTACTGGGCCGAGCATACTCTATTTTCCCCATTGACGAAAAGGTACGATGTCGAAAGTTATACTGTCGCTCCAGCGGTAATCTGACACACTAGTTCGTTCGCCTTTGCGGCCGTATCAATTTCATTATTGGCGTCGCACGGTATCAGACATGGTCCGATTTAATATGGTGGCATTGTATCTGGCTACCTTTTGGACATTGTCCCGTCGCGATTAGCGCCCGCTTCGCAGATTACCTCCGAGAAATCCCAAGGGGATGAGCCGGACAATATTCGGCCGGGTATAGCGTATCCGCGTGGTTTGTGGTTACCGCGGCGGGGCTCCGCCTCGCTGGGACAAATTTATCTCGGTCTTTCGATCCGTGAAATTTGATAAGGCGATTTGTCAATCTGATTTTAGTCTATCGGAGAGCGATGGAGATTCTCACATTTTGATCAAGTGCTCCCGGGCGAGTGGCGGAGGAAAATCAGACATTAAAGATAAAAGGAAAAATTTACGATGACGAAACAGGCCATTGCTTCCTGGGTAACATTAAGGGGTCGTCGGAGATACGAAGCTCACGAATCTTAATGATTCTCTGATTCTCTGATTCTCTGATTCGCTGATTCGCTGATTCGCTGATTCGCTGATTCGCTGATTCGCTGATTCGCTGATTCGCTGATTCGCTGATTCTCTGATAGTCTGATTCTCTGATTCTCTGATTCTCTGATTCTCTGATTCTCTGATTCTCTGATTCTCTGATTCTCTGATTCTCTGATTCTCTGATTCTCTGATTCTCTGATTCTCTGATTCTCTGATTCTCTGATTCTCTGATTCTCTGATTCTCTGATTCTCTGATTCTCTGATTCTCTGATTCTCTGATTCTCTGATTCTCTGATTCTCTGATTCTCTGATTCTCTGATTCTCTGATTCTCTGATTCTCTGATTCTCTGATTCTCTGATTCTCTGATTCTCTGATTCTCTGATTCTCTGATTCTCTGATTCTCTGATTCTCTGATTCTCTGATTCTCCGATTCTCCGATTCTCTGATTCTCTGATTCTCCGATTCTCCGATTCTCTGATTCTCTGATTCTCCGATTCTCCGATTCTCTGATTCTCTGATTCCCTGATTCTCTGATTCTACTCGTAGCTCAATATTCCATATGAAAATCCGTGCCAAAAGTATAAAAAAATATAAAATTTCGATGCGTCTACGATTTACAAAACATTGCGAATCGTGCGATGCCCGCTGACGCTGCTAGTTATTCGAATTATCAGTGCGACAAACCGAAAGCGCGTGTGACACGTTGAAACTTCGCCGGTCGCACATGTCGATGCGCTTAACGATGCGAGCGGTCATACAATTCGCTTATCCCCTTTTATTCAATCGCACAATTGTTCCAAATATCTATCTCGATGCTTTAATCGTTTTCCACTCTCAGCCCGACAATCGTTACCATTTAAATAATCGTTGCGTACACCGATCGTCATTTTCCAGAATCATTGAAGCCAACCTGGCTCGTTATTTTTTTACAGAATCAACGATTGGCCACGACGCAGCGACAAATCTTGGGTCGCCATCGTACGGACAAAAATATCGTGGCTCTATCAATTTTCGTGATCGTCGGAGAGGGCGAATCGGCTGATAAGCAGCGGTTTACAAACGGCTGGGACTCGACATTCCCGCAGTCGTCGATCGACGGATTTATCGTTCGTCATTAACGTCGACGCGACCGCCGCGCGATAACGGCGGCACTAGAGGGTGACGGGAGAACGAGCGTTGTAAGAGTGGCTCTTCAATCGATAATCATCGCGGCCACCATACGTCGTCCGACCACCGCGCCATTGTATTACAGTATAACAGTCAGTGGGAAAAAAAAGAAAAAAAACACTTTAACATGCTTCGCCGGAGTGCACTGTTAATTCAACTTCTGGCGCTCGTGTGTTTCTGCCGCGCCGAAGAAGCAACCACCGCAACGACCAAGGTAATAAAATAAAATGAAATGAAAGAAATGAAATGAAATAAAATAAAATAAAATAAAATAAAATAAAATAAAATAAAATAAAATAAAATAAAATAAAATAAAATAAAATAAAATAAAATAAAATAAAATAAAATAAAATAAAATAAAATAAAATACTGTCAATCAACTAAACAATATCGAACCACTATCCGTGCAGCCGCAACAACAGATAGCACACAAATACAAATCACCTACGCACACAATCTTTCAACAGCTTCAACAAATGGCTAAAATAGTGAGTCCCAAAAACACATAAATACAAGCATAAACTATATACTTGTGCAGGTACATTTTTCAGACATACCAATAGCAAAATAATAAAATCATAGCAATAAGTTTAATAAACTAAGGTAAAAAAATTAATTAATACACCCGAATATAGAGAAAACCTTGCCCATTGGCAATGTTATTGAACGCGACTTAACAACACATAGAGAGATATATCGGAGATTGTGTGGACCAACAGTTATTGTCAATAAATACCTTTTTAATAAAATAAAATAAAATAAAATAAAATAAAATACTTTGAAATAATCTCCGCAATAGAATAAAATTTATGAGAGCTACGAACCCACTAGCTTAAGCTATTAGGTTAACATTACATTCAACTACATTGCCTTATCCACAAACCAGGTGTTAATTTATATACATGAGGCACTCCATCAAGAAATACAAATACGGGCTGAAGGACCTCGGTCAATGGCCCATTAGCCTGAGGGGAAAAAACAAAAACCACACATGTATACACGCAATACCACCGAACCATATATTACTGTAGCTAATAAAGCGCATTTACAAATGAAATCAAATGAAATCAAATGAAATCAAATGAAATCAAATGAAATCAAATGAAATCAAATGAAATCAAATGAAAACAAATGAAAACAAATGAAATCAAATGAAATCAAATGAAATCGAATGAAATCAAATGAAATCAAATGAAATCAAATGAAATCAAATGAAATCAAATGAAATCAAATGAAATCAAATGAAATCAAATGAAATCAAATGAAATCAAATGAAATCAAATGAAATCAAATGAAATCAAATGAAATCAAATGAAATCAAATGAAATCAAATGAAATCAAATGAAATCAAATGAAATCAAATCAAATCAAATCAAATCAAATCAAATCAAAATACTAGCGAACATTGCTCGATGGTCGAGTCGACATCGTCTCTAAGTGCACCGATCGATACCCGAAGAGTGCGAAACTTCGATCCCCGAGCCGCGCGAGAACTTGCCCGGTGAAAAGTTTTAATTTTCATTAACTCGACGTTAGCAGGAGGAGACGACACAGTACGTGTGCCTTCGCCCGATAGTCAGCTCGCTATCGCTCAGCCCAATTTTTTTTTTTTTTTTCATTATTGTTTTTCACTCGCATCGGATCCATCCCCCGTTTTTTTCTCGTCAGCAGTTGTTGGTGGGATTAACTAATTTGTATCAGCGTCCATGTGGACGAGCGCGGACGGTATTGGTCCCGGATTTTCATGCTCTCTTTATTCGCTCGGAGCGCGTGAGATCGACGAGTCCTGGGGCGCTAACGAGCCAAGTTCTCCGTCAGGGAGACAAGAGGGACGAACTGACGAAGTCCCGAGTGGATTCTCCGAGGGTGTTCGGATGGAAAAATGTTTGGCTCGCTGAAACTTTTAATAAGAGACGACCGGCTATCGTGAAATAATATTCTATTCCTCCTCGACCTATTCTGTCGCAAAGTTTCCTTTTTTTTTTTTTCCTCCAAAGAGGATGAAGTCCCTCTCGAACGATATTCATCAAATTTTTTTTCTATGCAGTTTTTCTCCCCATTTTTTTCTCCTCTGTTTTTGTCGCTGGTCTTGTATTTTTTTTTTTTTGCGTCTCTTTATTAATCATCCGACCGTAACCAGCCAGATAACGAAGGCGTTTCATGAACTTTGGAATACTGACTCGTTATCTCCTCCGCATTTATCAGTCCGGAGCCCGCGCAATCCCGGGCGTCCAACTCGACGCTCCCTTCTTTTTTCCGACACGAGTTTCTCGGGGCGTAACGAGAATCTCTTGGAAAATTTTCACCGAGGAGTTGTTTTTTTTTTTTTTCATCCCCTTTCCGCTATCGTTATTGAATTTATCTTCGATGGGGAAAGTTCGTAGGTGAGGCCTGCAGCTGGTCAGGTGTTTCTCGAGTTGACAATAATTGGTAACGAGGGGCCGTTCGGCCATTGATTGCAGGAACCCGCGAGGGAAGGCACCAGCCTCGAGATCGCTATCGTACTGGCGGGCATTTTAGCCGCCACCACCATTTCCGTCGTCATCGTTCTTGCACCGACCGTCATTTACTTGTGAGTATCGTCCGTTCGAATTTTTGGGATTGCGGGTGATATGGAGAATTTTTTTTTTTTTTTTTTTTTACGGTGATACGGTCACGAGTAGAAATTTAGGAGCGTTACATCGGGCCCTGATAGGGTTCTGATAAGGCCTTATCAGGACCCTGTCAGGACCCGATGTAACGCTCTAAAATTTCTACTCGGGCGTGTGATACATTTCATTAAAGATGAATGTCGGGCGAAACATTAATGGTGAATGGCGGAATAAAAAATATCGTCGACTGGCCATATCACCCGATATGGGTGGTGTGGCCATTTTTATGAACGTAAATATGGTGCCAGACAACTTTACGAACATCAATGTCGGACGAAAAATTAATGGTGAATGGCGGAATAAAAAATATCGTCGACTGGCCATATCACCCGATATGGGTGGTGTGGCCATTTTTATGAACGTAAATATGGTGCCGGACAACTTTACGAACATCAATGTCGGACGAAAAATTAATGGTGTATGGCGGGATTGAAAAAATATCTTCGATTGGCCATATCACCCGGGTAATTTGGCCATTTTTTTTTTTAAATGCAAGTATGGTACCAGACACCTCTATGAACATCAATGTAAGTACCATGTAACGTTTAACGATTTGTAACAATATAACCGTTTGTAACAATGTAATGTTTAACGGCGAAAGTAATGTATATCGACGTGTGTCCGCATCTCCTGGGCAACATGGGTGATATGGATTTTATTTACATCTCATACAACTCTATAAACGTTAAAGTCAGGAGATATATTAATGTTAAGAGGCGGAATTGCAAAATATCGTCGATTGACCATTTCACCCGACGCTATGGGTGATATGGCAATTTTTTCAAACGGATTTCTGGCTTTCGGGCAGTGTACCACACAACTCTATAAGCATTGATGTCACGTGAAATGTAAATGTTGAATGACGAAGGTAAAAAATATCGTCGTTTGGCCATATCACCTAGGAACTAAGGGTGATACGTCCAAGGGTGGAGAAACCTTTCGCCCACGCCTCAGCAGCTGTAAAAATAAAAACATGAAATCCTTTCGTGTCTCTGCTACCTTGCGTAGCACAAATGACTATTTCCATCACCCGGTAATTCCGGGTGATATGGCAACTTTTTTCCAGCGCCGTGCAAAAATATTCAATGTAGTGAATTTCTCAACTACTATGCTCAAAGTACTTATCAAACAACACCATTCGGCCCAATATCACCCATACTGTTCGGGTGATATGGCCGACATTTTTTGCCTTTTTTATTGTTAGCCTTTAATACCGTGAAAATCAACGCACGCATCCAGCAAATGAAATCCTTTTCATGAAGTACTCGCCACCGACGTTCATAGACTCTAGATTTTTCGTGGCCATAAATACCGTTTTCCCGTTCAAATAAGCCCGGCTATATCACCCCCTAATTCCCCTGATAATTAAACCGATAGCTGCATAATTAATCTCCGTCCCTTTGTCGACCCACTCGGGCGCTCGCGACGAGCCACCGCACACTTCAACGCTCGGCCGCGATTTTGCGTTAACCGGAAATGAAGTAAAAGCTTCTCGGCGGGTCGGACGGTGCGACTTCGACGGGGGGGAGGGAGTGAAATTGTGCGGCAGTAAATTGAAAACTCTCGCAAGCCCAAAGTAAGCCGTGGCAAGAGGAGGAAATATACTGTAATAATGGAAAGGGTGGAAAACTCCGCGGGGCTTCCATCGCTCTCGAATACCCGCGGAGCCTTAGCGGGTAACAGCCAAAAGCAACCGCGCGGCGGAAGTGCCTTTCCACCGAGCGGTAGCGAAAGCGGCGGCGACCTCCCGATGACTGCGGAAAATTGAAAAATTCTTTAATCCATCGACCTCCCGTGTAATCGATGTCATGTATTTTTGTTTCATTTTGCGTAAAAAAAAAAAAAAAAAAATTACAAAAATTAAAAATATCGTCTATTGGCCATATTACCCTGGCGCTATGGGTGATATGGAATTTTTTTTCAAACGTATATACGGTATTATGTAACTCTATAAACATTAATGTCGGACGAAACATTAATGTTAAATGGCGGAATAAAAAAATATCGTCGATTGCCATAACACCCGGGTGATATGGCCATTTTTCTCAAACGGAAAGATGCTACCAGACAACTTTATGAACATTAATGTCGGGCTACACATTAATGTTCAATGGCGGAATTAAAAAAATATCGTCGATTAACCATCACACCCGGGCGCTATGGGTGATATGGCCATTTTTCTCAAACGGAAATATGGTACCAAACAACTTTATGAACATTAATATCGGGCGAAACATTAATTTAAAATGGCGGTATCAAAAAATATCGTCGTTTAGCCATATCACCTGGGCGCTATGGGTGATATGGCCATTTTTCTCAAACGGAAATATGGTAGCAAACAACTTTATGAACGTAAATGTCGGGCTACACATTAATGTTAAAAGGCGATATTAAAAAATATCGTCGATTAGCCATAACACCCGGGTGATATGGGTGATATGGCCATTTTTCTCAAACGGAAATACGGTACCAGACAACTTTATGAACATTAATATCGGGCTACACATTAATGTTAAATGGCGGTATTAAAAGATATCGTCGTTTAGCCATATCACCCGGGCGCTATAGGTGATATGGAATTTTTCATTTATTTTCAAACATTCATGTCGGGCGAACCGTTAATGTTCAGTGGCGAAATTAAAGAATATCGTCAAGGTAGTAGCCAAAAGGCAGCCACGCGGCTGCGAAACCCCGATCACCGGGGGAAATTGGAAAAATTCTCTAATCCATCGGCCTCCCCAAGTAATCAATGTCATGTGTTTTTTTATTTTATTTTTTCGTAAAAAAAAAAAAAAATATAATAAAAAAAAATCTTTGCCCGCAGCAACTACCGCATGAAGCAGGAAACGGAGGGTGCACCGGTCATGGTTCATTAATGAAGAGTCCCGGGGATGAATCGATTCACCGGACGGACTCGGCGCTGCATCGAAACTGCGGCAATCCTCTTTTCTACGCTCGTCCGCCCGTCCCAGATGGACTCGTGGATTCATTCGTAAACATATCTATAAACACCGCCATGTAATAACTTTCTATGATAAATTATTTGCGAGAAGATCGGAATGAAGCGAGAGCGGCCGGGAATCGTCGCGACGATTCTCGCTCCCTCTCGCGGCGTGCATCGATAATCTTTCGCCCCGAATACCGCTAATCCGCAAATACAGTCCGGATGCAGACGAGAATTAATCGCGTTCGGTTGACGCCGACAAATGCGAATTCGCTAATAAATCCGTAACCCCGCGTAAACCGCTACAGTTCCGAGCGGCAGCGGCTGGCCGCGCGGGGTGATATGGAGGGTGATATACCGCGGTGAGAGAGGGAGGTGGAGAGTGGAAGAAATCGTTAGTTTGTCTCGTATAATTTCTCTTTCCGTACTGTTCGGATTCTCCTCATCCACCGCCAAAACAGGGTTGATGTTGTTTATCGCTGAAGTTTATTGCGAAATCGGTAAATTTATGTAGTTCGGAGGGACAGGCACAGCCGGACGTTTCCGAGTCACCAGGCGAGAGGTGAGGGGTGGGGGGGAGCATGTGCGACCCTCTTCTCTCGAGCGAGGAATCGATCGTTTGCAGCAAAAGTTAGCACAGTTTACGGGAGAGATAATAATGGTAGGGTGATATGGCTATTTTTTTTTTAATGCGCAATGACGAAAGGTGCGACTGGGAAAAATTAAGCGAAAGTTGGTTGGTAATTACGGGTGATATGGCAATTTTTTTATGCGGGAAGACGGATGGTGCGACTGGGAAAAATGAAGCGAAAGTTGGTAAGTAATTACGGGTGATATGGCAATTTTTCAACGCGGAAAGACGGAAGGTGCAACTAGGAAAAATAAATAAAAAGTTGGTAAGTGATTGCGGGTGATACGGTAATTTTTTTAATGCGGGAAACCGACGGCACATCTGTGAAGACTAAATGAAAAGTTGGTAAGTGATTCCGGGTGATATGATTACGTTCTTTTCGAAGCGGAAAATAGCAACCTTAAAAGTATGGATGAAACATTGGTCAGGTAGATTAAAAATGTGGATAAAAAACTCCAAGCGATATGGCAACACTTTCATTGTCGCTGTATCGCGAGTATCATCGATAGGCTAATATCACCCGCGCGCTTGGGGTGATCTGGCCAAGGCTTTTTAAGGAAGATCGTATACTTCTCTAAAGCAGATGACCCACTTCACCTGTTAAATATATTCGAGCTCTGCTTAAAAAAGAATTGATCGATCAGTCATATCACCCGGACATTCGCGGCGGATGAGGCCAGATGTTCCAATGATCGAAACGTGACTGTGGATTTATTGACCATAGCCCCAATAAATGGCTGTCACGCTCTCATAGCCGAGGCCATAACGGTTGGCCATATCACCATTCAGGCCATATCACCCGCATCATATAAATTCCCTATCTGACCTCAAAGCATGAACACTTCGATAGGACTCGCTACTCTCCGCCTATCACCTCCATTATTCTCGAACTGTGCTCTTATCCCTTCCAAGCTATCGTGGATCGCCGACACGAAGATTCACCGCCACAACGATGACGATTGCTCTCCCGATTCAACATTCGTGCAAGCCTCTGTACCCGCCTCCCCCTCTTCGGTGCCATCCACTCGATAGCTGCAAAAAAGATTTATTAAGGGCGAGCATAACGAAACGTCACTCGTAAATTCTAGTCGTAACTTGGACTCGTGCCCGTATAATATCGGTCATCGTGTATGGCCTGCTCGTCTCTCGCCCTCGCTGATTCAACGCCAATTTCGCGCAGACACTCACTCAAATTATATAAAACAGTTTATAATACCAAACTTTTATCGAGCTTTGGTTTATTGTACCGAAGGTCGATAGCAGAGGGATCGGTCAAGATATGACGGCGGGTGTAGCTTTCCTTCGCATCGGGTAATCCTCGGATGGGATGTAGCAGTGATCCTCCGAACCGGCTGAGAGCTATCGAATCAGTACCATCACTCCATCACTCGATACCACCACTCCATCACTCGATACCATCACTCCATTACTCGTTACCATCGCCCGCTACCATCGCCCGCTACCATCGCCCGCCACCATAGCCCGCCACCATAGCCCGCCACCATAGCCCGCCACCATAGCCCGCCACCATAGCCCGCCACCATAGCCCGCCACCATAGCCCGTCACCATCGCCCGCCACCATCGCCCGCCACCATCGCCCGCCACCATCGCCCGCCACCATCGCCCGCTACCATCACTGGCTACCATCGCCCGCTACCATCACTGGCTACCATCGCCCGCTACCATCACTGGCTACCATCGCCCGTTACCATCGCCGGCCACCATCGCCCGCTACCATCACTGGCTACCATCGCCCGCTACCATCACTGGCTTCCATCGCCCGTTACCATCGCCGGCCACCATCGCCCGCTACCATCACTGGCTACCATCACCCGCCACCATCGCCCGTTACCATCGCCGGCCACCATCGCCCGCTACCATCACTGGCTACCATCGCCCGCTACCATCACTGGCTACCATCGCCCGTTACCATCGCCGGCCACCATCGCCCGCTACCATCACTGGCTACCATCACCCGCCACCATCGCCCGCCACCATCGCCCGCCACCATAGCCCGCCACCACAGCCCGCCACCATCGCCCGCCACCATCGCCCGCCACCATCGCCCGCCACCATAGCCCGCCACCATAGCCCGCTACCATCACTGGCTACCATCGCCCGCTACCATCGCCCGTTACCATCGCCCGCCACCATCGCCCGCTACCATCACTGGCTACCATCGCCCGTTACCATCGCCCGCCACCATCGCCCGCCACCACTGCCCGCCACCATAGCCCGCCACCATCGCCCGCCACCATCGCCCGCCACCATCGCCCGCCACCATCGCCCGCCACCATAGCCCGCCACCATAGCCCGCCACCATAGCCCGCCACCATAGCCCGCCACCATAGCCCGCTACCATCACTGGCTACCATCGCCCGTTACCATCGCCCGCCACCATCGCCCGCTACCATCACTGGCTACCATCGCCCGCCACCATCGCCCGCCACCACTGCCCGCCACCATCGCCCGCCACCATCGCCCGCCACCATCACCCGCTACCATGGATAACTGAAGCGTCTGACTGAGACGTACCCGTTCCGAATAAAGGAGCGGTCTACTTTATCATGCGTTGGTTCCATGCCGACTGTTGATGACTCGCTTTCGATATGTTACCACCTGGAAAAGGGAGAATCTTCGTTAGAGGCTGAAATTTACCTATCGCTGGTGGAAAAACTTCCTCTGTTCCGACTCGGGATAAGTGTACAGCAGAATTTATAACTGGAGCGTCTGACTAAGACATACCCGTTCCAAAGGTATTTTTGTCCGAAAACGACGGGTCGTTTACTCGGTCGCTTTGACGGTAGTTCGGTGGTGGTTTTTCAAGTCGCGGAACTTGCCATGGTGGCAGTCTGAAAATATATATATATTGAAAAAATAATGTTACTTTTCACGCTGCACCTCACCTCATATGCAGCTCACGCTAATTGACGCGATTTTAAGCTCATGTATCTCGGTATCCATGTGGGGAAAGAATTATTATAAATTACTTTTAAAAACCTTATTCGTTGCTCTATAACACTTGTGGATCTTCAGTTCCAAAAGTAGAAAAGTCGTTGTGTGAATTCGGATTAAAATTGACCTCACTAAAATTCATTTCGAAACGAATCCACATTGCCCCTCTCTCCCCCTCTTCCAACTCTCCACGACAAGGTCAACGATCCGACGACACACGATTGCTTCTCCACTCCGTAGTTCGAGTCCTCGAACCCATCGTACTTCATGACCGCGCGCGCCATATTCGACGAATAAATGACGTACCAAAAATTCCACCACCAACTACAGATCCGCAACCTCGTGACTTTCCGAGTCGGCTCGACAAGTCGCTCATCCCACCGTCCATCCCGACTGGACAGGAAGAACAAGAACCACCAGACCGTCTCGGCAGACATCGCGCAACTTGCAGAAACACTTTCCCCCGATTATTTTATTGTGCAATTATTGTGCACTTATTGTGCACTCATCTCCGATACGTTTATCCTCGACCCTTCAGGTACGTTTTCCCGCTGTTGGCCGCACGATTGCTTCTCCACTCCGTAGTTCGCGTCTTCGACCCCATCGTACTTCATGACCGCGCGCGCCATATTCGACGAATAAATGACGTACCAAAAATTCCACCACCAACTACAGATCCGCAACCTCGTGACTTTCCGAGTCGGCTCGACAAGTCGCTCATCCCACCGTCCATCCGGGCCGGACAGGAAGAACAAGAACCACCAGACCGTCTCAGCAGACATCGCGCAACTTGCAGAAACATTTCCCCCCCCCCCCCCCCCCGACAGCGTTACACCGTTATTTTATTGTGCAATTATTGTGCACTTATTGTGCACTTATCTCCGAAACGTTTATCCTCGAGCCTTTAGGTACGTTTTCCCGCTGTTGGCCGCAAGCACTTCCGGTTTCCCCGAGAGAATAGCAACGCTTGGCGAACGATAAAGGCGGCGATTAAATTATTGATGTCTTCGGTGCAGTAAAGTGTTGCACGCTGCCGGGAATTCCCCGCCCCACTCCTCCCCCCCCCCCCCCCCCCCCCCCACATAACCGAGCAGCAATTGCAGCATCGACAGCCAAGCGCCGAGCCCTCGCGCGAGTGCAAAGCCCTTCCTGGACTTCCGGAATAAAAATCGGCGAAGCTGCAATTGCAAGTTGGGGCGAGAGATACAAGCCAGTCGAGTGGAATTCATCGTCAAGGGGGCCGGGGATATTGTACGGGTTTCTCCCCACTTAAGAGAAGTGTATGCGAAAGATATGTTTGAAATATATTGAGAATATGTTACGAATTATATAATAAGAATATAAGATTTTTCGCTTTTTTTTAATAATATATTTACTTATTATGATAATAATAATAATAATAATAATAATAATAATAATAATAATAATATTCTAATTATAATAATAATCTTGCCGAGGAGTCCTGAGGAGCCCTCGTGAAAACGAACCATTGGACATCATTAAAAAAAAAACCATTGGGATAACGATTGGAATATGTCTAATGGTAAATTGGCGCACCATTCGGACAACCATTCAATTTCTAATATAATAATAATAATATTATAATTATGATAATAATCTTGCCGAGGAGTCCTGAGGAGCCCTCGTGAAAACGAACCATTGGACATCATTAAAAAAAAAAACCATTGGGATAACGATTGGAATATGTCTAATGGTAAATTGGAGCACCATTCGGACAACCATTCAATTTCTAATATAATAATAATAATATTATAATTATGATAATAATCTTGCCGAGGAGTCCTGAGGAGCCCTCGTGAAAACGAACCATTGGCCACCATTAAGAAAAAAACCATTGGGATAACGATTGGAATATGTCTAATGGTAAATTGGCGCACCATTCGGACAACCATTAAATTTCTCAATGTTAACCATTCAATTTCTCAATGGTATCAATGGTAATGGTGACATTTTCATATCGCTTTTTGATAAAAGTTGAAAATTGAGATTTTCACATCGCTTTCTCATAAAAGTTGAAAATTGAAATTTTCATATAGCTTTTGCATAAAATTTGAAAATTGAAATTTTCATATCGCTTTCTCATAAAAGTTGAAAATTGAAATTTTATTAATTTAATATTATAATTATAATAATAATATTGCCGAGGAGTCCTGAGGAGCCCTCGTGAAAACGAACCATTGGGCAACCATTAAGAAAAAAACCATTGGGATAACGATTGGAATATGTCTAATGGTAAATTGGCGCACCATTCGGACAACCATTCAATTTCTCAATGTTAACCATTCAATTTCTCAATGGTATCAATGGTAATGGTGAAATTTTCATTTCGCTTTTTGATAAAAGTTGAAAATTGAAATTTTCATATCGCTTTCTCATAAAAGTTGAAAATTGAAATTTTCATATAGCTTTTGCATAAAATTTGAAAATTGAAATTTTCATATCGCTTTCTCATAAAAGTTGAAAATTGAAATTTTCATATAGCTTTTGCATAAAACTCGAAAATTTAAATTTTCATATCGCTTTCTCATGATGTTCCGCTATTCGCGAGGCTTGCTCCACGAGGAAGCAACAAATCCCAGAAAATCCTTTCTCGTAAAAGAAGCCTTGCGCACAAACGAACATTATAAGAAAGCAATATGAAAATTTCAATTTTTTTTTATACATCCTCATACATATGCTTCACATATATCTCACAATATATAAATGATATAAAATTAATATCTATTGACATATGAAAAATATTTTTTCGCACCTTTTTTTTCTCATGAGGAATTTTCATGTGCACCTTTTTTCATGACGGACGGGCAGATTGCAGCCAGTTTGAGACATCGAGAAAAATGTTGAAATTCACACCGGAGACTGCATTGAGTTACACGAAGTTCTCGGTCGCGCTGATGTTCACCTGGCCACCTTGGCCGGAGGCGAGTAGAATCGTTAAGATTCTGTTCGAGGCTCTATCGTGGATCTTCATCGGTATCTCGTTGCTCCTGGTTGTCCTGCTGTGCAACGCTTCTGTCTATCAGCTGGACGACTACTTGCTGTTCACGAAGACGATGTGCCTCGCCGTGTCGTCCTCGCAAGCGGTCATCAAGATGCTAGTCTGCAAGGGACAGCGCTCCCGACTGGAGGTCGTATCGACGGCGATGGATTCCGAGCGTAAGGGAGGACGGGGCAAAACGGGTCGAGGCGAAACTGAGATTCAAAGGACGTTCGGGTGAAACGACTGATTTAAAAAAAAAAAAAAATAAAAAAAAATTAGTGAAAAATAAAGTTGACCAACTGCAACTATTAGGAAAATTGCCATTAACTAGTTGCAACTATTCGGGCACGAGGATTTATTAATATTTGATATTTCTGGATTATGTATGTTTCTTCATATTATTTGTTTTAGAATATTGATCAATGGTGACAATTGAAAAATGGCACGATATGATACAAATGGTACGGTACGATTACCATTGGGAAATTGAGTGGTTACCATTGGGAAATTGAATGGTTTTCATTGAGATATTGTATGGTTACCATTGAGAAATTGATTAGTTACCGTTGAAAAATTTTATGACTGTCCGAGTGGTGGTCCAATTTACCAGTGGACATATTTCAATCGGTGGGGGGGAGCGGGGCAAAATGGGACGGTGGGGCAAAACGGGACAGTGGGGGCAAAACTCAAATTTTCAATTATTTTTGGATGCCTCATTTTGTCCCAGCGATACATCCTGATTTACAACCCCGTTTTGCCCCACTTACCACCACCGCCACCATCCAAAAGTTATTGGATAATTGCGTTTTGTCCCATTATCCCGTTTTGCCCCACTGTCCCATTTTGCCCCGCTCTCCCCTTTTTTTTTTTTTTTTTTTTTTTTTTTTTCTTAATGGTAACGAATGGTTCATTCTCATGAGAGATATTTTCAAAAATTTTGCCGTGTTCCATTTTGCCCCGGGTCCGAAGTTTTCAAGGTCCCCGCTTTGCCCCAGTCATCCGCGCATCGGAAAAACGGGGAAATTCGTTGAGCGGACGATAATCAAGACAAACGGTAAAAGCTTCTCCGCCGTTCGGGGACAGACGTTGCATTGTCAGGTGAAGGATTTTCTGAAGAGCGCCGAACCTCACGAGAGAAGGATGCTTCAGCGTTACGTCGATCGTTGCGGGCCCGTTCACTTGGCGGTGAACGTTTGCTCAATGGTGGCGAGCATCGCGATGATCTGCGGACCGCTGGTGCTGCCCGAACCCCTGCCGACGACTGCGAAGTATCCGTTTTCCGTGGACGATCATCCGTCGAGGGACTTGGCTTACCTGCATCAGGCAATAGCGGGACTGCAGTGCGCGGAGATTGGTAGCGTCGATTGCCAAGTGGCTCTGCTCATATGGTTCGCCGGCGCTCGACTGGAACTCCTTGCGAACGAATTTCAAAACGTCTCGAACGCCCATGAATTCAACGTCTGCGTGACAAAGCATCAAAATTTGCTCAAGTAAATTTTTTTTCGAATTGAAATATTGATTGAATGGAGATATAGATCGAATCTATATACTGATCGAATCGATATATTGATCGAGCCGATATATTGATCGAATCGATACATTGATCGTATCGATACATTGATCGAATCGATACATTGATCGAGTCGATACATTGATCGAGTCGATACATTGATCGAGTCGATACATTGATCGAGTCGATACATTGATCGAGTCGATACATTGATCGAGTCGATACATTGATCGAGACGATACATTGATCGAGACGATACATTGATCGAGCCGATACATTGATCGAGTCGATACATTGATCGAGTCGATACATTGCTCGAGTCGATACATTGCTCGAGTCGATACATTGCTCGAGTCGATACATTGCTCGAGTCGATACATTGCTCGAGTCGATACATTGCTCGAGTCGATACATTGCTCGAGTCGATACATTGATCGAGTCGATACATTGATCGAGTCGATACATTGATCGAGTCGATACATTGATCGAGTCGATACATTGATCGAGTCGATACATTGATCGAGTCGATACATTGATCGAGTCGATACATTGATCGAGTCGATACATTGATCGAGTCGATACATTGATCGAGTCGATACATTGATCGAGTCGATACATTGATCGAGTCGATACATTGATCGAGTCGATACATTGATCGAGTCGATACATTGATCGAGTCGATACATTGATCGAGTCGATACATTGATCGAGTCGATACATTGATCGAGTCGATACATTGATCGAGTCGATACATTGATCGCATCGATACATTGATCGAATCGATATATTGATGGAATCGATACTTAGATAGAGTCGATATATTGATCGAATGGCGAACATATATCGACTTCTGAGAATCAAAAGGGCGTACCCGTATGCTTCAACGAGAGGGTTACGCCCCTGCGAATCTCAGCGTACGTGTGACCACGATCGGTGGAGATAAATCAATGATTATCGTCGATGCAGAAATACGGAGGAAATGGTACGTGCCGTTCGCTACGTTGTTCTCACTACCGCGGTCATGACCACACTCTCAATCATTTTCGGTGGCATACACATTGTCAGCGTAAGTTTTTTTTTTGGCGATCGTCAAGCGCAGTCGTATCGTGAGTCCATTTTCATATTCAGCTGAGTTGCTGAAATTGTTTGTTTATTTTTTTTTTTTAGCAAGAGCCACTCCTTGTGAAGTCTCAATTCCTCATAATCGACGTCGGTTTCGCATCGATACTTTTTATAAGTGCCTGGCCAGCTGAGAACCTGTTGAGCGCGGTAAGTGTACATTGTGATGATTCCCCTTTGTTTTACATAACTTTCGATGTCGCCTGTCGCCCCCTCACTACCGACGTTGTTCTGATCGCTCGGAGCGATGTGAGGGGACTACATATGCACACGCCAACCTCTCTACTGACCTATTTCCAGCGGTTGATCGATACTGGGAAGACTGTTGGAGATAGTCCGATAGTCCGATAGTCCGATAGTCCGATGGTCCGATAGTCCGATAGTCCGATAGTCCGATAGTCCGATAGTCCGATAGTCCGATAGTCCGATAGTCCGATAGTCCGATAGTCCGATAGTCCGATAGTCCGATAGTCCGATAGTCCGATAGTCCGATAGTCCGATAGTCCGATAGTCCGATAGTCCGATAGTCCGATAGTCCGATAGTCCGATAGTCCGATAGTCCGATAGTCCGATAGTCCGATAGTCCGATAGTCCGATAGTCCGATAGTCCGATAGTCCGATAGTCCGATAGTCCGATAGTCCGATAGTCCGATAGTCCGACAGTCCGACAGTCCGACAGTCCGACAGTCCGACAGTCCGACAGTCCGACAGTCCGACAGTCCGACAGTCCGACAGTCCGACAGTCCGACAGTCCGACAGTCCGACAGTCCGACAGTCCGACAGTCCGAAAGTCCGATAGTCCGATAGTCCGATAGTCCGATAGTCCGATAGTCCGATAGTCCGATAGTCCGATAGTCCGATAGTCCGATAGTCCGATAGTCCGATAGTCCGATAGTCCGATAGTCCGATAGTCCGATAGTCCGATAGTCCGATAGTCCGATAGTCCGACAGTCCGATAGTCCGATAGTCCGAAGATGCCTTCAGTGGTGTTGACTTACTATTTTTGTTTCAGTGCACAGCGGTGGGACGGGGAGCTTACAATTCTCCTTGGATCGAAGATTCCCCAGAGTTGCGTAAAAATTTAACATTTGTCCTTCATAGATCACAGAAACCCGCTGTAATCTCTGTGGGAAGTATACTTCCCGAACTGTCACTCGCGTATTATTCATCGGTAAGTGGCAATTAAATATATTCATCGATATGTGTATTAAACTCTGCGAAACAATTTTTGTCAACTCGTTTCTCTCGCAGTTTTTGTCAAAGACATTCTCGTTCTTTACGACACTGCGCATTATCATCGGCAAAGTCGAAGACGGTACCTAGAGAGTCAGACAGCCAGGAGATATCGATCTCACTGTTATCTAGCGCAAGCTGAGCCGCACTCCTTTCGTTGAAAAACACTTTTTAACCCTGCCCGTGTTCAAAACGGCTTGGCAAATTGCTACGATTATTATTTTTTTTTTCTAGCCCCGCAGGCGTACCCGGCGCTATCAAATGTAATTTCATCGGGTCTGCGGTAATAAACAATTCAACGCGGATATTTTCATTCCCTGTCTGCGCAATCTTTTCGCCAAGGGGCGAATCCATAGCTCTACACTTATAACGAAAAGGCGTACGAAAAAAAAAAAAAATCTTAGATGGGGAGTAAGATAATGCCAGGCAAGCGTTGCCCAAAGAAGACTATGAATTACTCCACGTAGCGTATGAATCGATATTATGCGGCTACGTTGAATTGCGCGTAAATGCCATTCGAAGATTTTTCAACGTCTCAGCATAGCGGCAGCGTTACTACTGATAATTCTCCACCGATGCAATTCAGTCGTTTTACCCTGCTGTAGCACAAAAAATTTCATTAAAAAAACAATGGTATTCAAGGTAACAACGGAATCTGCCTTAGCCTTCACGAAGGCTAACGTTAGTCTGGTGTGCTCCTGGCCACCGTCATCCAATGCTAAACGATCGGAGATACTTCGTTTTCATATTTACTGGTGGATCGTTTTGTTTCTACTTGTTCAACTGTTCCTGCCGCTTGTCAATGGAATTTGGGTATTTCGAAACGATCTACTCATAGCAGTGAAACTGATTCTTCTCAGCAGCGCTACGTCTCAGGCTCTCGCGAAGATCATATTCTGCAGATTGCAACGAAAGCGTCTTCAGGTGATGTAACGAATTACTCGACGGAATATTAAGAAAAACCATTAGCGGCACAAGCGCAACACCATGACCGGCACAAGTATCAGCAACGCGATCAGCAACGACATCAATACCAATTAACGGAAGCACCAATAACAACACTAATACCAATTAACACAAGCACCAATAACAACACTAATACCAATTAACACCAACACCAAAAAACAACACGAATACCCATTAGCACCAGCACCGACAACAATCCTAATTCCAATTAGCACCATCATCAACAACGACACCAATGACAATTGGCACCTGCACCAACAACAATCCTAATACCAATTAGCACCAGCACCAACAAGAATCCTAATACGAATTAGAACCAGCACCGACAACAATCCTAACCCCAATTAGCACCAACACCAACAACAACACTAATTCCAATTAGTACTAGCACAAACAACGACACCAATGCCAATTAGCACCAGCACCAACAACGATCCTAATACCAATTAGCATCAGCACCAACAACAATCCTAATACTAATTAGTACCAGCACCAACAACAACACTAATTCCAATTAGTATTAGCACAAACAACGACACCAATACCAATTAGTACCAGCACCAACAACAAGACTAATTTCAATGAGTATTAACACAAACAACAACACCAATACCAATTAGTACCAGCACCAACAACAACACTAATTCCAATCAGTATCAGCACAAACAACGACACCAATACCAATTAGCGCCAGCACCAACAACAACACTAATTCCAATTAGTATTAGCACAAACAACGACACCAATACCAATTAGTACCAGCACCAACAACAACACTAATTCCAATCAGTATCAGCACAAACAACGACACCAATACCAATTAGCGCCAACACCGACAAGAACAAGAACACTAATGCCGATTGGCACAATCAACAACAAGAACACTAATGCCAATTGGCACAATCAACAACAAGAACACTAATGGCAATTGGCACAATCAACAACAAGAACACTAATACCAATTAACGTCAGCACCAACAACAACAACACGAATAACAATACCAATTAGTACCAGCACCAACAACAACATTAATTCCAATCAGTATCAGCACAAACAACGACACCAATACCAATTAGCGCCAACACCGACAAGAACAAGAACACTAATGCCGATTGGCACAATCAACAACAAGAACACTAATGCCAATTGGCACAATCAACAACAACAACACGAATACCAATACCAACTATTCTTGCTCAATATACGTTACGATTACAGGACTTGTACATGGAATTGGAGACTTTTCTGAAAAATGCGAAACCTTTCGAGAGACTCGTACTCCAGCGTTACGTCGACAGGGCCATAATTTTTTATGGAGTCGTCAGTGTCGGCATTTACCTGGGTGCTGTGAATCTCATCGTCGAGCCGTTGATACAATCGCAGCCATTCCCAACGGACGCCTCGTATCCTTTCCCGGTAGATTTTCATCCGATATACGAGATTCTCTATGTCCAACAGTGTCTAGCGATTTGTCACATCGGCTCTGCGCTCTTCATCGACAGTCAAGTGGCCATTCTCTTGTGGTTCGCGAGCGCGAGATTCGAGATGCTGGGTGAGGAATTCGAGAGGGTCTCGTGCCCCGGCGAACTTAACTCGTGCATACGAAAACACCAAGAGCTTCTGCGATTCGCCGACGACGTGAAAATCTTCACACGGTTCATAGCGCTCGCGATAATTGCAACGGCAACGATCGGCATTCTTTGCGGTGGTCTCACACTGATCAGTGTCAGTCAGAATTTCCTATCAGTCGTCACGATCGCTCACCCGATTGAGCTAGCGATTTTCATGGTTTTTTTTTTTTTTTTTTTTTTTTCTTAATTCAGCGTCAGCCCATTTCCGTGAAGGTACGCGTCAGCAACATCATCATCAACGCCGCCGTCGAGCTCTTCGTCTACGCCTGGCCGGCCGACAATCTCATCGAAACGGTCAGACTGTGCGTATCGACGGCTAAGAATGAAAAGGGCGTGATCCTCAGGGGGGGAAGGCGGGGCAACAGGGACCAATTCAAATTTGACTGTAATGAGACTTTTTTTAGGTCCCCCGAAACAATGCTGAACATAGTCCGTTTTTCCCCGCTCTTCCGCATTCTTGAACATGGGGCTCATGCTCTGTTGATTCCTAGCAGTTGATATTGTTGAGGTGATATTGTTGGTATCGGTAACAAAGAATTTTACATTGATTAATGTTGATAATCTCCAAAATCAGAGTCAAGATATAGGAAATCGGATTTACCGTTCGGCGTGGGTGGGAAAGCCGAATGCGATGCTGAAGAATATCTTGAGCGTCGTTCACAGGTCACAGAAGCCCGTGATCGTGTCCGTTAGAGGATTCGTTCCGGCTCTTTCACTCTACTATTACTTATCCGTAAGTTGGATCGGTTGGTTCATCAAAATTTTATCCGATGATTTTCCGGATCTTCATGTTATTCGTCATTTTGCAGTTTCTCTCAACGTCCCTGTCCTACTTCATGACGCTTCGTATAATATACACCGAGTTACCCGACGACGAGTAGAAAAACCCGGTGTCAACGATTCCTCGGAAAACTATCACCTCGCGACGAAGTTTATTTATGTTTTTAATTGTATATACACGTATAGCGATATGGACGGACAGGTGGGGAAAAGTGACCACGTGGGACAAAATGGACTTACTTCGAAATACAATGACATTTTTTTTAATGTCATTTTTAAAGCTCAATTGCGATAGTCAGTTCTTGTAAAGACCGCTTAAGCGGTCCATTTTGACCCATCTAATTTTATATATATTTTTAAAAGTCGTTTGCTCGTTTTTGTGTTCATTGGTCCCAATTTTCAAGAATCCACCGACCTGACTTCCAAGACCTGATTATTCTGAGTCCCACTAGAGCTCGGATAACTATTACGTTACTACGATAAGACCCCAATTTTTCGAACCCTGATTTTTCTAATTGCCCCCACTACACACCACATATCGATCGCATGGTTGCATGGAAGGGGAAACACTGAGTCGGGCCCGACAGTGCCGGCGCTGAACGTGTGGCCTCTCACGGGCGATTCTACGTAACCTTAAAAAGTTGAGGGTAAACGATACGGCACTGTTCGGGGCGGCGGCCGGTGCGCAGAAACCGCATGGGCGGGGCAAGCGCAAGCCTCGAGGTGGGGAGCAGAGATGCGGCGCTGGTCCCTTCGCTATTAGAAAAATCGGGGTCCTCCCTGGCAAGTTCTGCGACTTGAAAAACCACCACCAAACTACCTTCAAAGCGACCGAGTAAACGACCGGTCGTTTTCGGACAAAAATACGTCCGCGAAAACGACTGTCAAAACACCTTTCAGTCCGGTCGTTTTTTTTTTTTTTTTCAACCGAAGAAACGACCGCATAACGACAACCGGACTGAAAGGTCTTTTTTTAACGGTCGTTTCCGCGGTTGTTTGTCCAGTCTTGAAATGTAAAACGACCTCACTGAAATCTCTCTGACGCGGATGAAGTCGTTTTAACAGTCGTTTTACCGGAAGTATTTTTGTCCGAAAACGACCGGTCGTTTTCTCGGCGGTTTTGATGGTCGCAGGATCTGCCAGGGCTAGTGTATACTATTCTGGCACTATTCGGTGCGTTTCTGCGCGCTATCGTTGTGGACAACAACGCGGTGCACTGTCGTCATGTACACAAAAAAAAAACGCATTTTTCAATCGGAAATACGTCACTACCGTTCCAGAATACCTATTTTTCAACCGGAAGTGACATCACACGTGAAATACGTCAACTTCCGGTCCGGGAATCTCATTATTCGGCCACTCGTCAACATTGAAGCCTCTTCAATGTTGACTCTGGGGACCAACGAAGCCGCACACCAACCGCTGTCGGTTGTTAACGCTTTTTCACAAAACAGCGCGGACGACTTCTCTCGGGGACGGTAGTGACTGCCGTCGTATGTTCTCTTTAACCCTTCCGAAAAACATTGCCGAATTATTAAAATTATTTTTGTGAATTACTCGTTACCGTCGTTTTTATCAATTTGTATTAAATAAAACCAACTTGTTTAAATTGACGATTAGAATCAATTACTCGATTTTTTTTTATTTACGGCACCTGCCCTCCTCTCTGTGAGCAAAGAACTCACACAACGTCGCTTTCGGAGCAGATAATGTATAAGAAATCTGGCACGAGACTGTCATTTTATCGTCGACCCGAAGGTCTCTCGCCCATTAAGAGCAAACGCAGCGAACCTCCTATCTACCCTCATGTGCGCTGCAATGTGCCCCCCGGAGTCTTCCTCAGTAAAGGTGACACCAGTCAACTACCATCCTCTGTCTCCGTGACTGATCAGGCAATCACCTCCCCCAGGCTCCAATAACTGACTAGTGATCGATTGTCACTGTGTCTCACGTGTGGTTCGGTAGCCACACGGGATAAACCAAAGCGAGAGCCCGCCACTTCTCGTCGGTCTCAACTTCTTGGTTCGTTTCACATATACGGTCTCCGTTCAATGCATGCACCACGATAAACCAGCCCGCTGCCAACCGAACTCAGCATCGGGAACCGTATGCGAGAACGCTCTTTGGGGGGAAAAAGTACACTGTAAAAAAAATTTTGTTTGAAAATTAATGAACAGTGTTGGAAGCTTTTTTTACACAAACCGTTCCTGAAATTTGAACCACATGTGCGTTGCAATTTTACAGTAAAATTTGTATTTTTCATGAAGATTTTTGTAAATTTCAAGCAAAAGATTTGTAATTTTAATATCTGGTATTTTTATATTACAAGCAAAGTACACTGATGTTCAATTAGTATGAGTAATGTTAGCAAATTTCGAGTGCCAGTACATACATTTTATAATTTTTTTTTACAGTGTTCCCAGTGCATCCTCCAGGAATGAAACTTGCCAAGTCGTATCAGCCGGGTCTGCTTTACGCTTTCGAAGCAAGGAGTCGCAAGCCTCCGAAAGTGATACGTTACAGTGTATAAAATCACCCCTCCGGAAGTAACTGCGGTTACCCGAGTTTCACCCGCCGGCCGCCGACAGCCCACTTTAGTTAAATTAATAATCGCTAATTATTCGCTGTAGCCCTTTAATGGCCACAATAGAAAATTCTACCGGGGAAATATGAAACAATCGTGGAATACGGAGTGTACGCGAAAGGGTTTTCGTTACGACTCTAGATACGGTGACTTATTAATAGGATATCGGTAGCCGAACGAAACTTCCGGCTCGCGAGCTCGGAGGGCGGCAGTAATGAAATACCCGGCGAGTAGTCGAATGCACCTGCAGAATTCCAATCGACATGGGAGTGAAGTACGATTTCGAGACAGCCGTTAATTTCACTAAAGCGAGCGTCGCTCTGGCGCGCAGCTGGCCACCATCGAGAACCTCCACCAAGTGTGATGTAATAAAATTCGATATCGGCTGGTCCCTGTCGATTCTGAGCACGCTGGCTCTATTCTTTCCGCTTCTGGCATCGATTTATAAGAACCAGTCGAATTCCCTCGTTCTCACGCAGACTGTTTGTTTTCTCGGCGCAACGTGCAACTTCATGGTCAAGATGATCATTTATAGGCTACATCGTGAACGAACGCAGGTGGAAACGATTTTGTAATTGGTGGATAATGTTGTTTATCTTTGCCATTATTCAGACAGATCCAACAAACCCACCATACAATAAGTGACAGAGATCCAATCCCAGCGAATGATTCTAAGTACTCCTAAGAGGGGGACTTAGAGCGATATCTTGCTGAATGTCTTGTTCAATATCTTGCTAAACGTCTTGTGCGATGGCTTACTCGATATCGTGCTGAATGTCTTGTTCAATATCTTGCTAAACGTCTTGTGCGATGGCTTACTCGATATCGTGCTGAATGTCTTGTTCGATATCTTGCTGAATGTTGTGCGTGATATCTTGGCAAATCATGATTGATATCATGATTGATGCCATGATTGATGCCATGATTGATGCCATGATTGATGCCATGATTGATGCCATGATTGATGCCATGATTGATGCCATGATTGATGCCATGATTGATGCCATGATTGATGCCATGATTGATGCCATGATTGATGCCATGATTGATGCCATGATTGATGCCATGATTGATGCCATGATTGATGCCATGATCGATGCCATGATCGATGCCATGATCGATGCCATGATCGATGCCATGATCGATGCCATGATCGATGCCATGATCGATGCCATGATCGATGCCATGATCGATGCCATGATCGATGCCATGATCGATGCCATGATCGATGCCATGATCGATGCCATGATCGATGCCATGATCGATGCCATGATCGATGCCATGATCGATGCCATGATCGATGCCATGATCGATGCCATGATCGATGCCATGATCGATGCCATGATCGATGCCATGATCGATGCCATGATCGATGCCATGATCGATGCCATGATCGATGCCATGATCGATGCCATGATCGATGCCATGATCGATGCCATGATCGATGCCATGATCGATGCCATGATCGATGCCATGATCGATGCCATGATCGATGCCATGATCGATGCCATGATCGATGCCATGATCGATGCCATGATCGATGCCATGATCGATGCCATGATCGATGCCATGATCGATGCCATGATCGATGCCATGATCGATGCCATGATCGATGCCATGATCGATGCCATGATCGATGGCATGATCGATGCCATGATCGATGCCATGATCGATGCCATGATCGATGCCATGATCGATGCCATGATCGATGCCATGATCGATGCCATGATCGATATCATGATCGATATCATGATCGATATCATGATCGATATCATGATCGATATCATGATCGATATCATGATCGATATCATGATCGATATCATGATCGATATCATTATCGATATCATTATCGATATCATGATTGATATCATGATTGATATCATGATTGATATCATGATTGATATCATGATTGATATCATTATTGATATCATTATTGATATCATTATTGATATCATGATTGATATCATTATTGATATCATTGATATCATTATTGATATTATTGACATCTCGTCATCAACATCATCATTATTTTTTTGCAAGTCAGACATTGATAAACGAGATGGAGGACTTCGTGAAGAACTGTCAAGCCCACGAGAGGATCGTTCTTCAGCGTTACGTGGACAGATGTTCGAAATTTCACGCTGCCATCACCGTAATCAATTATCTGACAGCGGCCATGGTGATTTGTGCGCCACTGTTGCTTCCTCAACAGTTTCCGACGAGGGCGATATATCCGTTTTCCTTGGACTCGACATTGGCGATTTGTCTCGTCTACGCTCACCAGAGCTTCGTCGGATTTCAATGTTCCACAGGCGCAACGATAGACTGCCAAACCGCTCTGATGATGTGGTTCGCCGGTGCTAGAATCGAAATTCTCGCGGGTGAGCTGAAGGAAGTTTCCGACGTCGAGGGACTCAAATCCTTCGTTCGGAAACACCAGCGACTACTCCGCTACGCTCAAGAGGTCTCTCACACTATGTCCTACATTGCTCTCGTCACTTTGGCGATGAGCGGAGTCGGAACAATATTCAGTAGCTTGCAATTGTTGGGTGTGAGTGACAATTTTTATATTAAACAAATTTATATTTAAAAAAAAAACCAAATACATGAAAACATTTAATTTACTCCATGGCGGCAAATTTCCAACCCTATTTCTTGCATCGTCTCAATAATTCAAAAAGCTGCTTCAACAGTCATCAACACCTTGTTTAATACTCGCCATTTTTTTTTTTTTTTGCCGATCGAAGAACCAACCGATCGCCGTAAAAATGCAATTTGGACCGATAGCAGTCATCGCCGCTATGAATCTATTCGTGTGCGCCTGGCCAGCGGATAATTTAATTAGAGTGGTGGGTTTGATAGACCCGTAAAAAAAAAAAAAAAAATTATAGATCTCGATCTTACCACAAATATTTGGGCGTCAGTGCGACATGATGGGAACGGCGGTTTACAATACCCCGTGGACCGACGCGTCACCGAGGGGGATGAAAAACTTTCTTATCATCATTCGGAGATGTCAGGAACCGGTAAGGGTTTCCGTTCCGTGTTTGCTTCCTGCACTCTCGCTGCGCTATTACGCCACGGTACGAAACAGAGTACATTAAGATAGTTAAGGTAGTCCTAGCGGACAGCCTGTGCCCACATGAGTTCAGAGAGAATTGAGAGAGAATTGCGAACACTTCTCGATGGGATAAAAATTCGAAAAAAATCAAGCATATGGAAGGTGTTGAAAAGATTGATTTTACATAATAATAACTCCAAAATATTATTAACAAATGCATTAAAAAAAAAAAAATTGTTCAACAAATTCCCCGGCAACTTAACTTTTTCTTCTTATAAAAACAATTTGTTATTCTTTTTGAATACGTATGAATTTTTTCAGAATTTTATCTAATTTTTGAAAATCACGTTTTTTTCTTAACTAAAAACGCAATTTTCAAAAATTAGACAAAATTCTGAAAAAATTCATACGTATTCAAAAAGATTAACTTATTGTTTTTATGTGAACAAAAAGTTAAGTTGCCGGAAGATTTGTTGAACAATTTTTTTTTTTCATTCACTTGTTAATAACATTTTGGAATTATTATTATGCAAAATCAATCTTTTCAGTACCTTAAATATGGTTGATTTTTTTCAGATTTTTATCTCATCGCGAAGTATTCGCAATTCCCACTCTCAATTCGCTCTGAACTCACGTGGGCTCAGGCTGTCCGCAAGGACTACCTTAATTACCTGAAGATTTTCATGATTTTCCCATGCGTGCCAATTCCCCTCGATTAATTTTCTTTTCATTTTTATGTTCCAGTATTTGTCAACGGCGTTTTCGTACACGACCACTCTCCGTCTGATAATAAAATCGGACCCTGAAACACGAAATGCTGATTATTAATCGGTTATTGGTGCTGGTCAATAAAATCGTAATCGTAACCAGAGCTGGGCAAAAAGTACTTAAAGTACTTGATATGTAGTATCGTACTTATCGAATACTTTAAGTACGCGGTACCATAAGTACTAAATACTTCGAGTACTGTACTCAACATTGATGTTGAATGATGTTTAAGAATATTTTGCCGGTACTCAAAGTGCTAGGCAATTCAAATACCAAGTACTTTAAGTACTTTCAATAAAATCGTAATCGTAACCAGAGCTGGGCAAAAAGTACTTAAAGTACTTGATACGTAGTATCGTACTTATCGAATACTTTAAGTACGCGGTACCATAAGTACTAAATACTTCGAGTACTGTGCTCAACATTGATGTTGAATGATGTTTAAGAATATTTTGCCGGTACTCAAAGTGCTAGGCAATTCAAATACCAAGTACTTTAAGTACTTTCAATAAAATCGTAATCGTAACCAGAGCTGGGCAAAAAGTACTTAAAGTACTTGATACGTAGTATCGTACTTATCCAATACTTTAAGTACGCGGTACCATAAGTACTAAATACTTCGAGTACTGTACTCAACATTGATGTTGAATGATGTTTAAGAATATTTTGCCGGTACTCAAAGTGCTAGGCAATTCAAATACCAAGTACTTTAAGTACTTTCAATAAAATCGTAATCGTAACCAGAGCTGGGCAAAAAGTACTTAAAGTACTTGATACGTAGTATCGTACTTATCCAATACTTTAAGTACGCGGTACCATAAGTACTAAATACTTCGAGTACTGTACTCAACATTGATGTTGAATGATGTTTAAGAATATTTTGCCGGTACTCAAAGTGCTAGGCAATTCAAATACCAAGTACTTTAAGTACTTTCAATAAAATCGTAATCGTAACCAGAGCTGGGCAAAAAGTACTTAAAGTACTTGATACGTAGTATCGTTACGTATCCAATACTTTAAGTACGCGGTACCATAAGTACTAAATACTTCGAGTACTGTGCTCAACATTGATGTTGAATGATGTTTAAGAATATTTTGCCGCTACTCAAAGTGCTAGGCAATTCAAATACCAAGTACTTTAAGTACTTTCAATAAAATCGTAATCGTAACCAGAGCTGGGCAAAAAGTACTTAAAGTACTTGATACGTAGTATCGTACTTATCGAATACTTTAAGTACGCGGTACCATAAGTACTAAATACTTCGAGTACTGTACTCAACATTGATGTTGAATGATGTTTAAGAATATTTTGCCGGTACTCAAAGTGCTAGGCAATTCAAATACCAAGTACTTTAAGTACTTTCAATAAAATCGTAATCGTAACCAGAGCTGGGCAAAAAGTACTTAAAGTACTTGATACGTAGTATCGTACTTATCCAATACTTTAAGTACGCGGTACCATAAGTACTAAATACTTCGAGTACTGTACTCAACATTGATGTTGAATGATGTTTAAGAATATTTTGCCGGTACTCAAAGTGCTAGGCAATTCAAATACCAAGTACTTTAAGTACTTTGCCCAGCTCTGGATTCGTAACTCTCAGAGCATTCTCGCCCGCTAACTCAATCGATATCGCTGAGCTACAAGACACCGAGTTTTTAAACACAACGAGTGAAAATTCCGAGCAACAACAGTCTTACGGTGTTCCAACTTCACTTCCGCCTCCACAGTTACCTCGTCTTACAAAGTAGCGATAGCCCGGCGTCAATGTTCTCGGGGAAGCGCCTCGTCAATATTCCATACGTACGTGCGTGCAGCGCGGAGAGCGCCCCGAGAGCCCGGCCTAATAGCCCTAATTGCTGCAATTTTCCTGAGTTATTCACGGGACTCGGTACGATGGAAAAGTGTAATTGCGATACGCGGAAGGGTTCCTCAGTCGCGAGGAGCGTCAGTCTTCGGAAAACCGTCGAGCAGTCGAGACCGATAAAAATGTCCATCGCGATGGAGGAAAAAGTCACTTTCGAGGGAGTTTTCTATTTCACAAAGCTGAGCGTTTATCTCGCACGAACTTGGCCACCCTCGATAACGGCGACCAAGTGGGAGACGATAAAGTATCACATAGTATGGTGTTTGTCGGTTCTGAGTGCCGTGTTTTTCTTGATTCCCCTATTAATCTCTATATCGAAGTACTACACGGATTCGTTGATCGTCACGCAATCGGTGACGTTTATGGGTGGCACGACGAGTGTCATGATCAAAATGATCATATACAGAATACGTTACAGACAAACACAGGTATACGCCAACGGGTCGACGTATGGGCGATGTGGAACACGCTCGGGTCGTTGACGCAAAAATACCCGCGGAAAAAACGATCATACACGATCGTATGTGAATTAAGGTAGTCCTTGCGGACAGCCTGAGCCCACGTGAGTTCCGAGCGAATTGAGAGCGGAATTGCGAATACTTCGCGATGAGATAAAAATCTGAAAAAAAAATCAACCATATGGAGGGTACTGAAAAGATTGATTTTGCATAATTATAATTCCAAAATGTTATTAACAAATGAATGGAAAAAAAAATTGTTCAACAAATCTTCCGGCAACTTAACTTTTTTGTTCGTATAAAAACGATGAGTTAATGTTTTTGAATACGTATGAATTTTTTCGGAATTTCGTCTATTTTTTGAAAATTGCGTTTTTGGTTAATTAAAAAAACGTGATTTTCAAAAATTTGATAAAATTCTGAAAAAATTCATACGTATTCAAAAAGATCAACAAATTGTTTTTATATGAACAAAAAGTTAAGTTGCCGGGGAATTTGTTGAACAATTTTTTTTTTTTTAATGCATTTGTTGATAATATTTTGGAGTTATTATTATGTAAAATCAATCTTTTCAGCACCTTCCATATGCTTGATTTTTTTCGAATTTTTATCCCATCGAGAAGTGTTCGCAATTCTCTCTCAATTCTCTCTGAACTCATGTGGGCTCAGGCTGTCCGCTAGGACTACCTTAAGGTAGTCCTTGCGGACAGGCTGAGCCCACGTGAGTTCGGAGCGAATTGAGAGCGGAATTGCGAATACTTCGCGATGAGATAAAAATCTGAAAAAAAATCAACCATATGGAGGGTACTGAAAAGATTGATTTTGCATAATTATAATTCCAAAATGTTATTAACAAATGAATGGAAAAAAAAATTGTTCAACAAATCTTCCGGCAACTTAACTTTTTTGTTCGTATAAAAACAATGAGTTAATGTTTTTGAATACGTATGAATTTTTTCAGAATTTTGTCTAATTTTTGAAAATTGCGTTTTTGGTTAATAAAAAAACGTGATTTTCAAAAAATAGATAAAATTCTGAAAAAATTCATACGTATTCAAAAAGCTCAACAAATTGTTTTTATATGAACAAAAAGTTAAGTTGCCGGGGAATTTGTTGAACAATTTTTTTTTTTTTTATGCATTTGTTGATAATATTTTGGAGTTATTATTATGTAAAATCAATCTTTTCAGCATCTTCCATACGCTTGATTTTTTTCGAATTTTTATCCCATCGAGAAGTGTTCGCAATTCTCTCTCAATTCTCTCTGAACTCATGTGGGCTCAGGCTGTCCGCTAGGACTACCTTAAGTCGTGATTCATCGTATCTGATGGGATAAGAGAAATTGCGAGATCCGATCATTATACGAACATATCTGCCCAAATAGACATGTGACGGCACGGGATCTACTCGGTGCTAGCACGGGAACGTACGTCGTGCCGGCACAATGCAGACATGTACGTCCGCATGTGACGATATTGTGACGGCACGGCTTTCTTATACCAAAAGCTGCTTGCACATTTCCAGCTTGACGTGAAGCTCCACAGTGAGCTGGAACTGTGCAAGCAGGTTTTGGTATCAAAACGCCGTGCCGTCACAATATCGTCACGTGCGGACGTACTTGACGGCATTGTGCCGACACGGCGTGACGAACGCACGGCACGTTTTTCTATCTGGGTGATCCTACTTGGACATATCTGAGTCGATGTGGTCACATCCGAAAAGACATCCGACGAGCATAGATAAACAGATCTGATCGGATATGATCATATCTAACACAAGATTCGGCGAAAAATTCTTACACAGATTTTAATTATGGGTTTTCCCGAGAAACAACACGAGACAGCATTTTGTCAACAAAAAAACATTTGTTTTCTTCCAATTGCTATGTGGGTTACAACTCGGTCACGAGGACTTTCGTGACAAAGCATTGAAATAAAAAGTATATAAGCGACGCCCGAAAGAAAATTGGACTTTGAACATTTTTCTTTTCAGGCGTTGGTAAAAGATTTTCACTCCGAGCATACAATTATTCGTTATGCTGCACACGTGATTCTTAGAGAATATATATTTCTCGCCTTTATCAATGCACGTCATACATGAGGATACGAAAATGGACTTATTCAAATCTGACACCAGATGGCCGATATTTTCAGACACGATCAGATATGAATTCACATCTGAACATATCCGATCATACGGGATCAGATCTTACCATATAACATATAAGACACACAACCTTATCGTGCACGGACTTATTATATGTTCATATCCGATACGGATATGGACATACATAATCCGATCAGATTCATATCTGACGCGCATATGGACATAAATGATCACATATGATCATTTTTTCCTGGGTATATATATATATATACAGGGTGATTCAGGAAGTTTTTCACATACTTTGCTGGCAGGTAGTTGGTCGTGATGCGAGCAAAGTTACAAAGCCGTTTTTGAAAATTCGCAATAGTTAATTAGTTAGTTATAAGGATCATAAATTTGTATAAACGAACCCTAGCAACTCAAGCGACCATCGAAAGACCCAAATAACGACCGGTCGTTTTGTGACATTTTTCGACCGGAATAACGACCGAAATAAAGACCAATTGTTGAATTAAGTATGGGTCGTCTTTTTATCAATGACCGCAAAAAGACCGCAAATACGACCGATTGCGGTCGTCATCGGTCGTTTTTGTGGTCATTTTTGCGATCACTGATGGAAAAACAACATATGCTCAACCTCACAATTGGTCTTTTTTTGGTCGTTATTCTGGACGAAAAATTTCACAGAACGAGCGTCGTTTTTTGGGTCTTTTGACAGTTGTTAATGACGGCCGCTTGACTTGCTAGGGAACCAATCGGAATGAAGTCTTCCCCACTGTCTTCCCCGCTGTCTTCCTCGCTGTCTTCCTCGCTGTCTTCCTCGCTGTCTTCCTCGCTGTCTTCCTCGCTGTCTTCCTCGCTGTCTTCCTCGCTGTCTTCCTCGCTGTCTTCCTCGCTGTCTTCCTCGCTGTCTTCCTCGCTGTCTTCCTCGCTGTCTTCCTCGCTGTCTTCCTCGCTGTCCTCCTCGCTGTCCTCCTCGCTGTCCTCCTCGCTGTCCTCCTCGCTGTCCTCCTCGCTGTCCTCCTCGCTGTCCTCCTCGCTGTCCTCCTCGCTGTCCTCCTCGCTGTCCTCCTCGCTGTCCTCCTCGCTGTCCTCCTCGCTGTCCTCCTCGCTGTCCTCCTCGCTGTCCTCCTCGCTGTCCTCCTCGCTGTCCTCCTCGCTGTCCTCCTCGCTGTCCTCCTCGCTGTCCTCCTCGCTGTCCTCCTCGCTGTCCTCCTCGCTGTCCTCCTCGCTGTCCTCCTCGCTGTCCTCCTCGCTGTCCTCCTCGCTGTCCTCCTCGCTGTCCTCCTCGCTGTCCTCCTCGCTGTCCTCCTCGCTGTCCTCCTCGCTGTCCTCCTCGCTGTCCTCCTCGCTGTCCTCCTCGCTGTCCTCCTCGCTGTCCTCCTCGCTGTCCTCCTTGCTGTCTTCCTCGCTGTCTTTCCTACTGTTTCTCTCGGTGTCTTGTCTAGTGTCGCAGAACCTGTCACACGACAGGAGGTGCGTCCCGTCCGATGTTGCCAGACCTCCGCACGGACATTTCGTGCACTCCAGCACGGCAAAATACTTCGTTCCGATTGGTCCGTTCATTCAAATTTATAATGCTTATAACTAATCAACTATTGCGAATTTTCAAAAACGTCTTTGTAACTTTGCTCACATCACGACCAACTACCTGCCAGCAAGGTATGTGAAAAACTTCCTGAATCACCCTGTACATACATATATATATTTTTTTTTCGAAGCTTCTCGAAATCGTTCGTTGATCGAGGCGAGAGGTTTCACGTCGCCTCGATCGTCCCGTTTATTTCGATCCATCTTTTTACATTTTTTTTTTTTTTTTTTTTTCCCGCAAGTCAGATTTCGATACAGGAGATGGAGGATTTTGTAAAAAACGCTCAACCCCACGAGATAACATTGTGCCGACGTTACGTCGACAGATGCGCGACCTTTCACGTTTTTATATCCACCTTGAACTACATGGCAACCCCCGTCATCATATGCACGTCGTTGTTGTTTCGCGGTCGAGCCCTGCCGACGACCGCCGTCTATCCGTTTCCGGTCGACGACGGAATCTTCATGTTCGTCGCGTACGTTCATCAGATCTACGCGTGTCTGCAATGTTCAACAGGCGTCACGATTGACTGTCAGGCCGCGGTGATGCAGTGGTTCGCCGGCGCGAGGCTCGACATCCTCGCCGACGAAGTCGGCGTCGTTAAGGACATTAAGGGACTCGAAATTTTCGTACGCAAACACCGGAAATTGCTCGCCTACGCTGCCGACGTTTCGGACACTATGGCGTACATCGTCATCACCAGCGCGATGACTCTCGGAATTGTCGCGGTCATGAGCAGTCTCCAACTGTGCGGTGTACGTAGGGGGGAGAGCGGGGCAAAAACGGAACACCGGGGCAAGACGGATTTTTGGTAAAACTTCTTCTTTTTTTCGATTCGTCGGAAAGGAAGTTTTCGTAAAAAAAAAAAAAATCGAGGTTTCACCCAGAAAAATAATTTATTTGACGGCCATCGTTTATTTGGTTTAAGGAAATCTGTTTTTTTTTTCTTTAAATAAATATTTAGTTTATTTAAGTAACTATTTACTTAATTTGAATGAATATATGTTTTTTTTTATCTTTAAGAAAAAATCTGACAAAAATCCCAAAAATACACCGTGGCATATAAAAATGGTCACGAGATAATCCATAATCCATTTGATTTTTGTGTGCACTCGATCGATTCTAGGCCTTTACATTATTAGGTCGCATACATTATTCAGTTTAATTTTCATGAAGATTGATGTCCTAATTGAGATTATAAGAGGTTTTTAATTCTCGACAAATAAAATAGCTTGGGATTCACAAATTTCGTAAATTTTGAGCTATAATCTCAGAAATGCGCAAAACGGTCGAGGCTTTTGGCATTAAATTTTTCCGAAATTTATCCAAGCAGTTAGATTTAATGAATTTTATTGTTTTTTTTTTTTTTTTAAGCATAGCTCCCTCTACCAAAAAGCCGAAATCGACCAACGACGTTTTTTATGGCGGTATGCGCAAAATAGTAAAAAAAATTAGGAAGCCATGTGCAAGTTACCTTGCAACTTTTTTTACGCGTCGCGAAAATTTATTAAAGATAGACTCGCCCCGGTTTTCCCATTCACCCGGATCTAGCCGACGTTCAATGACATTGATTTTTATTGCAATGGTGCACTTTATTATTTAGGGTAATTTTTACCGTGTCGTAGAATCAACCTCTCCACGTTCAACTACAATTTGCAACATTGGCACTGGTTTCCTCGATAAATCTCTTCATATGCGCCTGGCCGGCGGATAATTTGATCGACGCGGTAGGTAGTTTTTTTCGGTGTCAAGTGCTAATCGTTTTGATCTTGAATTTAAAGCTTCGCCGTTAGTGCGATAGATTGGAAAAAGCCGTGTACAACACCCCGTGGATCGACATGTCGCTACATATGATGAAAAACATTCTCATATTTCTTCAGAGATGTCAACGACCGGTAATCGTATCGGTCGGCGGTTTTCTTCCCACTCTCTCGTTGGCCTTCTACGCCTCGGTACGATTTAAGAACTTGTCCAATAACTTGGGCAGTCATTTTATTTATACAATATATTCATCAAGGATCTTTGGGATTGAATTTCACCGAAATGTATCCAAGCATTTCGATATTATCGAATTGTGAGCTTTTTGAAAAATTCTCCAGAGGAAGCCATGTGTAAATTACTTTGCAACTTTTTGGATTGAGATCGTAAAATATATGTTCAAAAAATTCACCAATTTAAGAAATATGGGACACTCGACAAGACTATTCATTTTCATACGTATATGCGATACTCAAGAATGCTTTCTATTTGTTTTTTTCAGTTTCTATCGGCCATATTGTCTTACTTTACGACACTCCGTATCGTTATGATGTCGGATGAAAAGAGTGATTAAACAACCGTCGGTCGATCGATTTGTGCTCTCAAGGATATTGAACGGTCTGTACTTCAATCTTCATGTGATAAATTTATCTATCGTTTTATAGCTGAGTATTTGTTAGATTGAACAATATGTTGAAACCCATGAACGTTAAACATTTTAGTAAGCACAAAATAAATTATGAACTGTTATCAACCATTATCAATCATTATCAATCATTATCAATCATTATCAATCATTATCAATCATTATCAATCATTATCAATCATTATCAATCATTATCAATCATTATCAATCATTATCAATCATTATCAATCATTATCAATCATTATCAATCATTATCAATCATTATCAATCATTATCAATCATTATCAATCATTATCAACCATTCTCAACCATTGTCAACCATTATCAACCATTATCAACCATTATCAACCATTATCAACCATTATCAACCATTATCAATCATTATCAACCGTTCTCAATCATTATCAACCGTTATCAACCGTTATCAACCATTATCAGCCATTATCAACCATTATCAACCATTATCAACCGTTATCAACCGTTATCAAACATTATCAACCATTATCAACCATTATCAACCATTATCAACCGTTATCAACCATTATCAACCATTATCAACCGTTATCAACCATTATCAACCGTTATCAACCATTGTCAACCATTATCAACCGTTATCAACCATTATCAACCGTTATCAACCATTGTCAACCATTATCAACCGTTATCAACCATTATCAACCGTTATCAACCATTATCAACCGTTATCAACCATTATCAACCGTTATCAACCATTGTCAACCATTATCAACCGTTATCAACCATTATCAACCGTTATCAACCATTGTCAACCATTATCAACCGTTATCAACCATTATCAACCGTTATCAACCATTGTCAACCATTATCAACCGTTATCAGCCATTTTCATTCATCTCGTCCCTGAATTATCTAAGTACCGTAATGTTCGTGTTCTTTCGCGATCAAACATTGCCGACGGACGTTGCCTATCAATTATCGGTTGACACTGGGACGATGATGTTCGTGGCGTACTTACATCAAACTCTCGTGGGCTTCCAATGTTCGTCGGGCCTCACTACAAACTGTCAGGCAGCCTCGATGCTGTGGTTCGCCGGTCCGAGAAGCCGGCCAAACGATCTTAGTCAGCCAGGACGCGGCTAATTTTTAGCCGAACAAACCATCGTAATCGGCTAAGACGGCTTAGTCGGCCAAACTATAATGTCAATTAACCGGATAAGATTTTTTAACCGGCCAAAATGGCTTAACTGTCAACGATAAAAAATATATCTACGTCAACGACATGTTTTGTTACCGAGTGCCGATTCTACTTGACCACTGCATAGCAGCGTCACAAATTTCTCTTACTATTCATTAATCATTCATTCGTTATCTCATTAACATTGTATAATTCATTCGTCGTTGAATGATGTGGTTATAACTGGGTATTTTATCGCACAGCCGGTTATACCATACATTTTACATGATTGCGAAATAATCTTACAAACATTAATCTTCAGATATTGTGTATTTAAAAATAGAACCATTGTTATAAAAACTCTTTACAACTTGACTTTCAGCGGTCGATGAGTATGTTCTCGTATAAAAATATCTTTATCACTAAATCTATTTTATTAATAATTTTGTCATAACTTTTCGCTCCGCCGGCACAATGAGTGAAATAAAAATAAAATAAAAAAGAATGAAAATAAAAACAGTTTCGATCAGAGATGCAATGAAGCGGCCGAAGTCGACCATCAAACATTTTACATAAAAATGTCTCAAAGTGATAAGCGAACTAAAACAAAATTGAACGTTTCGGAGCCTTAACTGTAATACTAACTGATAGTGTAATTCACATTTTCAATGCAACGGAAAGCCAAATGGTGAGACAACATCGCATTCCAGCAAAGGTCATCATTTCGCTGCATCGATGCCTAAAAAAAAAAAAATCAGTATCCTTCTTGCAAACTCAGCGATTCCTCCACGTCAATCTCAAAACAACGATTATCCAGAAATGATGTTTTTTAAATAAAGTCCCGCAGAAATCGATCAGAATGCAAAAATGGGACAACAAAAGAAAAGAAAGAGAAAAAAAGTTTCAATCAAAGATGCAACAAAACGGCTGACCGATCGAACAAAAAAAACCTACGACTACATAAAGAATCGCTCGACTCGGTAAGCGCACTCAAAAAAATTAAACATTTTTGAACCTTAATCGTAATACTAGCTTCGCACATTTGCAGTGCAAAGCCAATGCATTCTGGCTATGCTTGTCGTTTTGCAGTATCGATGCCCAAAATGTCGTAGCTCTCACGAACTTGACGATTCTTCCATGGCAATCTCAAAACAAAGAGTTTCCAGAGTTGACGTTCCGAATAAAATCTTGCAGAAGTCCGTCCTAGCATACAGGTTTCTGTCCGCCTAAAAAATAATAAAAATGACAAATTCATTACAAGTCGGTCAATGAGTTCGAAATAGAAACGGAAACTTATCAGCAAAACATTAGTTGGGCGACGAGTTCTTGTCTTTGAATGACCGTCATCCCTGGGTAATCGGGCAACCAAAGTCTAATAATTGATGTTTTAATCGTCATCACTGTGATCAATGTTCAAATGAAATAACGAAATAAGGAAATAATGAAATATATATTGTCTATTTTAATATTAAGATGCGAACTGATGATACTATTCAAACAAAGACAAATCGTAGAGATAATTTGATAAATTACTAATTATTAATGTTTTTTTATATTTATATTAAGCTTCGAGTAAATTTGTAGTCGACGGCTTACCGTTATTTTCTACTCTAAATATCTACTTTTCTTAACACACAAAGTGTGAAATATTTACTTGTTTTTCTTCCTATAAATACGTTAAAGATTTATTATGTTATGCTAATGTAAAAGGGATTTTTTGCGTCTGTAAATAAATAAATAAATAAATAAATAAAAATAAATATTGTATGTAAAAGGGTTCATCCCGTAAACGAATAAATAAAAAAATGACTAAATAAATAACAAGTGTTATCGGTATCGACGATGCGTTTCAGCAGTTGACGCCTGTTCGAACCTTTTACAGCCAGCTCGTGAAGCGCTTCGGCTACCAAGTGCGGATGCGACTGGACCATCGTCTGGAATTCCGGCGTGGCCATCACCTTCGTGGTAGAAGATACAATGAATTTTAAGACGCTCGTCTTTAACTGATCGACGGAGTATTTATCGGCGAGTATCAACGTATCGACGGCATTCTCCACGCCGATGTTCTTGTGCAGTGCGTCTTCGCACATGGCCTTGAGTCCGTCTATGGCGTACTTATCGGCTGCGACAAACAGCAAACCCGCAATTTTCTCGATACCCGCCACCTTCCCGGTGTACATGTATCTCAACACTTCGTCGAAAACTTCTGGCGTGACATCCGTTATTTCGACTTCGTTGCGCGTCCGCTCAGTCATTTCGTGCTCGAACTTGCCGCGAAGACTGGACTGTGCATCGACAGAAAGAGTCTGTGCGCTTCAATCGACCGTCCGCCTACTATCAGCGTAACGTCGCTCAGTTTTTTACTTTCGAACAGAGTTCGGAGATTATCGAGGAATCGACATTCCGTCATCCGCGTACCATAAATTCCTAACGCGTCTTTTATTTTGCAGACTATCGTGAAGTATGAATCTTCCCCACATGGCCTCAGATTGGAGTGCTCGATGAAGTGATCGAATCCAGATTTTTCATGGTTTCTTCCCAACACGAACGTGTGAGTTTTCTCCTGAGCTGCCAATAAATTATCCTCGTCGCGGAAAATTGAAAGCTCGAAGTTTACTCGAACTTGGGAATACGTTTTCGGACGAAGCCAAAGATAAGTGGAGCGATACGGTGTTCTCGTCGCGTTCGTCGCCAGCATTCGGATCCATTGTTATGGACCATCTCAGTTCATTGTTGGAACCGGTCGAGAATATTGGTGATTCCATTGGCACAAGGTGCACAGAGTGAGGCCAACTTATCACAAAACGTCCAGACCTAAGTTTCCACTCGAAATCTGAATTCAACGTCGCTGA
>OY294026.1:3057704-3385874 GCA_958510785.1 Exephanes ischioxanthus
AGTTCTCAGTTGTGACGTCGTGACGTCTCCACGAAGACGTGTCCGGACGAGTCTCTCCGCGCGTGAAAACTGAAGCGTCGTCCAAGAACCGCATTGTTTTTAAAGTGTTTTTTTTTCGTTGTTACTTTTCCTTTTATCGCTGAAATAATCTGCGGCGACGGTCGCGCGCACAGGAGAGTCGACACAAAATTCATTCAACGATGGATTTCGTCGAAGCGACACAAGTTCTCCGTGACGAAGCTCACTCGAACAACGCCGAGGACGAAGCTCGGGTAAACACTTTTTTGAAAATCTTACTTTCGTTTTTAAATTTCTCATCGGCATCCAAAAACATTTCAGTTCGAACCATGTGTAGCTATATGGGTTTATACATATATATATATTTATGTATAGTTAACGGACAAAGTTACGGAGTTTTCGTCTTAGGTTAGGAATGTTACGATTTTTACTTATCGCTGTTCGGCATGGAAAAGTATTTTTTTACGACATCTCGTACAAGGCGGCTTTAGTTGTATAGGTGTGCGTGTATACATATATATATATATATATATATGTATATATATATGTCTCTATGTGTGTAAAGTTGCGGGACGGAGGAGAATTTTCGTTATTGGGTTAGGAATTTTATTGTATTTATTTTTATTTATTTAATATCGGGATGCAAAAGCATTTTTCAGGGCATTTCGTACGAGCCGGTTTTAGATACATAGATATGTAGATGTGTGTATGGAGGGGTTGGGCGAAGTTCAAAAAAAAAATACTTAAGGTACAAAGTACAAAGTATCAGAAAGACTTGAAGTATTACCAAAGTACTTTTTGCAATTGGATTTGGAGTGCTAAGAATTATTTATGCATTAAAAAAAAAAAAAAAAAAAAAAAAACGTTGCGAATTGATAATTTTGGGGAGATTTCTCGTGAAAGCTGAAAATTGAAATTTTCATATAGTTTTTCTCGTAAATGTTAAAAAAAAAAAAAAAAAAATTTCACGCAGCTTTCTCATAAAGGTCGAAAACATCGTTACGTCGTAATAGATTTGATATATTATGACGTAACGATAATACGCCGTAATACATTAAATATATTACGACGTAATGGTAATATGTCGTAATATATTACGACGTAACGAGAATACGCTATAATATATTTAATGTATCATGATGTAACGATAATACGCCGCAATATATTAAATATATTACGACACAACGATATTATGTCGCAATATTGTTATGTTTCTTAAAATCTAAATGTAAATTTTATCGTAAAACACCGCCGACTCAAATGCTCGTAATTCGTTGTTTTGAGACTATTTTCAATCGTTTCTTTACTTTTTCGTTTTTTATTATTACTATTAAAATTTACAGAAATTAAGTTTTTTTTACTTATTGATCTGCTTCTATATAATATAATGTACTATCGCGTAAACTTTTTGTTAACAAAATTCCTACGACGATCCGTTACATTAAAAAACAATAAAAGAAGGAAATAAAATGCTTCCTCGTTATTTTGACGAAAAAAAAAAACGAAAAATTTAGCTTACTCGGTTAAAGTACGCACTTTTGAATAAAGAGAATCTTCCTTTTCAGGTTGGAACTCTGAAAATCGGATCACAGACGCACATCATTCGCAGAGGCTTCAACAGGATAGGACGCTCGCCCCAGTGCCCAATTGTCATCAACGACGTGGTGAGAAGTTCTTCCATTAATTTTCGTTAACTGTGCATCGAACATTTTTTAGAATTTTTTCAGAACTATTTTTATTTATTCATTTTTTTTTTTTTTGATCAGAAGATTTTATTATAAGCCTGTTATAATAAATGATACCGGCTATAATCGTCTCAACAATTTTTTTTGAGGTCAAAAATTGTTGAGACCATTATCTAAGGTCAATCATTTTCTTCAAACATTTTTTAAGGTCTAAAACTTTTTAGAACCTTTTTTTCTAGGTCCTAAACTTTTTGGAACATTTTTTTAAGGTCAACAACTTTTTCGAACGTTTTTTTAAGGTAGGCAACTTTTCTGAAAGTTTTTTTAAGGTCAACAATTTCTTTTTTAAGTTTTTTTTAAGGTCAGCAATTTTTTTGAACGTTTTTTTAAGGTCAGCAATTTTTTTGTGTTCTTTTAAGGTCAACCATTTTTTTGAATGTTTTTTTAAGTTCGAAAATTGAAAAAAAAAAAAAAAAGAATAAAAGTATATTATCAACATTTTTTTAGGGAATTTTTTAGGTGAAAAATGAAAGATTTTTGTAATTTGGAGGATTTTATTTTTGTTACGTCATTACGCAAAAGATTACACGGAGAAACGGCTGCTCGTGAACCGCCTTGAAAATTAGTCAGCGGCGGAGAATTTAGGCTCGGGTGAGAGTTTCTCTACAGCTCGACCTTCTTGTTGCCGATTTTGTTCTCGGCGAAGTTGATTGAGTTCCAGAAGTTGTACTGTCCGAAGTTCGAGTCTTGCTCGACCACGGCCACGCCCGGAGCCTTGATGTGCAGGTACTTCAGGTCCTTGTCGGTCGGGTTTAGCGGAGGCCATTCGACTCCGACGTGCGGGATTCTGGAAATTATTTTTTTTTAAATTACCATTTTTTTTCCAAATTAGTTTTGATCCAAATAACATTTTTTTATTATTATTTGTTATTTATGTGTCGCGAACAAACGAATTTATGCATAGAAAATATTCGCTGTTTAAGAAAAACCAGTTTTTAAATTTTATCACATTTTTGATAATTTTTTTTCGAAATTTTCAACAATTTTTTTTTTTAATATATTTAACTATTTATGTCGAAATTTTTAACTATATTCTTTGAAAATTGACATTTTTGTATTTTTAGAACTTTTTTTTTGGCAAATTTGGGGATTTCTGGATTTTTTTTTTTTTTTTTTTGTAAAAACGTTTAAAACGAATCGTTGTACTCACCCGGTGGTGGCGTAGGACACCCAGAAGTCGAGGAGGTATCTCTGCATGGCGCGATCGGAGGCAGTCGTGGTCGGATCGACGAAGGGTGATCCGAGTACGAAGTAGACGTCGTCACCGTGGGCAACGCCTGTTAATCGCGTCGCCGAAAAAAAAATACAATTAAAACAAATAATCATCATTTTTTAAACATTTTTTCCCTCATTTTTAAGATAAAAAAGGTAATCATAATTATTCAAGCATTTCTTTGCATTTTTTTAAGGTAAAAAAAATAATCATCATTTTCCAAGCATTTTTTTCGCTTTTTTTTTTAAGTTAAAAAACATAATCATAATTTTCCAAGCATTTTTTCGCTTTTTTTTTTAAGTTAAAAAACATAATCATAATTTTCCAAGCATTTTTTCGCGTTTTTTTAAAGTTAAAAAACATAATCATAATTTTCCAAGTCCTTTTTCGCTTTTTTTAAGGTAAAAAAATAAGAATAATAATTTTTTAAACAATTCTTTCACGTTTTTTAAGGTAAAAAGTTAGTCGTAATTTTTAGACCTTTTTTTCTTATGGAGAAAAAATCAGCGAAATAAATGCTCAAAAAATTATGATTACTTTTCTGCGTTAAAAAAAAAAAAGAGAGACAAAATGTTTAAAAAATTATGATTATTTGTTTACCTTAAAAAAAAAGCGAGAAAAGGTTTGAAAAATGTTACGATTATCTTTTTTATCTAAAAAAAAAAAAAGGTAAAAAATGCTCAAAAAAAAAATATTATGATTACAGTTTTCGTTACCGACCGAGTGGGTTTTGCGCGCCACCTCGGGAAGACCTACCGAAGTTTTGGTGTGTGTGGCTCATCGCGTCGCTGGCGCTGTTGGCGCCGCGGTACGTGAAGTAGTAGTACCAGACGGGGCTCTTGTTGTTCTTCGCCATGAGTTTCGCCGCTTTGACTCCGTCGACAACGAAGATTCGGTCGCCGACCATCTGAATTACCGGCGCGGTCGTCGTCTTGTCGATGGTCTCGTCGCCCAGATAATGTTTCCTTATAAGTCGCGATACTTCGGCGTGCTTCGACAGGGGAATCGTGTAGTTGAAGTCGAGAAGGTGGGGCGCGATCAGCTCGAAGTTGTGATCGAGCTCCCTCAGCTGGACAGCGTCGGCAACGAAATCTGCGCAAAGAACATTTCGCATTTTTTTTTTTTACTTCGCGATAAAAAATATAAATAAAAAATAGAAACGCAAAAGATCGCGGCTGAAATTAATAATCTACATGTCGAATCATCGGTCGAGACAATTTTACCACAAAAATCGGCAACGTTCTCCGACCTCGGATGCAAAAATACCGGTCATTTTTTTAAAATCTGTTTTACCGACAAAAAAAAATTAAGCAAAGTTTGAGATTTTTTTTTTTACTTCGATTTATCGTCGCAAAAGCGAATTCACTTTCGCAATCGTTTTTACCACAAAAAAAATCGGCAACGTTCTCCGATCTTGGATGCAAAAATATCGGTCATTTTTTTAAAATCTGTTTTACCGACAAAAAAAAATGAAGCAAGGTTTGAGTTTTTTTTACCTCGATTTATCGTCGCAATAGCGAATTCACCTTCACAATATTTTTTTACCAGAAAAAAATCGGCAACTTTCTCCGATCTTGGATGCAAAAATACCGGTAATTTTGAGAAATCTGTTTTACCGACAAAAACTTGGAGTCAAATTTGGTAATATTTTTTTTTTTTTTTTTTACAAACGTGGCAATTTTAGGAGCGACTACATCAAGTTCGAGTTACCGATCTTTGCGATCGGAGCTCTGCCTTACCGGCTGCGGGGTAGAGACCTTCCTCGCTGACAACGCCGGTTATCCACGGAACATCGTGAGCATCGCCGCTGGTTATTATCTCGATCGGCGGGCGATTTACGAACGGCGCATTGCCGACCTTCTCGACGACCGGCCCGAACGGAGTGTAAGGATTGTAGCCCCATGGCTGATAAAATTAAATGAAAAGAAAATACAAAATAAAAGAAAATTGAAAGAAAAGACAAAATAATAGAAAATTGAAAGAAAAGACAAAATAAAAGAATATTGAAAGAAAAGATAAAATAAAAGAATATTGAAAGAAAAGACAAAAATGAATTAATTTTTTTTTTTAATGTCCACAATGAAGAGAAAGAAGAAAGGCAAGAGATCGAGAAAAAAAAAATCGGTACGTACCATGAAGTCTCCATCGGCCTGAATGATAGCCCGGGATGGACGTTGCCTCAAGCAGTCGACGAGCTCTCTGTTGGTACCGGTCGGGCATCCAAGGAGGGCCCCGAGCTTGCGAGCCTTCTGCGGAGCAGCCTCAGTCTGCGCCCAGGAATCCAATGCCGATCCACTGAAGGATATTCCTCCTAAGGAGATCGAATAAAAAAATTGGTCAAGAAAGATCGATCAGGAAAGATCGATCAGGAAAGATCGATCAAGAAAGATCGATCAAGAAAGATCGATTAAGAAAGATCGGTCAAGAAAGATCGATCAAGAAAGATCGGTCAAGAAAGATCGATCAAGAAAGATCGGTCAAGAAAGATCGATCAAGAAAGATCGGTCAAGAAAGATCGATCAAGAAAGATCGATCGAGAAAGATCGATCAAGAAAGATCGATCAAGAAAGATCGGTCGAGAAAGATCGGTCCAGAAAATACGGTCAAGAAAGATCGGTCGCGAAAGATCGGTCAAGAAAATCGATCGAGAAAAATCGGTAAAAAAAAAGTCGGTTCAGAAAAGACCGTTAAGAAAAATCAGTCAAGAAAAATTTGTTAAGTGAAATCGGGCTAGAAAATCGGTCAAGAAAAATCGATTAAGAGAAATTGGTTAAAAGAAATCGGTCAAGAAAAATCTGGTGAATAAAATCGGTTAAAAAAAAAAAAGCATACACGACGTAAAAAAAAAAAGATCGAAAGCACTAACGCGTGAAGAGGCCCTTGCTGAGGGGAGAGAGGTAGTGGTAGTGAACGCTGACACCGCCGGCGCTGAGACCGGTAAGGGTTATTTCCTCGGGATTTCCGTTGAAGGCGTGGATGTGTTCCTTCACCCATCGGAGCGCCATGTTCTGATCCTTCAGACCCATGTTACCGGGCACGACTTCGTCGCCGGTGCTGAGGAATCCTAAATCGGACACGAGAAGAAAAATCGGTTATCGTCGCTACAACGAAATTTCGATCGCCGACGACCGGTCGGTAAGGCAGGAAATAAAATTTGCTCGCATCAGCAAAAAAAAAAAAAAATCGCTTTCTTTTCAATTGTACTAAGTTTTTTTTCTCACAAAAATCCGCACAATTAAAAATAAACGAAAAGTTCATAACATTCTTTTCTCGAAAAAAAAAAGTTCGACTAAAAAATAAATAAAAAATTGAAATAAAAAAAAAATGAAAGCGACGATAAAATAAAAATAAAAATAAATAAAATTTTATTAGATTTTAAAGATTGAACGAACCGAGCGGCCCGAGTCGGTAGCTGAGGGTGACGACGATAACGTCTCTGTCCATGAGATAGTCGGGCTTTGCGAATTGTCCGTTGTAGTATTCCATGTCCCATTGGAAGGCGCCGCCGTGGATCCACACGATAACCGGAAGCGGTGTTGATTTTCCGGTCTCGGGAACATAGACGTTGAGGTAAAGGCAATCCTCGGCACCGATCACTCTCTCGGTGTCGTCGATCGGCGCGACGTGCGACCATTGGACGCAACCGGAGCCGGTCTTCGTTGCCACTAACTCGCCGGTCCAAGGCTGTATCGGATGCGGCGGCTTAAAAAAAAAAAAATTATATGCGTTAAAAAAATATGTTAAAAATGTAGGAAAAATTGAGTTGAAAATAAAAGAAAAATTGCGTTAAAAATGAAGGAAAAATTGAGTTAAAAACGAAAGAAAAATTGAGTTGAAAATGAACGAAAAGTTGAGTTAAGAATGAAAGAAAAATTGAGTTAGAAATGAAAGAAATGTTGAGTTAAAAATAAAAGGAAAATTCAGTTGAAAATGAAAGAAAACTTGAGTTAAAAATGAATGAAAAATTGAGTTAAAAACGAAAGAAAAATTAAATAAAAAATGAACGAAAAGTTGAGTTAAGAATGAAAGAAAAATTGAGTTAAAAATGGAAGGAAAATTCAGTTAAAAATGATAGAAAAATAGAGTTGAAAATTAAAGAAAAATCGCGTTAAAAATGATAGAAAAATAGAGTTAAAAATTAAAGAAAAAGCGCGTTAAAAATGATAGAAAAATAGAGTTGAAAATTAAAGAAAAATCGCGTTAAAAATGATAGAAAAATAGAGTTAAAAATTAAAGAAAAATCGCGTTAAAAATGATAGAAAAATAGAGTTAAAAATTAAAGAACAATCGCGTTAAAAATGACAGAAAAATAGAGTTAAAAATTAAAGAAAAATCGCGTTAAAAATGATAGAAAAATAGAGTTAAAAATTAAAGAACAATCGCGTTAAAAATGATAGAAAAATAGAGTTAAAAATTAAAGAAAAATCGCGTTAAAAATGATAGAAAAATAGAGTTAAAAATTAAAGAAAAATCGCGTTAAAAATGACAGAAAAATAGAGTTAAAAATTAAAGAACAATCGCGTTAAAAATGACAGAAAAATAGAGTTAAAAATTAAAGAAAAATCGCGTTAAAAATGATAGAAAAATAGAGTTAAAAATTAAAGAAAAATCGCGTTAAAAATGAACGAAAAATAGAGTTAAAAATTAAAGAAAAATCGCGTTAAAAATAATAAAGAAAAGTTAAAAAAAAAAAAAACGAAGAAAAAATTGAGTTAAAAATGAACAAAAAAAATTAAGTTAAAGATGAAAAAAAACTGGAAAAAAAAAAAAAAAAAAATTGTCGACAGACCTGGAAGCGAAGTTCGCCGACGGGTGGCTGAGCGTACGGGATTCCCTCGAAGGCGACGTAGCGTCTTCCGTGCTCGGAGTGTTTGTGATGTCCCACGATGCCCCCGAGCTTGGTGTGAACCCTGAGGTCCTGCACGGCCAGTGCCAAGGGCAGCAGCGCTACCAAGGCGAGCAGCCTCATCCTCATCATCGTCTTCGTTGCAGTCGAAAAAATTCCCAAGTCACCGTCGAACACTCACTGATGCCTCTGCAAAGTCCCGCACCGATATTTATACTCCACTAACTGTCGTGCGCACTTTACATTATCGTCAATGTGACCGCACTTATCGAGGCAGCAAAAAAAAAAAAAAAAAAAAAAAATGTCTCGAATTTTTAATCTCAATTCGCTCGATCGTCAATAAACTATTCTGTAATCGCGGCGCTCATGCGACTATTCCGGGATCGGCAAAACAAAAATTAATAAAGCTTGCTCATTAAAAATAAAATTCGTATCGTTCGGCCTCGTCGACTCTGACCCGGCTCGATTCATTTCGTCGGAGCAATTTTTTTCGCCCGACGAGATTATTATTTTTTAATCGTCTTGTATTTTTTTTTTTTTTTTTTTTTTTTTTTTTTTTTTTTTTGCGATTCATTAATTATTAACACCACTCGCCGGGGTGTTAATAATTGGGTAGTCGGATTGATAAATATTTGGTTTTTTTTTTTTTTTTTTTTTTAAGTCATCTAATTATTTGTATTTTTTTCTGCTTGCAGACAGTCTCGAAGGTTCACGCTGAAATCCAGGCCGGAGCCGAGGCCGCGTTCGTCAGCGACCTGCGATCGTCGAACGGAACTAAAATCAAAGACGTGAGATTTTATTAATTAAATTTGACGAATTTTATCGATTTTGTATTCTAATGTTTTATATTTTATAATTTTTTTTTTTAAATTTTATCTCATTATTTCTTTAAATTTTATTTTACAATATTTTTGTTATTTTATATTTTAATCTATATATGGTACTCTTGAAAGATTTTTTTGTCTCGATTTGAGATAGAATTCGAAAAAGTTCGCTCGCATAATGATCCGGGCTGGTCGGAAACATGCCGAGAAAATTCTTCCTTAATTAATAAGAATGATTGTTTTTTTTTTTTTTTTTAAATAAGTTTGATATTTACATTCGTTCGGTTTATTTTGATAACCTTATTTTAATCATTTAATTGTTATTATTGTTTTTTAATAAAAAAATAAATAAATTTAATTAATTTAAAAAAAAAATTTAATTAAATAAAAAAAAAAAATTTAATTAAATAAAAAAAAAAAATTTAATGAAATAAAAAAAAAATTTAATTAAATAAAAAAAAAAATTTAATTAAATAAAAAAAATGATTTCAGGTGCCGATCAAGCCGTTCTACTACTACAGCATAAACGACGGCGATGCCATTTACTTTGGGCAAGTCAAGGCGGTGTACGCGACGGCCGGTTCGACGGCGACCGAGGATGTTCTGCTCGTGCCGGAAACACCTGTTGCGCCGAGAAATCGCAACGCCACCGAGAGATTGAGTGCCGGGACTGGCAACATTTCCGAGAGCTTTCTCGTGAGTTTGCGCAGATTTTTTTTTTTTTTTTTTTTACAAATCGAAATAAATTTTTCAACATTTTTTTATCAAAAATTTAATAAATACCGGAGGTATTTTTTTTTTTGCAAAAAAAAAAAAAAAAAAAGATGAGAGTAGTCCTTTTTCCCCCGGTCTCCGGTGTGGTGCGTCGATATTCATTATCGAATCGACAACACATATCGGGTCTGACCCTGCGGCACTTGGATTTTTTGCCCCACGATTTTTTTGCGTGCTATCGTCCCGACACCGATAAACGCAACGAATTTTTTTTTTTGTCCATATTTTCTTACATCGTATTTCTTCGTCTCACGATGTTCAAATACATTTTTAACATATCGTTCGATCGAAGTCAACCTGAAAAAAAAAAAAAAAAATTCTATGAAAAATCCTCAAATACTCAGGGCGAATATTTTTGAAACCTCGACGCAGAGCAGGCGCTCCCCTGATTTTCTCCTCGAAAAGAGAATAATCATTTTCCTTTATTTATCCAATTACTCAATCATTCAATCATTCAATCTTTCAATCTTTCAATCTTTCAATCATTCAATCATTCAATCATTCAATCATTCAATCATTCAATCATTCAATCATTCAATCTTTCAATCTTTCAATCATTCAATCTTTCAATCTTTCAATCATTCAATCATTCAATCTTGCAATCATTCAATCATTAATCATTCAATCTTTCAATCATTCAATCATTCAATCATTCAATCATTCAATCATTCAATCTTGCAATCTTTCAATCATTCAATCATTCAATCATTCAATCTTTCAACCATTCAATCTTTCAATCATTCAATCTTTCAATCTTTCAATCTTTCAATCTTTCAATCATTCAATCATTCAATCATTCAATCATTCAATCATTCAATCTTTCAATCTTTCAATCTTTCAATCTTTCAATCTTTCAATCATTCAATCTTTCAATCTTTCAATCATTCAATCTTTCAATCTTTCAATCATTCAATCATTCAATCATTCAATCATTCAATCATTCAATCATTCAATCTTGCAATCTTTGAATCATTCAATCATTCAATCATTCAATCATTCAATCTTTCAATCTTTCAATCTTTCAATCATTCCATCTTTCAATCATTCCATCTTTCAATCATTCAATCTTTCAATCTTTCAATCATTCAATCATTCAATCATTCAATCATTCAATCATTCAATCATTCAATCATTCAATCATTCATTCATTCAATCATTCAATCATTCAATCATTCAATCATTCAATCTTGCAATCATTCAATCATTCAACCATTCAATCATTCAATCATTCAATCATTCAATCTTTCAATCATTCAATCTTTCAACCATTCAATCATTCAATCATTCAATCATTCAATCTTTCAATCATTCCATCTTTCAATCATTCCATCTTTCAATCATTCAATCTTTCAATCTTTCAATCTTTCAATCTTTCAATCTTTCAATCTTTCAATCTTTCAATCTTTCAATCATTCAATCATTCAATCTTTCAATCATTCAATCATTCAATCATTCAATCATTCAATCTTTCAATCATTCAATCATTCAATCATTCAATCATTCAATCATTCAATCATTCAATCATTCAATCATTCAATCTTTCAATCATTCAATCTTTCAATCTTTCAATCATTCAATCATTCAATTATTCGATTAATAATCATTTAATAATATTTTCAGAACAATTCCTCCGTGTACGAGAGCGACACATCGATGATCCCCGGAACTCAGGAAACGGAGAGTAAGCGACCAACATTCCAGAGGCCTTCGACACCCGTTCAGCGTTCTCCCTCCAGCAGGAAAGCCGAGGCGGCTTCGAACGGCTCGAAGTCCCGCGATGCCGTTCGAAAAGGCGACATCGACGAGGCGGCGAGCCGGAGCGACGTCGAGGCTACGCTCCAGCCTCCTGGACCAAAGCGGCCGCGAGTGCAGGACCGAATTGCTCCGAATAACGAGAGCAACATCCACGTGGCCGAGACTCAGGCAGTGCCGAGTCCGATCGCCAAACGAAAAGAACCCGCGCGGCACTCGGACAACATCTTCGAGGCCGAGACTCAGCGAATGCCGATTTCGATCTCCGAGGAAAATAATTTCGAGGAACCGAAAGATCGGGACGAAATCTTCGAAGCCGAGACTCAAGTTTTGCCGGTTGCGATTTCCGACAAACGGAAAAATCGGGGCGATATTTTCGAGGCTGAAATACAAGACTTACCGGTTGTGATCGGCAAGAAAAATAAATTGGAAGAAGGGGAAAATCAGGACGACATCTTTGAGGCCGAAACACAAGCCTTACCGGTTGTGATCGGCAAGAAAAATAAATCGGAAGAACGGAAAAATCGGGACGATATTTTCGAGGCCGAAATCCAAGCTTTACCGGTTGTGAGCAGGAAGAAAAATAAATTGGAAGAACGGGAAAATCAGGACGATATTTTCGAGGCCGAAACACAAGCCTTACCGGTTGTGATCGGCAAGAAAAATAAATTGGAAGAACGAGAAAATCGGGACGATATTTTCGAGGCCGAAACCCAAGCTTTACCGGTTGTGAGCAGGAAGAAAAATAAATTGGAAGAACGGGAAAATCAGGACGATATCTTCGAGGCCGAAACCCAAGCCTTATCGGTTTCGATCGGGAAGAAAAAGAAATTGAAAGAACGGGGAAATCGGGACGATATTTTCGAGGCCGAAACCCAAGCCTTATCGGTTTCGATCGGGAAGAAAAATAAATTGAAAGAACGGGAAAATCAGGGCGATATTTTCGAGGCCGAAACCCAAGCCTTGCCGCTTGCGATGGGCAAGAAACAAAAAATCGAGGATCGGAGAAACCGGGACGATATTTTCGATGCTGAGACTCAAGCCTTGCCGGTTGCGATGTCGAAGAAAAAAAAAATCGAGGATCGGAGAAACCAGGACGATATTTTCGATGCTGAGACTCAAGCCTTGCCGGTTGCGATGTCGAAGAAACAAAAAATCGAGGATCGGAGAAACCGGGACGATATTTTCGATGCTGAGACTCAGGCCATGGAGGTTTCAATTCCGGATTCGCTGAGCAACATTTACGAGGCTGAGACTCAGGCCACGGAAGTTGAGACGTCCGGAGAGCCGAACAGCATATTCGAGGCCGAGACGCAGGCGATGGAAATTTCGGTCCCGAAGTCCGGGGAGAAAATCGCCAAGCGTACGGGAGTAAAAATCCTCGAGGCCAGAAATCGGACGAACTCGGGACGCGAAACTAACAGCATCCACGAGGCCGAGACTCAAATGGCGCAGGTAATGTTGCAAAATAACCGGTTATGTTGATTACTAAAACAAAAATAAAAAAAATAGTTACATTACCGGTTATCTTTGAAAATATTGGGTTGGTAGTGAAAAAATTGTTATATTCGTGATCAGCGGGAAAAAATACATCGAATATAGCCTTGAAATAAAAAAAAAATCGATTGAACAACGATTTTTCACTTTTTGAGCCACTTTTGGAAAAACGTCGATTTTCGTGATTTTCAAAGGTCGATATCTCGGCTCCCAATTTTTTCTTGAGAAAATATAAACCATTGAAATTCAGATTAAAAAGTAATGAAACGAAATTAAATTATCGAAAAATAAAAAAATTTCATTTCAAAAGTAAAAAAAAAAACTAACAAAACATTTATTAGAACAAATGATAAATTAATTAATAAATACTTTCGGTGAATAATACTCGACGTATAAAGACTGGTTGCATGCAATGATAAAATATCATAAATAGCCGTAGTTATTAACCAGTTAAATATTCGGCTACTTAACTCGTTATTTACCGAATGGTAAAAAAAAATGGTAAACTTCACCTTAGGTGAAGTTAACAATTTTTTCAACCGATAATGACATTTAATAAATAGGTAGATTTTATACTTGGTTCTTGGTAAAATTACCAAAAATTTTATGACCGATAATTTCACATCTAGATACATGATTTTTACCACATTTTACGGTAGTTTACAATAAACTTTTGTGGCCTTATTTTTACAACACAATATATTGAGGAAAAAAAAAAACTTCATAATACCGTAAAAATACCGCATTTTCATGGAAATTTTACGAAACATTAACCGCTATTTTCACATTTCCAGGTGCAGATCGCGTGCCCCGAGTCCGTCGAGCCAATCGGAATCCAGGAAAACATCCACGAATTGGCGACGCAAATTCTGGACAAGAACAGAGCCTCGACCGGAGGAAGCAACGGTCGTCTGAACGAGACGGTCGAGTCGAGTTATCGATCCGGCTCGTCCAAGGATCGTTTGCGTCTCTCGTCGACGCCGCCGAGTTCGCCGGAGGACGTCGAGGTCGAGGAGTCGCAGAATTTGCTCGCGATCGCCGAGACTCCCCTTCTAGCTTACGAGAAAAATTGCGAGAAAATTTCGTCGATAGAGGACGTTCCGATCGCGGTCGAGGAGTCGAAGATCGGCGAGAAAAAATCCCGGGTCTTCCGGAGGGTCCGGACGATTCCGGAGTCCTCGGAGTCCGAGACGGACGACGAGAGAGTCTCGCCGAGATTCGTCAGAAAATCAAAGCCGTCGAACGTCATCGAGGACTCGAGCGAGGAGCCCACCGACGAGGAGAACGTCTTCGGGGGTTCCCCGATGGCTCGCCGTGGCCAGGAGGGAGCTTCGTCGAGGGACGCTGGGCCGGCAGCGGGGAAGGGCCGGCCGGACCAGAGCGAGACGCGGAGTTCGCCACTGCGCACGCGCAAGAACGACGAACGGGATTCGGACGGGGGCGAGAAAAAGGATGTAAGTATGTCGCGGGATTCCCCGACTGTTCCGTCGCGAAGGAACGACGGAATTTTGCGGACCGAAGTTGACGCAAGGCTCTCGAGAGGGCGCGGCGAGTCCGGGGATTCCCCGACTGTTCCGTCGCGAAGGAACGACGGAATTTTGCGGACCGAAGTTGACGCAAGGCTCTCGAGAGGGCGCGGCGAGTCCGGGGATTCCCCGACGGATTCCGCGCGAAGGAACGACGGAATTTTGCGGACCGAAGTTGACGCAAGGCTCTCGAGAGGGCGCGGCGAGTCCGGGGATTCCCCGACGGATTCCGCGCGAAGAAACGACGGAATTTTGCGGACCGAAGTTGATGGAACGCCACCGAGAGGGCGCAGCGAGTCCGGTCGTTCGTCCGTGCGACTATTGGGCAGGGAGGACCGAGCTTCGCCGACAAAAAATGGGGGGGAAGCGGCGGAAAGAAGGGCGAAATTACTCGGGGATTCCCCGAGCGGGGACGAGATCACGCCGAAAAAAATCGGAGTTGCTTCGACGAGCAAATTCGGCCGATCTCCGCTGCGTCTGCCGCGTAAGGGGAATCGAGATTCGCCGAAAAAAAATGAGCAGGGGGAGCCGGGGAGGGGGGGAGCAAAGTCGAATTTGTTCGGGGATTCCCCGAAAAAGGATAACGGCTCGGCGTCGAAAAATCTGGGAGAATCGCCCGAGGGTGCGAAAAATTCGAAAAAAATCGGGGACTCACCGAAAAATCAAGGGGAATCGTCCGAGGAGCCGAAAAATTCAAAAAAATTGGGGGATTCCCCCGGAAGGACGAACGACTCGCCGGGAAAAATAGAAGCAGAAAAATCGTCTAAATTCCAACCGCGTTCGAATATGTTCGGCCGCCCGTCTCTGCGTCTCTCGCGAAAGGGTGACGATCCCTCACCGATGAGAATTACCGAAAAATCTGCGAAGGAGGAGGATGACGACATATTCGAGGTTACGACGCAGCGAGTGGCCTACGACTCAGTCGGTAACGCATCGAGCGAAGGGCCGGCGACGAGGAACGACGAGATCGACATCGATCTCTTGCCGACGCAGATTCTCGATTTGCCGAGCTCGACACCGCTGTCCCGAAAATCGAGGTATCGAAAAAATCGTGCGATACCGGAGCAGCTCGACGGCGATGATCTTCACTCTGCCCCCACCCAGATTCTGAAGGAGAGCCCTCGGAGCGAAAATACCGACGACCATCAGGTGTTGTATTTTTTTTATCATTAAAAAAAAATGTATTCATCAGTAAACAGAGAATGTATCAAAATGGTTAATTATTGATAATTGATCTATTGATCCATCGATCATTGATCCATCGATCAGTGATCCATCGATCATTGATCCGTCGATCATTGATCCGTCGATCATCGATCCGTCGATCATTGATCCGTCGATCATCGATCCGTCGATCGTCAATCCGTCGATCATCGATCCGTCGATCATCGATCCGTCGATCATTGATCCGTCGATCATCGATCCGTCGATCATCGATCCGTCGATCGTCGATCCGTCGATCATCGATCCGTCGATCATCGATCCGTCGATCATCGATCCGTCGATCATCGATCCGTCGATCATCGATCCGTCGATCATCGATCCGTCGATCATCGATCCGTCGATCATCGATCCGTCGATCATCGATCCGTCGATCATCGATCCGTCGATCATCGATCCGTCGATCATCGATCCGTCGATCATCGATCCGTCGATCATCGATCCGTCGATCATCGATCCGTCGATCATCGATCCGTCGATCATTGATCCGTCGATCATCGATCCATCGATCATTGGTCCGTCGATCATTGATCCATCCATCATTGATCCATCCATCATTGATCCATCCATCATTGATCCATCGATCATTGATCCATCGACCATTGATCCATCGACCATTGATCCATCAATCATCGATCCATCAATCATCGATCCATCAATCATCGATCCATCAATCATCGATCCATCGATCATCGATTCATCGATCCATTGATCGTTGATTACTGATTATAAATTATTTATTAATTCTTAATTATGATCTAAAAAAATGTATACATTTTTTCAAAAAAAGCAACTCCATGGCAACCCCGATCGATGGCCGATCCGAAATCTGAGGAAGAGCCCTCGGAGGGGAAACGTCGATGCCGATCGGGACAAAACCAAGGACGGAGGGAAGACGATCGATCTCGACGACAGTCTCGCGACGCATTTGGGAAATCTCCTCGGCGAGGAGGCAAACAACGACTGTCTCGACGACGAGGGCACTCAGCTGATGACCCAAAATCTCGTCGATATTCTGCGGCCGACTCAGAGCTTCAGCGAGGAAACGAGCAACAGAAAATCGAGCCCGAGAACGTCGGCAGACAATTTCGGACAAGCGTCGAGCAGCCCGGCGAGGAAAAAAATTTACGCGCCCGGAACTCTCGGCTTCGTCGACGGCGAGGCCAGAAACTCCAGCAGGGAGCTCGTCTCCGCCGACCCGTCGCCGATCAAGGACTCGAGGGAAAATAAAGAAATCGCTGCACCGAGCGCGAAAAACGACGAGCCTGAGGCGTCAGGTAATTTTTTTTTCGAATACCGTTCTTACGGCGAATTAATGTCTGTCAAATAGTCCACTGTCCATTGGCTTTTTTTAGTTAGAAAAAAAAATTCTCGATTTTTTTTTTTTTTTTTTTTTTTTTTTTTTTTTTCATCGGTGATGGTAAAATTCTTTGAGGGTGAGAACAGTTGTTCGCTAGGGGAAACAGCGTTGGCTGCGGAGCATTGTTTTTTTTTTTTTTTTGAGAGACTTCGCTTCTCTACGAAAATTCACTATCTTTGAGTGCTTTTATTTTTTTCGCAGGGAGGACATTTTTGAAAAAATCTGAAAAAAATTCTGTACACGCGTGTCGGTCTTTCGAAGATACGATAAAAGTTTCGTAACTGTTGGTTGAGCCGTTTGCGAGATACGGCACTGTATTCCGAAACGAGATAATTACTGCGAGAAAAGATGTTTCATAAAATTTTCAAAAATCAACTAATTATTATTTTTCACCCCGCAGTCCTCGAAGCGCCCTCAGCCAACGCTCGAAAAAAAAAAAACTGCACATCCGCTTAAGGTAGCTGTGTCGCTTTGCGCTCATTTCGCATAATTTCGAGAAAAATAAGAGAAAATTGCAAGTATAAAAAATCTGAAAAAATTCATGCATATGAAGGGTACTGAAAATATTAATTTTGCATAATAATAATTCCAAAATGTTATTAACAAAGTAGTCAAAAAATTTATTGTTTAACAAATTACCCATCAAAACAATTTTTTTTTTTAATGTAACCATTTTCCAGAATACGTATGAATTTTTTCAGATTTTTCAATCAGTTTTCATTTTTGTGTTTTTTCACACATTTTTTCCAAATAAAAAAAAAAAAAAAATCAAAGCTAATTGAAAAATCACAAAAAATGCATACCTATTCAGAAAAATGAGCGAATCATTTCCATAAAAAAAAAAAGTTCTTCATCAATCACTTTATAACATTTCGCAATTATTATGCAAAATTAATATTTTCGGTACTTTAAATTTTCTCTTATTTCTCCCGAAATGAGCGCGAAGCGACACAGCTTACCTGAACACCACAAATAAGCCACACAAAAATACACAACTAATTCGAATGTACTCAAGCTCTTCTTTTCCGCTCAAAAAAAAAAAAAAAAAAAAATCCCCTCCGCAGTGGACTAAAACTCAAGGTAATGCAACACCAAAAAAAAAAAAAAAAAAAAAAAAAAAAATCCCCCCTTAAGAAACTTCACCCTCACGAAGCAAGTCGGCCTCTCCTTGCAGCGCACCTCGACGACGACGACGACATATTTCACGGGCTGCCGGAGGTGAGAATATGCGGAACGCTCTCAAACCCAGGAAGTCCATCGAGCTCGAGCTCGTCCCTCGCCGATTTTCCTCCGCCGATCCGCCACTTCGCCAAGAAGCGCCCCAGGAAGTCGCCGACGCCGCGCTTGGGCTCGTCGACGAGCCGGTGCGATTCGCCGGACTCGCCGATAACGCCGAAGAAGTCGCGGTTGACGAAGCGCTCGGCGTCGAGCTACAAAATTCTCGAGGACGCGCTCGACGACTCCGACGAGGATTTCGACTACCTGGACCTGAAGCGGATGGCCGATCGGCTGCTCGACTCGGACAGCCGATGCGAGGGAAAGTCCCGTCGGCCGACGACGAGGCCGAGCGTCGACGATAAATTCGCAAAAATTCCCGTCCCGATCGCCAGGAAATCCGTCGATAGGAAAAAAACCGGCGCACCGAATCGGCGAGCGGCTAAATTATCGGGCGGTTCTTCGTCCTCTCCTGTTTCAGGTGACAAGGACGAGGCGTCGAGCGTCGGGTCCGCCGATCCGTCCGCGGAGCCCAGAAAATCCGCGCGCGGGAGGAGAGCGCGAAACGGAGCTACGGAGGCGGCTGCTGTGATCGCTCCTCTGCACGGTAAAAAAGGTTTGCACTTTTTGCAAGAACTTTATTAATTTAATTTAATTTAACTTAACTTAATTTAATTTAATTTAATTTAATTTATTTAATTTAATTTAATTTAACTTAATTTAATTTAATTTAATTTAATTTAATTTAATTTATTTAATTTAATTTAATTTAATTTAATTTAATTTAATTGATTTAATTTAATTTAATTAATTTAATTTAATTTAATTGATTTGATTTAATTTAATTAATTTAATTTAATTTAATTTAATTTAATTTAATTGATTTAATTTAATTGATTTGATTTCATTTAATTTGTAAAACGGTATTTATTGACAATAACAGTTGGTCAATAGAACATCCGATACATATCTCTATGTTGTTGTTAAGTCGCTTTTAATGACATTGCCAATTGGCCATCGGCCGGAGTCCTTCAGCCTATTTAATTTTATTTAATTTTATTTAATTTTATTTAATTTTATTTAATTTTATTTAATTTTGTTTAATTTTATTTAATTTTATTTAATTTTATTTAATTTTATTTAATTTTATTTAATTTTATTTAATCCGGCTTCCAGTTTTACAAATAACAGGGCAAACAAAGCTTGTTAAGGGAATGCTGAACCTTCCTGTTTTACCGACCGAGATAGGCGATTTCTTAGGCTTCACTCTGGTGAAAATTTTTCTCCAGATTTTTCTCCGACAATTTGTCTAAAAAAAACTCTGACCGGACCGTTTCGGTGATTTTCAAAGATTTTGCGAAATTTTTCTCTGAGTTTCTCTGGTATTTGTTAAATATCTCTGCAATTTTCTCGGTGCAACTTACAGTGGTCACAACTTGTCAGAGAAATTGAGAGGATTTTCCGAAAAATTATATGGAAAACCCTGATTTTTTTTTTCTGATAATTTACGTTGAGAGAAAATACGAGTTGTTTTTAAGATCTACTCGTTCTGTTACTCGTACCAATAGACACAAAAAAAAAAATTGAGAGTAGTCGGCAGAGAAAATCAGAGATTTTCAGAACAATCAGGAATATTTAGATTCAGAAAAATCTTTGATTTTTTCCGACAAGTATGAAAACCGACAAATTCAGAGACCGTTTCAGATAAATTTCTGATAAATTTTCAGACATATTCAGACACATTTTTAGCCATTTTCAGACATTTTTAGAAATTTTCAGACATTTTTAGACATTTTCAGACATTTTTAGACATTTTCAAACATTTTCAGACATTTTTAGACATTTTTAGACATTTTCAGACTTTTTAGACATTTTCAGACACATTCAGAGAAATATTTTCACCACGTCACTATTAGTCGTTATAATGCGACGCACATAAAACCCGAACAAACGAGCTTGTCATTTATTTGTAAAAAAAAATTTTTAAGGAACTTTGTACTCCGAATTTACGAAATGATTTTTTTACTGTTTAGAACCGGGCGGCGAGGAGTCTCAGGAAGTCGAGGCGATTCTCGGCAACGCCGTGGAGGAGAATCGGCCGATGGTGTCGAGGAAGAGTTACGCGAAGATGAAAATGGCGAAACGCAAGGTGGAGGACAAGGACGACGGCGTAGTTGCGGAAACTCCGAAGGCGACCCGGAAGAGAAGAACCGTCTCCGTGGCGAGGAAAGTTGAGGAAACGCCGGTCGTTACGCCCATCAGGGCGCGCAGGACCATCGCCGGCGCGCCGGGCATTCCTGGCGATGACGAGGATCGCAAGATCCTTTTCACCGGCGTCAGGGACGAGAAATACGACAGGATCGTGGAGAAATTAGGTAATTGAGATGTAAAAAAAAAAAAAAAAAAAAAATCTACCGGAATTTATATGACTCACGCATGAGAAGTGCTTCTTTTCGTGCCTGCCAAGAGTGGCGTAAGTTTTACGTTTTACAGCCAAGCGTACTTTACGCACACTTCTCGTACTTTACGCACACTTCTCGTACTTTACGCACGCTTCTCATACTTTACGCACGCTTCTCATACTTTACGCACGCTTCTCGTACTTCACGCTCGCTTCTCGTACTTTATAGACGCTTCTCGTAGTCGTAATTTAATTTTCAGAAAAATCGAAAATACGACGAAGAATTATTTCTCAATCAATTGAATTTCTCGTACTATTTTTTGCATTGCCGAAGCCGGGGATTCATTTACGTGATCGGGACACCGTTACGAACGATCGATCATGCAGGATTTTTTTGGATCATTTTCTTTTCACCGATTAAACATAAATTTACATCGCGCGTTGAAATAAAAAATTAACATTTATAGAATAACTATCGATTTATTTTTGTATTTTGAAAATTTTTTTTTGATTAAATATCGGCGAGATTGATAATTAATTATCGTTTGATCCACAGGTGGTGCGGTCGTCTCGGAACCATCGGAGGCAACTGTACTGATAACGGATAAAGTTCGACGAACTTTCAAGTTCCTGTGCGCGGTCGCGCGCGGAATACGCGTCGTATCGATCAACTGGTTGATCGAGAGCGGCAGAGCCTCGCGTTTTCTCGACTGCGAGCGCTTCATACTCAGGGAAGCCGCGGCCGAGGCGAAGTACAAATTTACACTCGAAAAGAGCTTGCAGATCGCGAGGACCAAGAAGCTATTGGACGGTTACACGATAATCGTAACGCCGAAAGTCAATCAACCCGAGATTCACGAATTGAAAGGTTCTTGCGTAAAATTTACCCCAATGTTATTTTTCTCCTTAAAAAAAGTGTACAAAGTACGACCTCGTTCCGTCGTTTTTTTGCATTTTTTTTTTCTTTAAAAAAAAAAAGACGAGAAACAAAATTACAACTCGGTCCATTTCCATTCTTTGCAGATATTGACTTTGGAATCTTTGGAATGAGTAAAATTGATCTAGATTATTAATATTTTTTACTAAGGAAAAAAGCCAATTGCTATTCGTAATTAAATTGTCATTAAAAAGAAAAGTGTAAAAAAAAGTGCGAATTTTTGCATTTTTTTTTTTTTTTTCTTTGTCTGTTTTTCACCAAATTCGAAATTGAGCGACGCAATGCATAAAATACAGTCCCGAATTACGAATCATGAAATACGAACAGAATATTCAAAACGAATTTTTTTTTTTTGAATATTAAAAAAATAATTTGTAGCATTTGAAACAAAAATTTGAAGTATTGAAAAATGAAATTGTTTGTTGAAAAAGCCAATTGCCATTCGAAATATAAAATCGCTATCTTAAAAAAAATGTTTACATTAAAAAAGTGCTCCGTTGCTTTCTGCATTTTTCTGTTTTTCTTAAAAAAAAAATTAAAAAACACAAAAAAATTACAACTCCGTTCGTTTTTTGCAGGTATGGTCGAGGCGTGCGGCGGACGATTGCTGGTTCGGCCGGGTCGAAGTTGGAGCGCGAAGACCGTCATAATAAGCCGAGAGGAAGATTACGCGGTGGCCAAAGCCTATCTCGCGAAAGCTCCCAAAAACTTGAAGATAACCGTCCAATCGACGGAATTTATTCTCACTGGGATTCTCCGTCAAGAGATAAATCTCGTCGAGCACGAGTTAAAATTCGCGTGAAGAAAATTCCTCTTTCGAGTTAATTTAAAATGTGTATTTTTCTTTTGTTTAAGAAGGAAGATGCAATGCGATCGACGATTATAAGCTCGTTGACGTCGCCACGAATCGTGGAAGACATTTTTTTATTTTCTTCGTCGAGCCGAGCTCGTTAAAAAAAAATCAAGCATAAATTACCATCGTCGGTTCATCGAATTTTTTTTTTTTTTTTCTTCGTCATCAGTCGCGATCTTTATTATAAAAATGATATATATGAAAGGTTTAAACTCGTTGATATTGCATTAGTATATTCTATCGTTTTTTTTTTTTTTGTTTATTAAAACATGATATAAATAGATATATATAGATATATATAAAATGTAGTAGGAAATGGCAATACATGCGGAGGGCCATTTTCGTTATTCGTAATTTCGTACAAAATGTATTTTTTCATTCCTCAGTCGACGCAACAACCGAATAAATGTTTCGACGTTCTTTTTCACGAATCGAAATTTCCTATTTCGGTTCCTATCTCATATTTTTTTCGGTTAAGAAATCGCCTATTTCGGTCGGTAAAACAGAAAATTCCAGAAAATTCCTTAAGGAAGTTTTACATTAAACAAACCAAAAATATCTAAATAAAAAAAAAAATTCTGGTACTTAACAAAAAAAAAATTAAAGTATTATTAAAAAAATTCTAGTACGAAAAAAAAAATAACGTGCCTTTTTTTCTCTATGGAAAAAGAAATGCACGTTGCTTTATTAAAAAAAAAAGGAAAACAAACAAAAATTCATTTCCGTTCTCGAACAAATGCGACTAATTAAATTTTCTTGTTATGATTATTACTTTTTTTTTTTTTTTCCCCTCCGCAACAAGCTCGGAGCTCGGGTATTAGGAGCAGCCAGCTGCAGCGGGCAGCCGCAGCGCTGCGTCAATACGGAGCCGATAACTCGAGAGAGTCGCCGCAGTGAAAGAGAGAGAGAGGAGCGGCAGAGGCCGCGTCGTAGTTTCTTTGTGTCGAGCCTTCGCCGACCGTTTCCCCTCGTCGCGTTGCCAAGCGAAACAGAAACTGGATTATTTACCCCGGCCGGAACGCGCCTATACGTTCCCGAGCGGAATTAGCCCCGACGTATTCGCAAGTAAGGTCGACGAAAAAAAAAAGTTAATTGTTTTTTTTTTTTCTAAAAATTTTTTTTTTTCACGTAACAAAAATTTTTTAATTTTCTTTTTACATAGAAAACCTATTACGAAAAATTACTCAATTCTTTTCTTTTTAGGTAAAACGGACTAAATTCTGTTCTGTTTAGTTAAAAATTACGAAATTCTTCTCTTTTCAATTACAAATTACTAAATTCTTTTCTTTTCAATAAAAAATGACTAAATTCTTTTCTTTTTAGTTAAAAATGATTAAATTCTTCTCTTTTCAATTACAAATTACTAAATTCTTTTCTTTTAAATAAAAACTGATTTCTTTTTATAATTAATTCATTTCTTCACTGAAATTAAAAATCCATTTTTTTTTTATCATTCTCATCTCTTTATTCGAACATTTTTCTTCATCTTCTCACAACAATCGTAAATACAATTCCCTTAAGAATAAAGCTTGTTTTTTTTTTTTTTTTTTTTTTTTTTTTATCCGAGTTTTACACGCGCTCTCTCAAAAAACAAACACTCGAGGTGCATAATTGAGTAGGATAATTTTTATCAGCGATCTATAAATAGAGCTCTAATTCTACCGTCGAGGCGACTCTTAAACTAGCGTTTTTTAATATTATTTTTTTTTTTTTTTAATATTATCTCACACTAACATGTGCTCCGATGAATGACACTCGCATAATGTATTCGTACAAGTATCGTAAAGTTTAAGTGAAAAAAAAAATTAAGTAAAATAAAAAATTATAATTATTATTGTTATTAATAATTTTTGTTTTTTTTTTTTTTATCCTCCAGGAATATCCTCGGGGAAGCGATGAGAGAGTCTTCGGCGAGGCAACGAGGACAGGAACAGGACCGGCTGAAAAAAAAAGAGCGAAAAATAAATAAATACGACGCCGGATCGAACGTTCCATGGCGCGGGACGAGCCCATCGGCTTGTAAACAGCGTCGTTGCGACGCAGTTCGCACCGGCCTTGGAGCGAAACAGCCGATAAATGGAAATGCTCCAAAAAAAAATTGACAAGGATTACATTTTTTTTTTTCGTCAATTATTCAATAATTTTATTAGGAAACAAATTCATCATTTTTTTTTTTTTTTTTGGAGTAAAGTTTTCATTTCTCCCGATTTCGAACTTATTTATTTTATTAATGTTATTTTATTTTGGTGCGACAAATATTTACGAGACTGACCCGCCTTAACGTTCAAATATTTGTTTTTTTTTTTCTTTTATTATTCACCGCTCGATATTTCAATTATTTTAACGTCGAACATCGAAAATATTTACAAATGTTTTTTTTTCTTTCGATTTTGAATTTGTTTTTTTAGAAATTAATTTCCTTTTAATTTTTGATGAAACTAATATTTCCTACACTGACCCGCGTTAACGTTCGAACGTTCTGTCCTTCAATTATTCACCGTTCAAGAATTTATAAATTCTTTCCTTCAATATTTCGAAATTTTTATTAAAAATCAATTTTCTTTAATTTTTTATGAAAAAAAATGAGTAAATAAAAATATTCCTCGACCCGCATTAACGTCCGAACGATCTTTTCTCCAATGATTCACAGTTCAACGATTCGCCATAACTTCAAAATAAAATAAAAATATATATAAATTATTTTCTTCAACATTTCGAACCTTTTTATCAAAAATCATATATTCTCTAATTTTTTAAGAAAAAAAAAAGTTGACCCGCATTAACTTTCGATCGTTCTTTTCTCCAATTATCTCCCGTTCAACTTCAGCATAAAAAAAAATATATATATATATATAAATTCTTTTCCTCAATATTTCTAACTTTTTTTTACCAATTTTTTAATTGATTATTTATAAACCAATTTTTTAATTGATTATTGATTTAAAAAAAATAATATTTTTCAGAGGCTCACCAGGACCGACGTTCACGCCTTGCTCTTGTCGACCTGGCGCTTGTTGTGCTCCGAGTTCATCAGCTTCGTTACGATCTTTCTGGAATGGCCGCACGGATCATTGTGGTTTGTGTGCTCGGTCGATTCCCGTTTGCTTCTCTGCTTCCCTCCGTGCCCGGTGAAGATGTGCTTGTCGTAGTCGTAGTTGAAGTGCTCGTATTCGTCGAAGTGCTGCTCGGACATAGCTCACTTATTGTTTTCTTGTTTTTACTCAAAAAAAAATTAAATATTATTCACGCAAATTTCGCTTCTCTTGAGTTCGGTTGAAAAAAAAAATAAACAATTAAAATTTCTTTGATTTCTTTTGAATTTTTGGTATTTTTTTTTTTTTTTTTCGGCCGCGAAGCTCGTTTCGTGAGTTCGGTGTACGCTTTCGAGTTATTGAAGTTTTACTGCGGCTTCGAGCTCGGCACCGACGCTTTTATAGCCGCGGAACGGAAACGAATCGCGCATGTGCGAAGACCGAGCGCTCCGAACGCAGAGACACTCGGACGAGGCGGCTCGGAACTCGAGGATTCGAGACGCAAAATCAGGCTTGGATCGATCGTTGGGATTTTCCTTTTATTTTTTTGGTTGGCTGGTTTTTTTGGGATTTTTTTTTTTTTTTTGATTGTGGAGAAAAATGAGACCATTGAAGAATTTGGCGGTGGAATTTTTTTGAGGAGTTGTCTGGACGAGGAATTAATATTTTAATTGTAGTCAGTTAGTTATTAGTTTTATTTATTGAGACTTTTTTTAAAAATGATTTTTAATGAAATTTTTGAATCGTGGAGTAAAGGAAAATATTGATAGAATTTGTTCGTAGAATTTTTTAGGAGATGCTTAGATCGGATATAAATATTCTTATTACAGTTAGTTGTTTGTTATTTTTATTTATTGAGCCTTTTTTTTCTTGGCTGATTTTCAATGAAATTTTTGTATAGTGGAGAAAAACGAAAAATTGAAAGAATTTGGCGGTAGAATTTTTTGAGGAGATGTTTAGATCGTATATTGATATTTCAATTGTAGTTATTTATTTATTAAATGTTAACGGACTCAGCACAATTATAAGTTGATGATATTTTTTTTTTTTTTTTTTTTGGAAATTGAAACTTGTTTCTTTTGGCTGGACGGAGGATTTTTTTTTATAGTGAAAAGCAGCGTCTAGAATACACTGGAGCGAGAGAAATATGCTACGGCGCATGCGCCATCGGCTTACGTGACTGGAAGCCTACAGTCTACGGACTGGGTGGCATTCGTAGCCGTGTACATGAGAGTTAAGGACAAGCGACACGTGGTTTTTTTTTTATTTTATTTTTAACGCGGAGATAGTGAGGGATGGTTCGAGAAATGTTGTCTGAAACGTAGCGATATTTTGTAAACAGGTGTTGATTAATATTTTGAATAATATTTTGAATAATATTTTGAATAATATTTTGAATAATATTTTGAATAATATTTTGAATAATATTTTGAATAATATTTTGAATAATATTTTGAATAATATTTTGAATAATATTTTGAATAATATTTTGAATAATATTTTGAATAATATTTTGAATAATATTTTGAATAATATTTTGAATAATATTTTGAATAATATTTTGAATAATATTTTGAATAATATTTTGAATAATATTTTGAATAATATTTTGAATAATATTTTGAATAATATTTTGAATAATATTTTGAATAATATTTAAAATAATATTGTGAATGATATTTTGAATGATATTTTGAATCATATTTTAAATGATATTTTGAATAATATTATTAACAATATTTTCGTAATATGTACGACATTTTTCGGGGACATATCGAGTTTATCAGTGAACGGCGGAGAATCACTCGCGTGTGATTGCGGCTCCGCATGACGCAACGTTTGTTGCCACGGATATTTCATAATATGTCGTACCGATTGTAAACAGAGAGCCGGAATTATTACATCTATTTTTGAAACATACTGAATTAAAAGAAAAACAAAATTCGTGAATATTGTAATGAATATTTTGCGATATTTTCATTTCACAAGAGATCCGTTGCCTCAACATTTTCGATAATATTTCCAACAATATTTTCAACAATATTTTCAACATCATTTCCAACAATATTTTCAACAATATTTTCAATAATATTTTCAATAATATTTTCAATAATATTTTCAATAATATTTTCAATAATATTTTCAATAATATTTTCAATAATATTTTCAATAATATTTTCAATAATATTTTCAATAATATTTTCAATAATATTTTCAATAATATTTTCAATAATATTTTCAATAATATTTTCAATAATATTTTCAATAATATTTTCAATAATATTTTCAATAATATTTTCAATAATATTTTCAATAATATTTTCAATAATATTTTCAATAATATTTTCAATAATATTTTCAATAATATTTTCAATAATATTTTCAATAATATTTTTAACAATATTTTTAACAATATTTTCAACAATATTTCCAATAATAGTTCGATTTATTTTTCTGACGAGTTTTTGTGCTTCGAGCACAATTTTTTTTTCCTATTCCTTTTTTCCACCATCAGATCATTTTTTAGCAGATGAGAATTATCATACACATATATATATATTTTTTCAGCTTAAAGGAGGCTCGTCGTTGAAGGGTTAACGGCACAGGAGGATCGTCGGACAAGCCGGCTGGATGTGATCGAGTTAGCGCAAACAATGCGAATTCATTGTCACGCTATGCTCTCGGTCATTAGCCTCCGAGCGTCGAGTTACGCTCGTGAGTGCGCCTTGGAATAAGATTTGGCAAGAAAGTTAGACTCGAGATATTCCGAGCGCTCCTGGGCTCCGGGCCCTCGGTCGAGTGTACGTATATATATTATATATTATATAAATGTTTTTACATTGAAAAAAAAAAAAAAAAAAAAAAAAAAAAAAAAATTTAATTTCGTTGTTGAGCGTTCGCCGGTGAACGAATAATTGTTAAAGTTTTATTGACGCGGACAGAAGTCGGATATTTCGAGCGTTTCGTTTTTTATTTAGTTTACGCTATGATTGATATCGTGTGAGTCATGGCGCGTGACTCAAATCAGAAGGACGTCTTTTTTCAGTGTGTAAACATTTTTTTTAATGCGAATGTAAAAGTGGACTTTCCAGTCTTACTCGCGCGGTATATTATAATATATTATGTTATAATATACTACATTAAATCGCAATTACATCGCAATTACATCGCAATTGCATTACAAGTGCATTACAATTGCATTGCAAGTGCATTGCAAGTGCATTACAGTTGCATTACAAGTGCATTACAAGTGCATTACAAGTGCATTACAAGTGCATTACAATTGCATTACATTTGCATTACAATTTCATTGCAATTGCATTACAATTACATTGCAATTGCATTGCGATTGCGATTGCAAAACGATTGCATTATAATTGCATTGCGATTGCATTACGATTGCATTACAGTCGCATTACAATTGCATTACAATTGCATTACAATTGCATTACAATTGCATTACAATTGCATTACATTTGCACTACAATTGCATTACATTTGCATAACATTTGCATTACATTTGCATTACATTTGCATTACATTTGCATTACATTTGCATTACATTTGCATTACATTTGCATTACATTTGCATTACATTTGCATTACATTTGCATTACATTTGCATTACATTTGCATTACATTTGCATTACATTTGCATTACATTTGCATTACATTTGCATTACATTTGCATTACATTTGCATTACATTTGCATTACATTTGCATTACATTTGCATTACATTTGCATTACATTTGCATTACATTTGCATTACATTTGCATTACATTTGCATTACATTTGCATTACATTTGCATTACATTTGCATTACATTTGCATTACAATTACATTGCAATTGCATTGCGATTGCAAAACGATTGCATTACAATTTCATTGCGATTGCATTACAATTACATTGCAGTCGCATTACAATCGTATTAAAATCGGATTACAATCGCATTACAATTGCATTACAATCGCATTACAATAGCATTACAATCGCATTACAATCGCATTACAATCGCATTACAATCGCATTACAATCGCATTACAATCGCATTACAATCGCATTACAATCGCATTACAATCGCATTACAATCGCATTACAATCGCATTACAATCGCATTACAATCGCATTACAATCGCATTACAATCGCATTACAATCGCATTACAATAGCATTGCAATTGCATTACAATTACATTACAATTGCATTACCCTATATTATATTATTAGATGAGCTTTCGATTATAAATAACGGTTGGCTCAACGCGTCGTGTGTAATCGATTGTACAGAAATCGCATGTTAATCGACGGGGCCAAAACACATGACGATTTTATGAGCAGAAATATTCATGTTTTTACAACTGTATGACTCAAGGCAGATAACGCCTACTGCGTTGCTTTTTCTTTTTTTTTTTTTTTTCTTTTTTTCAGTCGCTCGGTCACATCGAACGTTCGCTTCGGCTCAATGCCAATAATCACTCCGTGCTTTCTCGAACGTTCCGCGTCCGACCGGGTGTTATCGTCCCGAAGAAAAAATGTGCGCGAGCTGCGCGTTAAAAAAGAAATAACACAATTATTGTATTGTTTAAACGACGTCCCGAGCAAGATAACAGCTTGTACGCGAAAAATATAAACACCGTTGTACTTATCTGCGGATTGTGTCGCGGTTACTCCAAAGTGCACGACTAACAAGTGTCTTTCTCAACACTCTTCGAAACTTTGCAGCTTTTTAAATAGAGTAAATAAAAATGTAATAAAAATTTAATTAGAATTTAGATAGAATTTAATAAAAATTTGATTAAAATTTGATTAAAATTTGATTAAAATTTGATTAAAATTTGATTAAAATTTGATTAAAATTTGATTAAAATTTGATTAAAATTTGATTAAAATTTGATTAAAATTTGATTAAAATTTGATTAAAATTTGATTAAAATTTGATTAAAATTTGATTAAAATTTGATTAAAATTGATTAAAATATTATCAAAATTTGATTAAAATTTGATTAAAATTTGATCAAAATTTGATTAAAAAAAGTACAGTTGTCTTCGAGGGATCCAAGGCCACCGTACAACTTACGGATCGAGCGATAATTAATTAACGATCTCGCCGACATTTTGTCACAAAAAAAATTACATCGATCGTCTATCTATAATTTTTTTTTATTTCGCTGATCTCGATGTAAATTTATTTTTGGAGGTAAAAAAAAATAGTTCAAAAAATCGCGCATGATCGATCGTTCGTAACGGTGTCCCGATCACTTGAAAAAAAACCGCGGTTTCGAGGATCAAAAAATAGTAAAAAAAAATGTCGATTACTTTGAATTTTTTTTTTGATTCACAATTTATCGGTACATTTTTCTAAGGAGATTTAAAGAGCGGGCGAAATACCACGGTCGGTAATGAAAACTGTAATCAACTTTTTTCACGAACGGTCGTGTCTCAGGTCGAAAGAAATATCTGATATTAATATTTTTATTATATTTACCTATTTATTTATTTATTTATTTATTTGCAAAATGTTGACGAGCTGGTCTCGATTAAAATTTTTTCGGAACCACCGACAACCTATATAATGCAGTGAAAGCGACCGGACGCCAAACTATACAAAATCGAAAAAATGTTCACAATTATTAGAAAGTTGAAAGCGGAAGTACAAAAAAAAAAATACATAAAATAAATAGTGAAATAATTATGAAAATAATATCGTGTCTAAAGAGGAAATATGGCGAATAGACCAGATTTATATAATAACATTGTTGATTATTAATATTTTTATAATAATAATAATATTTTTATAATATTCATATTTTTATGGGGTGTACGACCTCGGTCAATGGCCCATTAGCCCGCGGCGAAATAAAAAATCGCACATCTACAACCGCGATACCATCGGACCATGAGCCCAATAAAGCGCATTTACCACTGCTAATTTTTTAACAATATTAATATTTTAATCATATTAATATCTTAATAATATTCATATTTTTATAATGCTAATATTTTCATAATATTCATATTTTCATAATATTCATATTTTCATAATATTCATATTTTCATAATATTCATATTTTCATAATATTCATATTTTCATAATATTCATATTTTCATAATATTCATATTTTCATAATATTCGTATTTTCATAATATTCATATTTTCATAATATTCATATTTTCATAATATTCATATTTTCATAATATTCGTATTTTCATAATATTCGTATTTTCATAATATTCATATTTTCATAATATTCATATTTTCATAATATTCATATTTTCATAATATTCATATTTTCATAATATTCATATTTTTATAATATTAATATTTCGATACTACTAATATCTGAATAATTTTTTTCAGTGTCAAGCGGACCGAGGTCGGTCCAAGAAATATTTGCCACGGCTGGCGATTAAATTTTTGTTTACATCAGAAGACACGAAGGTGGGATCCGTAGGAGGCTGACTGTTACGCCGCGATTGCCGTTAGTCGAGATCGGCAATCACCGCACAGCCGAGCGCGAGTCGCTCGATTGGCCAACGAGAACAGCCTCTCTGATATACGCGTCCGAGGATTTCTGGGCGCGTCCCCAGCTGCGAACCTCGAGAAGGAGCGTCGAACGAGTTCCCCGGGTGGGAAATACGTGAGTTGAGTTTCTCCGGACAGAGCGAGTTATTAAAATATTATCATCTCTATATATTTATTTTAAAAAAAACTTTTCTTTTCATTAGAGCTAACATATTTTGCTCAGTCGGTACGATTGGCGGACTCCGGCGCTTGGCCTACGACGTTTTCGTACTGTATTCAATTAAAAATTTTATTGAGTTTTGGAATTCTTTGAATTTTTTCGAATTCTTTGAATTTTTTTGAATCCTTTGAATTTTTTTTCGAATTCTTTGAATTTTTTTTCGAATTCTTTGATTTTTTTTTAAATTCTTCGAATTTTTTTGAACTCTTTGAATTTTTTCGAAATCTGAAATTTTTCGAATTTTTTTACTATTGGCGGACGAAGCGATTCGCGGCCCCGACGCTCGTTTTCGTACTGAATTAAATTGAGAATTCAAGGCTCGAAAGTTCGCCGTAAAAACAGACTCAAGGAGACTCTTTCACGCATGCAAGTAGCATTGTCATCCTCGCGAGGTTGTTCATTATCGCCGCTGCTAGATAACGGCATCGCCGCGAAGAGTGCGCCGACGTTAGTCGTGCGAAGCTCGCAAGATCGATTCACTCTTTTGCAAAGAACTACCGCAAATTATATTAAAAAAATTACATGTTCGCTACCGTTATGCACGGAGATAATTTGCTTTTTATCAACAACAGATATAAAGGATTTTTTATAGTGCAGGTATCTGCTTTTCCGGTTATTCGGCTGTCGGTAAGGTCGGCTGTTGCAGGCGCATTGAATCGCAGATACATTGGCGAAGAACTTTTCTCCCTCAGAAATCTGACTTCTTGTTACCGACTGTCGGCATTTTTTTGAATTGTTTTCAATTCTTTAGAGTTTTTGGTGTTTTTATAATTTTTGGAGTTCTCGAAATTCTTTATAATTTGTTGAATTCTTTGAATTCCTCGAATTCCTCGAATTCCTCGAATTCCTCGAATTCCTCGAATTCCTCGAATTCCTCGAATTCCTCGAATTCCTCGAATTCCTCGAATTCCTCGAATTCCTTGAGTTCCTTGAATTCCTTGAGTTCCTTGAGTTCCTTGAGTTCCTTGAGTTCCTTGAGTTCCTTGAGTTCCTTGAATTCCTTGAATTCCTTGAATTCCTTGAATTCCTTGAATTCCTTGAATTCCTTGAATTCCTTGAATTCCTTGAATTCCTTGAATTCCTTGAATTCCTTGAATTCCTTGAATTCCTTGAATTCCTTGAATTCCTTGAATTCCTTGAATTCCTTGAATTCCTTGAATTCCTTGAATTCCTTGAATTCCTTGAATTCCTTGAATTCCTTGAATTCCTTGAATTCCTTGAATTCCTTGAATTCCTTGAATTCCTTGAATTCCTTGAATTCCTTGAATTCCTTGAATTCCTTGAATTCCTTGAATTCCTTGAATTCCTTGAATTCCTTGAATTCCTTGAATTCCTTGAATTCCTTGAATTCCTTGAATTCCTTGAATTCCTTGAATTCCTTGAATTCCTTGAATTCCTTGAATTCCTTGAATTCCTTGAATTTGACACTATAGTAGCCGGAAATGTTATAGAAAAATTATTCAATTTTTAATATTTTTTTTTTTATTACTGCGATTGCATTATGATACACAGTGACATCAGTCGATCCCGTAAACATCGCCGGTCTTTCTGTAGTCGGCGTTTGCGTACAGGGTCCCATTGATTTGCACGATCGCGCAAACGACGCTGCCACGATCTCTGTAACGCGAGGTTTTGTGACCGAGTTTTATCAGACCGTCGACAACCGGCCTCGGGACACCGAACTCGTACGAAACCTCCATCGGATACAGCTGATGATGAATTCTCGCGGCATCGACCGCTTCCTTTATCGTATTTTTCATCCACAAGTGTCTCGCTATTACCTGAAACCAAAATTTATGTTTCAGTCGGACAAATGCAAAAAATTCGTTTTTACATTCAATTCCTATTTTTAAAAAATAGATATATATGTAAAAGTCTTCTCGTCAAAAATTAAATTAAAATTAAATTAAAATTAAATTAAAATTAAATTAAAATTAAATTAAAATTAAATTAAAATTAAATTAAAACCCACATAGGCGACGGATGAGGTGATTTTTGTACCACCGGCAGCCCCGACGACCATGCGAACGTCGCCGTTCTCTTGAACGATTATCGACGGTGCCATCGACGAGAAGGACCTCTTTCCGGGCACGATGTAATTATTCCTGCCTGCCGGTACCCCGAAGTAATTTACGCTCGAGGGTATTCCGAAATCGTCAATCGCGCTGTTCAGCAAAATTCCCGTCGACTCGCTCACAACGCCGCTTCCGAAACTGAAATAATAATAACAATAACAAATCGAAGAATTTTCACTGGCTCGTGGAATTTGCCACTCCTCAACCCTTTCGACCAACCCGAATTATTAACGTTAATTGTCATAAATTAAATTTCAAAAAAATTGCAGATCGGTTTCAAAGATCGATTAAAATACAATTCTAAAAAAATTCTAAAGCGCTAGAAATTAAACTTTTGAAGTGTATAAACATTTTTTTTTAATTCTAGAAAAATTCTAAAGAAAATCTCAAAATTTTTTTAAAATTCTAAAGAGAATGCTAAAAAAAATTATTAAAGTCCCGGGTCAAAAAATTGTGCAAAAATGGACTCACTATAGATTAATACTGCTGGTCACGGAAACGGCGTCGCCGTTTGGTGCAAGTACGGATATGTGAGCGGTTCCGTGATCCTGCAACCCCGGATTCGTAGCGCCGTAATGCTCCGGCTCGTTCCACGTTCTGTCGTCGCTTATATTGGCTCTCACGGAAAGTGCGTACTCCTTTGAGGTCAACTTTTGGATCAGCTAAAAAAGAAAGTCAATTTGCAATCGATTTTTAAAAATCAATTTGCAACCGATTTTTTTAAATTAATTTGCAACCGATTTTTTTAAATCAATTTGCAACCGATTTTTTTTAATCAATTTGCAACCGATTTTATTTAAATCAATTTGAAACCGATTTTTTTTAAAACAATTTGCAACCGATTTTTTTAAAAACAATTTGCAACCGATTTTTCAACAACCAATTTGCAACAGATTTTTAAAAATCAATTTGTTACCGATTTTTTAAAAATCAATTTGTTACCGATTTTTTAAAAATCAATTTGCAACAAATTTTTTAAAATCGATTTATCGATCGATTTCAACAATTCACCTGCTTGAGATCGACGAAATCGCCGTCGCCCATGTGGGTTCTCATCGCGTACGCGTGCTTGTATGTTTCAATAATTCTATGATAAGTTTTAATTGTGCTATTGAGATCCGCCAAGCTGTCGGCGGTGAAACGATACTCCTGTAAAACGTTCAGTATCAAAGCGAGGATTGGTCCGCTGCTCGGCAGTGCACCGGAAATTAGCTTCATACCCTCCGACAGATTCGTTTGCACCGGCTCCGCCCACACCGGTCTATAAAAAAGAAAGAAAAAGAAAAAAAAAACGTTAACGAGAATTAGAAAAATCTACCGTCGTACTTGACCAACTCGGATAAATATTATTAAATTATATTACGATTAATTACTATAGTAATTATAATAATATTATATTTTATTGCTACCAAGATTATAATTGTAACATCGATATTATATTTCATTACTATTATTATTATTATTAGCATTATTAGTATTATTAGAATCTTATATATGAGGCATTCTTTATCAACTGGGCCACTTTTTTTGGTCGATCTCTCAGATGTTTTTTTTTTTTTTTATTTGCCAGTTTGCAGTACTAATTGAGAGGTGCTTCTGTTTTTTTTTTTTTTTTTTTTTTTTTAAAGTGCACCCTTCAAGATTTTTTTTTTAATATCCTTATATCTCAAAAAATATTGGTCACTCAAAAAATTCATAGGAACATTATCTTTTTTATTTTTCATCAACTTTCGAATGACGTTAGAGTCGTAATTTTCCCGATACGGAAAAGTCCATGTTTCGTGAAAAAAAAAGAAATTAAAATAATTTTTTTCTACTAAAAACACACTTTCGATTCTGGTTCGAATTTTAAAGGATATTTTATGAAAAAATGCAAATAAAAAAAAAAAAAAAAACACAGGATATTTGGCATTGAATGAAGAGTCTGAGAAAAAAATCCCAAAGTGGTACCTGCGATTCTCACGTACTAAAAAAATAAACAAATAAAAATTAAATTCATATAACAGAGGGCAAACGAGGGAAACACATCCAACAAGCTTTATTGAAAGAACCTCTGTTTTAAAACAAGTTTCCCAACGATGTGAATCAAATTTACCGACTACGGACAAACCCCTTTCATTTATCTAAATAACAGTCGAGTTTATACGAATCTATATAAATTAAATTTTTATTTGTTTATTTTGTTAGTACGTAAGAATCGCAGGTACCACTTTGGGATTTTTTTTTTTTTAGAATCTTCATACAATGCTAAATATCGTGTAAAATTGGAACCAGAATCGAAGGTGTGTTTTTAGTAGAATAAAATTATTTTAACTTTTCTTTTTTTAACGAAAAATGGACTTTCCCGTATCGGGGAAATTATGACTCTAACGTCATTCGAAAGTCGATGAAAAACAAAAAAGTTAATGTTTCTACGAATTTTTTGAGTGACCAATATTTTCTGAGATATATTGATATTAATTTTAAAAAATGTAGATCCCGAGCGGTGTTCTTTGAAAAATCTTTTTAAAAAAATCACAGAAGTCTCTCTCAAGTAGCATTTAATGGTGGAAAATTTCAAAAAACATCGGAGAGGTCGACCGAAAAAAGTGGCCCGGTTGAAAAAAAAAATGGCTCATATATTTTCGAAAACTGGATTTGTTTGTTGGGTTCGATGTTTGTCCATTTGAAGTACCGGAGTGGCTGACAATATTAATTGTACTATTTTACATTACTGATCGTAATTTTTTATTTTTTTTATTTTTTACTTTATTTTAATAATTTAAGTTTAAAAATTTTATTTTTATTTTTTAACTTTCGTTTGATTTGATGCAAAAAAATGGCTCATATATTTTCGAAAACTGGATTTGTTTGTTGGGTTCGATGCTTGTCCATTTGAAGTACCGGAGTGGCTGACAATATTAATTGTACTTTTTTACATTACTGATCGTAATTTTTTATTTTTTTATTTTTTACTTAATTTTAATAATTTAATTTTCAAAATTTTATTTTTATTTTTTAACTTGCAGAAATTTCGTTTGATTTGATAAAAAAAAAAAAATCTTGCCTGTAGTCATTGAGATCTTTGATCGTCAGAATGCTTCCGCGTTTCTTCAGATCCTCGATGAGTTTTTCGCCCAGGCTCCCGTTGTAGAACACCGAGGCGCTATTCGTCGCTATCAAATCCATGGTCTCGCAGAGTTTGCCGGGCTTTATCAACGAGCCTGGCTTTCTGAACTGTCCCGACTCCGGATCGACGAACATTGCCCTGTTCAAAAATTTTTTTGTCGTCTATACATTTTTTTATCTTCTCTGTCGGTAATAAAAACTGTAATAATTTTTTTTTTTTTTTTTTTTTCTTCACTGGTGCGAACAATTTCCAATTGAAAGCAACTTTTTACACGAATATCGATTCGGGTTCATCTAAGAATTTGCTCTTGAATGTAAATCGTCGGCGTGTAAGAATAATTACAATTTTTGTTACCAAATTACAGTTTTTATTACCAACCGCTATAATAATTTTTATAAATTATTCCCGACGAGATGGTAATAATTATAAATCTTTACCGACCGCGGTGATAAATTTTATAAATTATTACCGATCGTCATAATAATTGTGATGAATTATTACCGACCGTGGTAATAATAATAATAAGTTATTACTGACCGCGATAATAATTTTTATAAATTATTACCGACCGCGATAATAATTTTTATAAATTATTACCGACCGCGGTAATGATTTTTATAAATTATTACCGACCGCGCTATTTCGAACGATATTAAATCTTCAACAATACCTCAGTGTCGGATCGTTGTGTATAATGTGTGGATTGAAGCCCAGCCCATCGTACTGAGCCTTCGTGAGATTGTATCCGTTCCTGCACAGCTCGATGCTCGGCTGGAACAACTCGACCCAGGGGAGTTTGCCGAATCTTCGATGAACTTCCCAGTACCCGGCTACCTCGCCCGGCACTCCGATCGCGAGTCCACCTAAAAATTAAAAATTAAAAATTAAAAATTAAAAATTAAAAATTAAAAATTAAAAATTAAAAATTAAAAATTAAAAATTAAAAATTAAAAATTAAAAATTAAAAATTAAAAATTAAAAAAATTAAAAATTACAAAAATTAAAAATTACAAAAATTAAAAATTACAAAAATTAAAAGTTATAAAAATTAAAAATTACAAAAATTAAAAATTACAAAAATTACAAAAATTACAAAAATTAAAAGTTATAAAAATTAAAAGTTATAAAAATTAAAAATTAAAAATTAAAAATTAAAAATTAAAAATTAAAAATTAAAAATTAAAAATTAAAAATTAAAAATTAAAAATTAAAAATTAAAAATTAAAAATATAATTACCGACTCGCGATGCCATAGATGACTTGTTTTCGAACATGTCGTAGGCTGAGTTGATCGGTGCGGTTTCGCGGGAATTCAAAAAGTACGCTTTTCCGCTGGATCTTTCGTAGAGGGACATCATGAATCCTCCTCCCATACCCATGCCCTGCATGTTTATCAGACCGTTGCATATCATCGTAGCCACAGTCGCGTCAACTGCGGATCCGTTGCGGTCCAGCATCGATCTAAAAAAATAATAATAATAATCATAATATCAGCTAGTAAATAAATAAATATCCGATCAAGTTGCTTTAAACTAATTTAAAAAAAAAAGAAAATAAATTCACCATCAAACAATTTTATTTGTCACAACAAATCACCGCCAACCTAGCTTTTTAACCTCAACAATGGTCTCGTTTTGCCATAAAATAAAAAAATAAAAAAATTAAAAAAAAAGTTTCGCATCAAAATAATTAAATTTTTTTTTCGGTACACACTTGCCAATTTTGAGTGCAGGGAGCCAAAGATGCCAAAATATTTTTGCTACCTTTGGTTTACATTCTCTTTTTCTTATTATTAATTTTTTCTACTATTTTCATACTTTATTTTTGGTTTCGTAAATTTAGGCCTCAGAGAAATAAAAATCACGAAAAAAAAATTTTTTTAACGCCTCAAAATAATACATTTTTTTTAAACATACTTGCGAACTCGAGCGCAGGGAGCCGAAGATAACAAAATATTTTTATTGTCTCGTTTTACCATAATAACATTTTATTTATCACAAAAAAATATTTTTTTTGTCGCCTCAAAATAATTTTTTTTTTTTTTTTTTTTTTCGTGACATACTTCCCGATTTGAGCGCAAGGAGCCCCATCGGAGCAGACGGCGCCGCGCCTGAAGACCCTGAGTTTGCTCCAAGTCGGCGGCTGCGACACTTCCGGATCGGGCGGTACGAGAGTTTCCGTTTCGTCGTTGCCGACCGAGCGCCTCGACCGGTTACCGCCATTCAAAAAATTCCCGGCGATCATTACAATTATCCCGATGACTATCAGAGCCCCTAGAAAAATTCGCCTCGCTCGATACGACGACCTGAAAAATATCACTTTTTTTTTAAACGTCTTTATTTTTTAATATTAATTTACGAGACTCGATCGGCAACGAAACGCGCGCTCGGAACATCGCGACTTTTGTCTCCGAGCTCTCTTTTGACGTCTGACGGGCGACTCTTGAGGACAAACAGGTGATGTTAAAAATCCGCGATTGGATTGTCTTTTAACGTTTCTCAGATTAAAAAAAATCAACCATAGCAAAGGTTCTTGAAAGATTAATTTTGCATGACAATAATTCAAAAATTTTGTTAATAAATTGATGAGAAATAAAATTGCTCAAAAAATCTTGCGAAAATCTAACTTTTTTGTTAAATGAAAATTATTCGTTCGTTTTTCTGAACACGTATGAATTTTTTCAGATTTTTTAATTCACTTTGAATTGTTTTTTTTTTTTTAATTTGAAAAAGTCAAAAAATTTGAAGTGAATTTAAAAATCTGAAAAAATGCATGCGTATTCAGAAAAATGAACGAAACATTTTTATTTTAAAAAAAGTTAGGTTTCCGAGAGATTTGTCGATTAATTTTATTTTTCATCAATTTGTTAGTAACATTTTGGAATTATTATTATGCCAAAGTTACAGGTGAAAAAAAAACACACACACACACACACATGCGAATTCAACGATGGACTCCGGCGAGAATGAAAATCCGCGATTGGACTGTCTTTTAAAGTTTCTTAGATTTTAAAAATCAAGCATATTAAAGATTCTTAAAAGATTAATTTTGTATGACAATAATTCAAAAATGTTGTTAACAAATTGATGAAAAATACAATTGTTCAAGATGTCTTGCGGAAACGTAACTTTTTTTTAATGAAAATTGTTCGGTCTGAACGCATATGAATTTTTTCAGACTTTTTAATTCACTTTGATTTTTTTTTTTTTTTTTTATGGGAAGTCGCAAAATTTGAAGTGAATTTAAAAATCTGGAAAAAATCAAGCACATCAAAGGTGATGAAAAGATTAATTTAGCATGACAATAATTCCAAAATGTTGTTAACAAATTGATGAAAAATACAATTCTTCAACAAATCTTCCGGAAACCTGACTTTTTTAAAAATAAAAGTGATTCGTTAATTTTTCTGAATACGCATGAATTTTATCAGATTTTTAAATTCATCCTGAATTTTGTGACTTTCTACACATTTTTCCCATATAAAAAAAAAAAGATCAAAGTGAATTTAAAAATCTGGAAAAATTCATACGTATTCAGAAAAGTGAACGAATCATTTTTATTAAAAAAAAAGTTAGGTTTCAGGAAGATTTGTTGATCAATTTTATTTTTCATCAATTTGTTAGTAACATTTTGGAATTATTATTATGCCAAATTAACAGGTGATGTTGAAAAACACACACACACACACACGCATGCTAATTCAACGATGGACTCTCCGGCGAGGATGAAAGTCCGCGATCGGACGTCTTTTATCGTTTCTCATTGCGACTCCAGATTGAGTTGAACCGGTTTTGTTTTGTTTTTTGTTTGTTTTGTTTTTTTTTTTTTTTTATCGATTGATAACGATTGCATATTCATCTGACATTTGCTGCGAAGAAATAGTCATTTCAACCAGTCACTCTTGGCACCGAGTCTAGAACGGTTGCAGCTCTGAGAAACGTTTCGTAATAATAATAATAATAATAATAATAATAATAATAATAATAACCGACGGGCACAAGAAATACGCAGCGTTGAGTGAGTAGTATAGATTTTGCTTCCTCATAGAGGAAGCTTTTTTTATTAATCATTGGAAAAACCATTTTTATACATTTTTAATATAAAAAAACAAAAGTGGAAATTTTCATATCGTTTTCTCTTAATGTTTCTTTATTCGGGAAGCTTCTTGTATGAGAAAGCATTTTCTATATTTTTGGTTTTCTCGTAGGGGAAGCTTCGCGAATGAAGGAAGGCGATATGAAAATTTCAATTCTTTTTTTTTAAGCCTAGAACTCATGTATCATTCTTTTAACCCTCCAACTCGCGACTGGGGTGCATATGTACCCCACGCGTTTCTTCGACGTACGAGGGTCCTATGAGCGGTAAGTGGGTTTTGCCGCGCATGAATCTCTTCGTTTTTTCATGAGGAAGCGAATGGCGTGCGGTAGATTTGATTTTATCAAAGTTTAGGGGGTGAAAGTCACCCTTAAAGTCCGAAACGTAACGGAAATTGACAAAAACCGCACTTTATGTGAAACAAATATTGTTGTTTCGGTAAAAATGGTCCGATTTTCAAATTTCAAACGCCATTTTACAGGGGCGTCCATACCAATCGTCCGAAAATATTTTTACCAGATTTTTTAGGATTTTTATCGTAAAAATATTTTTTTAATGATAAAAAATATTTTTTAGCCGGCTGGTCGCGATTGAATGTTTCTAAATTGTCAATAAAGTATTCAAGTACTCACATCATTGATTCTTTCATAATATTGAAGAGTCGATTTGGCGACGAAATTGCTTTCGCATACAACACGCCTATGATTTCAATAATTATCCGTAGAGTTAAAATACACTGAGATTTTATTGAATGCGGGTGAAGTAAACTCCGAGTTCCAGGTGGACCATTTTAAAGTGGTTCCCCAGGTGCGGTTTCCCAACGGCCGGAGTACGGCCCACGACTGGCCGTTGGTCGGCAGCAAGTTGGCAGCCGATGATTGGATCTCGATTAATGCCCGTCATTGCCTAAACTGTCATTTGACAACGACACCGACATTGGGCTCGATCAGGGCTTATCGGACTCCAGTCGTGTCGTGTCTTCGTAAAGATTCGTGTTTGGTGATATGAAGTGGAAGTTTGCTTGGGAAGTCGAACGACTTTGGTCTAATAACCGCTAGCGATTTTCAGCCAATGTTCATTACAAAATATTTATAAATAGGAATTTGCGCATATTCAAAAATTTGAATAATTCATCATGAATTCAGTATGAATAATTTTTGTTTGAATATTGAAAATATTCGAATAATTTGAATACTTCGACATAATCGAATAATTTGAATACTTCGACATAATCGAATAATTTGAATACTTCGATATATTCGAATAATTTGAATACTTCGATGTACTCGAATAATTTGAATACTTCGAAATATTCGAATAATTTGAATACATCGATATATTCGAATAATTCGAATACTTCGATATATTCGAATAATTTGAATACTTCGATATATTCGAATAATTTGAATACATCGGCATTCTCGAATAATTGGAATACTTCGATATATTCGAATAATTTGAATACTTCGATATATTCGAATAATTTGAATACTTCGATATATTCGAATAATTTGAGTACTTCGATATATTCGAATAATTTGAATACTTCGATATATTCGAATAATTTGAATACTTCGATATATTCGAATAATTTGAATACTTCGATATATTCGAATAATTTGAATACTTCGATATATTCGAATAATTTGAATACTTCGATATATTCAAATAATTTGAATACTTCGATATATTCGAATAATTTGAATACTTCGATATATTCGAATAATTTGAATACTTCGATATATTCGAATAATTTGAGTACTTCGATATATTCGAATAATTTGAATACTTCGATATATTCGAATAATTTGAATACTTCGATAGATTCGAATAATTTGAGAACTTCGATATATTCGAATAATTTGAATACTTCGACATATTCGAATAATTAGGAATATTCGAATGGTTTTAATAGTCTAAATATTCCAATTAGGTAAACGAATTATTCCAATGATTATAAATATTAATTTGAGACGTTGTAATGGACCATCATGGTAATTATAAATAACGCGATAAAAAATGCGAATTTATAACAGAATTTCTAGTACACGTTTAAGCTTTGAAAAAGGGAATAACTTGCAACCGAGCGTGAGTTCTTCAGCTTTGTGGTAATAAGAATTCTTCATTCAATGAATACAATTTATTTGCTCAGTTTCATTACTTACAATCAAAATGTAAATTATAATCGGAATGTAAATTTGTGTTAATAAATATGAAACCATGTGAACACATCTTTCGAGTGACATCGATGACTAAACGTTAAACACCTCCAATTCGGAAACTATGGACGACATATAGTCCCAAGTATTTTCTTTTTTTTATAGACTAAAGCAGATAGCAAAAGCGAAACGTGTTATTCAGTCGTGTCTAAAAACAATGCGGAAGTAATGTCAATGTCAAGGTAGTTACACGTGCGAATTTGCCACTCGAGCGAACCATCGCATATCACCAAGGTGATATCCGAGGAATTTCACTCAAGGATTTCAATACAATTTGAAATTCCGGGATCATAAATATATATCTTTTTTTTTACAATACGCAATGCACAAAAAAGTTTGAATACTTATTATATATTATATATTATATATTATATATTATATATTATATATTATATATTATATATTATATATTATATATTATATATTATATATTATATATTATATATTATATATTATATATTATATATTATATATTATATATTATATATTATATATTATATATTATATATTATATATTATATAAAATCTGATACGAGATATATTTCCTCGAGATTGACACTCACTTGGCTCGTTCGTCGTCATTATCGATGGTGGTACTCTTTAATTTCGGAGGTTTCGATACCGAGCGAATGAGCTGATTGTCGCTTCCCCTCTCATCAGTATTGCACGTAGCAGTGCTGATGGACTCGGCGCTACTCGACTCTGACGATAACATGATCTCTCGTCTTCTGACGACACCCGTTCTGTCAGCCACGACTGTATCGTATCTCCAGCATCCCATTAACGGACAAACTTCTCGCCATTAAGGACCAATGTGTTTTTTTTTTTTTTTTTTTTTTTTCGGAGTTTTCGGACTCAAAGCGCGACTTTAACTTCACTCGACGTCGCGGATCCTCTACCGCCATTGACGAAACAGCTGACTCTGGTTCTATCGATCCGGGCACGCGCAAGCCGCGCTGGTTCGCTGCCGAGGTGATATCAACAATCGGTCACGAGAATTCTTTTAAATATCGTTTGTTTTTCGAGTCATTTAACTGTTAAGTCGGTTACGGGTTTGAAAATGTTGCTTCCCATTTTGGGACTCAGTTGGGAAAATTCAATTGAAGACCCGTTTTGGAGATCCCGTTTTGAAAAATCCATTTTGAGAAACCCATTTGAAAAACCCATTATGGGAAACCCATTATGAAAGACCCATTATAGGAACCCCATTGAGAGACGCATTACGAGAAACCCATTTGAAATCCCCATTATGGGTAAGCCATTATGGAAAGCCCATTATGGGAAACCCATTATGCAAGACCCATTATAGGAACTCCATTGAAAGACCCATCACGAGAAACCCATTTGAAAGACCCATTATAGGAACCCCATTGAAAGACCCATTACGAGAAACCCATTTGAAATCCCCATTATAGGAACCCCATTGAAAGACCCATTACGAGAAACCCATTTGAAATCCCCATTATGGGTAACCCATTATGGGAAACCCATTATGAAAGACCCATTATAGGAACCCCATTGAAAGACCCCTTATAGGAAACCCATTTGAAAGACCCCTTATAGGAAACCCATTTGAAAGACCCATTATGAGAAATCCATTTGAAATGCCTGTTATGGGAAACCCATTGGAAGACCCATGATGGGAAACCCATTTGAAATACCCATTATGGGAAGCCCATTGGAAGACCCACTAGAGGAAACCCATTTGAAATACCCATTATGGAGAACCCATTTGAAATACCCATTATGGGAAACCCATTGGAAGACCCATTAGAGGAAACCCATTTGAAATACCCATTATGGAGAATCCATTTGAATGACCCATTATGGGAAACCCATTGGAAGACCCATTAGAGGAAAATAATTTGAAATGCCAATTATGAGAAAGCCATTTGAAAGACCCATTATGGGAAACATTGGAAGACCCATTAGAGGAAACCCTTTTGAAAGACCTATTTTGGCGAATGTATATAAAAGACCCATTTTTGTGGACATTAAATTCAATGTACAATTGGGATAAAGGTAAAGTGAATGTAATTTTGCATTGGAGTTAAAATAAATTATTGGAATTAAAGTATTTTTTACAGTAAAAATTCAAGTAAATTTATCAAAAGTAAAGTATTTCTAAAGTTTTAAATGCACTGTACATTAATTGTCCACCGCAATTGTACATTAAATTTCATCAGCGACTGCTATCATTAACTGACTGACGATTAATTACGAGCTCCGGTCAATAAGCTACTGCGATGACACTTTTTTTTTTGTTGTTACTCATTTTCGATTCGACATGGTTATGTCACGCAGATGAAGTCGCGAGTTCAAATCCTGCATCAGGGCACTTTTTTTTTTTTTTTTTTTTTTTTAATATTGATATTTAATGGACCATCAACAATAACAACAACAACAACAACAACACAGCTAATTAACTAATTAACGATAAATATAAAGATTGCGCGATAAAAAAATGCATAAATAAACTTTCCGTTTCAATACATTTCTAAATGATTCTATAAAAAAAATACTGCAAATGTACAGGAATTGTCTTATGGAAACATAAAAATTGTATGGTCAATGTACGATAGCACGTCGGAAATTCACGAACCAAAATCCGCGTTGAAAATGATTAATTTTTTTCAAATCCTTTTCTATGCATTTAAAAAAAATCGTTTTCTATTATTTTTTTAGGCCTTTCCATGATTTTTTTTTTTTTTTTTTTTTTTTTTTTTTTACCAGGGACTGCTGTTCGAGTGCTCGAGCTCCGTTCGTCGACGCTCCATCGTCACCGTCGCCCTCCAGTTCTTCCGAGTGAAACTGAGATCGTATGCCGAAAAACGCTCTTTGACTCTGACCTCTTCGAAACTGAACCGCGTGTCTCTTCCCGGCACTCGAGTCGGTCCGATAAAGTCCACCACGTGGACGCCTTTAATCGAGGGCGTCGCTTCGTTCGGTCAGTGAAGCAACTCATTTCAATGTTTATTTTTCCTTAATTTTTTTTTTTTTTTTTTGCTCTTTTTTATCGTCAACTTTCGTACGAGTCTACGGTCCGAGTCAGAAACTCCGATATGGTCGACGGCTCGACAAGACAGTTTCGAGTAGGGTACTATTTTTTATTTTTATTTTTAGGTGATGTAGGATAAAAAAAATTAAATTTTTTATTTCGACGCCGCTCGGTCGGTAACGAAAACTGTAATCCGAATTTCCGGGCCAACGATTCGTCGCACGAGAGATGGGACATTAGTTCTGCTCTTGGCATTCGTGCGAAGAATCAACTGTAACGGAGAAACTCGCATTACAGTTTTTCGTTACCGACCGAGCAGTTCAAAATAGTCTTAATTCTTCGAATTTTTTTTTTTTTTTTTTTTTTTTTTTGCGTCTATAGTCAACTTTTGTACTGGTTAACGATCCGGGTGGAGACTCCGATACAGTTTGGGATAATGTACTATTTTTTTTAAGTTGCGCTAGTGTAGGTTAAAAAATGAAACTATTCGAAATTATTAAATTTAATTATTCGACGGCGCTCGGTCGGTAATGAAAACTGTAATCCGAATTTCCGTGCCAATGATTGTGATCCGTCGCACGAGAGATGGGACAATGGTTCTGCTCTTGGCATTCGTGCGAAAAATCAACCACGACGGAGAAACTCGCATTACAGTTTTTCGTTACCGACCGAACAGTTCAAAATAAACGTAATTCTCCGATTTTTTTTTTTTTTTTTTTTTTTTTTTTTTTTTTTTTTTTTGCGTCTGCATTAAACTTTTATCCCGCTTAACGGTCCGGAGTGGAGACTCCGATACAGTTTAGAATAGTTTACTATTATTTTTAGTTGCGCTGGTGTGGGGTTAAAAATGAAATTATTAAATGAAATTATTCGACGACGCTCGGTCGGTAAAGAAAACTGTAATCCGAATTTCTGTTCCATGGTTGATCCGTCGGACGATCTGCCGTGCCGGAGAAACTCGGTTTGCAGTTTTTCGTTACCGACCGAGCAGTGAAAAATCAACTCGATTCAACAGACCGTCAGACCGACCGTCGGTAATATCGCTGGCGCGAATGAACAGCGAAAGCCTCCTGGTCAGCTCACTTTATTTCTATCTAACAATTATTTCAACATCGTACTCAACAGTATCTCCTATTCTAGTAGAATCGGGGATGCCAAATCAAGATTACAATTCTCACCGCCATAAAACGATTTAATTGTGGCGAATTAAAAAAATTGAACTTTATTTTTATTTATTTATTTATTTATTTTTAATCAAATTATCTATACAGTTTAGAATGAAAACGAAAAATAAAATTTCTCGGGAGAATTGTTTTTTCATTTTTTTTTTTTTTTCTCGATCAAGCATCCCCGTAGTAGGAACATAAATATTCTATAATTTATGTTATTGCGGTGTATTACACGGCACATCGATAAACGTCACTCTACTGATTGATCGGTGATTTCTATCTCTTTCCTCTCGTCGATACAGAACTCGGAAGGGCCTCTTCACTTTTGGGGTGGGGAAGGGGGTTGGGCTCTGGTGAAAATATTTCTCTGAATATGTCTGAAAATTTATCAGACATTTTTCTGAATATGTCTGAAAATGTATCAGAAAAAACTCTGAATAAGTCTGAAAATTTATCAGAAATTTCTCTGAATATGTCTGAAAATTTATCAGAAATTTCTCTGAATATGTCTGAAAATTTATCAGAAATTTCTCTGAATTTGTCTGAAAATTTATCAGAAATTTCTCTGAATTTGTCTGAAAATTTATCAGAAATTTCTCTGAAAAGACCTCTAAATTTCGCAAAGTTTTCGCACTTTTCAGAAAAATCCAAAGATTTTTTTGAATCTAAATATTCCTGATTGTTCAGAGAATCTTTGATTTATCTGACAACTTCTCTGAAAAACTATAAACTTTCTTGATATTCTAAGCCTGTTTCTCTTCTACCAAAATATTCCAACGAAGCATTTCTTAAATATTTCAGAAATATTTTTTAATACGGGTAAAATATTTTCAATATTTTTAGAATCTCTGAAAATCACTGAAACGGTTCGGTTAGAGTTTTTCAGACAAATTCTCAAAGAAATATTTTCACTAGGCAGGGGCGGGGGAGGGGGGGGGGGGTAGAACGAAGTGTTGTAGGTGCTCGGAAGTAGAAAAATATCATATTTACGATATGTAGAATACATCGCGTTTGTTATAGCCGATGATGAACAATAAATCGGATCTGCGCGAAATTCGACGCGAATTTCGCGCTCGGTCGGTAACAAAAACTGTAACGCGCGCCATTCGGCGACCGTGAAAGGTTGCGAAAAATTGGAGGTGCCATCGGACGCGTCCGTTAGCCCCGCTTCCGATAATACCTTCCCTTTTTGTCAATTTTTTACCATCTACGAATGGCGGTCATTGCAGTTTTTGTTACCGACCGAGCACGGCACAGTTTGGCGAAATCTTGTCGGGGAGATTTTTTTTTTTCAGGAGTCCTCGATGTAACTCGAAACTTTTCGAGATGGCTCGAGACTCGTCGAGTCGTCCTGAATAATTGTCGAATTTTCCTTTCTCCCATCGAGTCATCTAGGGAATTTTTGGGGACGAGTCGATAAAATTCGAGTTTACCAGAAACCGTCATTTTTTTTTCTTTTTTTTTCAAGAGTCTCATCGAGTCATGTCGAGTTTTTTTTTTTTTTTTTTTCGAGTCATCTAGGGAATTTTTGGAGATGCGTAGATAAAATTCGATTTCACCAGAAACCGGTATTTTTTTTCATGCTTGGTACTGGTTCGGAAATTTATTAACTGGCTTGATTTGGTATTCTCGGGAGTTCGCGGGTAGAGAAAAATTGACGGGGGAAAAAAGTAACTAGGAGGGAGTCAGTAGAGGTCTGAGCTGAAGAGCTCCCTCTTGGTCCACCGTCACTTGTCCCTTTCGGGACTTGCGCTTTTTTCGACATTTCTTTGCGCACTGCGACTGGGTATGTTTCGGCGCTTGCTCGTCGTTGCGCTCGTTGGAAAGATCCTTCGAGTCGTCGTTCTCGGTCACGATAGGCTCGCCGTTCTCGAAAAGCTTCTCTATGTCTTCCTCATCCACGCTGCTCCAACTTGGCTCACTGTCGGTCAGCTCGCGTTCGACGTTCGGAAGTTTCTCTCTTCTGGCGTCTCGTCGCGTTTCCCGCGACGCGTCCTTTGCCTGCAATTATTTTTGGTTATATATCCGGTGCGTCGCAGAATTGTAGTACGAAAAATACATGGTCGTGTTCACGGTGAAAAACTGAACAAATGTTGTCTTTAGAGTATTTTTGTAGAGTGAACGGTTCTCGAGTTACGAGGCGATAACTGATCGGCCAATGGGGCGCTCCGACGGCAGGCAGCGCCACCTGGCGGGACACCCTCATTGGCGGGCGAATTCAGGGGCCGTTTACTCGACAACTGTGCACTTTAGAGGAAAAGTTCAAAGGACAATTTTGTTTCGTTTTCGATCGTGAATATAGTTCGATCATTTTTAGACCGAATTTTCTTATCGCCCTTGAGTTTCACACGAATAAGGTAAGCCAATGTCGAGCGACGACATTGGCGAAAGTTTAACTGCTCGTAACTCGAAAACCGTGCACGTTGGAGAAAAACTTCAAAGGACAATTTTGTTTGGTTTTCGATCGTGAAAACGATGCAATTGAATTCGAAAAAATAACTATAGACCAAATTGAAAATCATACTGTAGCCGCTATTTTGGACGGAAGGGTCGAGGTCGTGGTTGTCGTGGCCGTCGTGTCAGTTCCGTCGCTGCTCTCGCTGTTGTTGCTCGCCCGCATGCCGACGATGAGGGCGCCCTCCTCCAGAGTTCTCACCCTGTTGAAGCGCTTTCCGGCTGGCCAATTGTCGAATGAATTCTTCAAATTTGCCCTCGCTATCTTCGGCGTTATCCCGGTCGTCCAAACACTCGCGTCGCTGCTGCCGGTGCTGCTGTCGCTCTCGGTGCTTATGTGCCTCCATCGGCGTTCTGAAAAAATGTATTAATAAAAAAAAATAACAATAACAAATAAATCAATAATTACAAATAAATTAATAATTGCAAATAAATAAATAATTAAAAATAAATTAATAATTGCAAATAAATCAATAATTACAAATAAATTAATAATTGCAAATAAATCAATAATTACAAATAAATTAATAATTGCAAATTAATTCTAACTTTTTAATTAAAGATTAATAATTATAAAAGAAAATCGATTAAAATCCATCTATTTAAAATTTTCCACATAGACAGGCTACAAAAAAAAAAGAAAAAAAAATGCTAGTTTGTAGGCAATGCGAGCCCCCCGAGTTATCCGACCTTGGATCCAACCCTCGTCCCGGACGGGACGAAAGAAAAATTCAACAGAGGATTTTTTTTTTTCCGGTGTTCGAAAAAGATTTTTTTTTTTTTTAGTGGCAGTTAAGATTTTTATCTCGACCCTCCAGCAAGGGTAAAGATCGTTTCTCACTTTCACACCGGGAAGCCGTGGGATGATTGCCAATTTGTGTCCTCCGCAGGAGAACGGGGCTCTCCCCGTCCTGGCTCTCGACGCTGTAAGCCCTCGTTATGAGGATCCTCGGACTTCTCGGCGGATTGTCTTTCGGGCTCGCCGAAACGTCGCGCTCGTCGTCGAGGAGATCGTCGTTCCGATAACAGTGGGAAACCATCAGGCTCGCCACACTCGCGCTCGTCCTCACCAGTATTTCCCTCTCGGCTAAAAAAAAAAAAAAAAAAAAAAAAAAAAAATTAAGGATCCATCACACATAAATTCCCAACCCAAAAGTTTAATTCGATGGAAATTTCGGTACTTTGCGACGTCCCAAAAATTTGAAAAAAAAATCAGGCGTATTAATTATGTCAAGACCTTTCATTTTGCAAAATAATAATGCCAAAAATGTTATTAACAAATTATCAAAAAAAAATTAATTGTTTAAAAGTAAATCAGAAAACCTATTATTTTCTCATTTTTAAATGAAATTCATTCTTAATGAATTTTTCATATCAATTTTTTTACAGTATTTTCTTACATTTGAAGTAAGTTGTGGCCTTGAGAAAAATTTCAAAAACCGGACTATTCAAAAATGTAAGATTGTGAAAAAAAATTCATGTGGGTTCTAGAAAATCAATGGATTCAGTTGAGAAGAGAACAAAAAAGGTTCACTGATTATCCGTTGAAGAAGTTTTTTTTTTAGCAATTTGTTAATAACTTTTCGACATTGTTGTTAAAAATTTTCAAATTGTTTCTTAGAAAATGATATACAACGCTCGTGCTTGACGAGAGGAAAAATAAAACAAATAAAAAAATTGTCAAAATGGCGGCCATTTGAAAAAAAAGAAAGTTTTTTACCAATTTTTTTACACTTTGAATCATTTTTTCTTTTTTTGTTCAAATTATTTTTTCTTACTTTTTTTCTAAATATGAAACCGTCAAGGGCTAAAGAATCTGTAGAAGTAAAACGGGAAGAATTTTCATAAATATCCATCGAGCCGTTTTTGAGATATCAGGGTCACCGATTTTGAAAATCACTTTTCGAGAAAAACTTTCCACAAAACGGTTTCTAACTTTCGTAATTCGTTGAATTTCGACGTAAAAATTTAACCGAATATTCTTGACACTATAAACTATTAGAAAACAAAAAAAAAAAAAAATCGTAATTTTACTGTGGGGTTTGCCCTTAAAGACAGGAGAAAACGATTGACGAACCGGAAAAAGGTGTTTTTTTTTTACTTTTTTTTTTGTACTTACCGGGCTCGGCACCCGAGGCCGGCACCCTGAGGGTGTTTTTGAGATATCAGGGTCACCGATCAAAAAAAAAATCACCTTTCGAGAAAAAAATTTAACCGAATATTCTTGACACTATAAACTATTAGAAAATTAAAAAAAAAATCGTAATTTTACTGTGGCGTTTGCCCTTAAAGACGGGAGAAAACGATCGACGAACCGGAAAAGGGTGCTTTTTTTTACTTTTTTTTTGTACTTACCGGGCTCGGCACCTGAGGGTGATTTTGAGATATCAGGGTCACCGATCAAAAAAAAAATCACCTTTCGAGAAAAAAATTTAATCGAATATTCTTGACACTATAAACTATTAGAAAATTTAAAAAAAAAAAAAAATCGTAATTTTACTGTGGCGTTTGCCCTTAAAGACAGTAGAAAACGATCGACGAACCGGAAAAAGGTGTTTTTTTTTTATACTTTTTTTTTGTACTTACCGGGCTCGGCACCCGAGGCCGGTACCCTGAGGGTGTTGCAGGAGGCCGCTGGCTGGAGCCTCGAGCGATGAAAAGTACCGATATTTCCACTCTCGAAGCTGCCGGCAATGTTCCGGGAATTAGCGAGAGTGATGAGCGCCTCGCTGAGGCGTCGCTGGAGCGGCGGAAACGGAAATAGAGAGACGGGACCGCTTCCGGAAGGCCGCCTGGAGCCCGCGACGCTCGGTGTCCTCGCTTGAATCTCCTGCGGCAAAATTAACGTCGATTCGACGGCAATTCACGGAACGCGCCCGGAAGAATGAGAACGGAAAAATGGGAAGAAGTGGAGAAGAAAAAAAGAAGAAAAAAAGAAGAAAAAAAAGAAGAAAAAAAGAAGAAAAAAAAATTCTACTCGAGTCTTACAATTTTTTTTTTCTTCTTTCTCTTGCTTAAACGATAATCGAACAAAAAGATCCTTCGCCGAGGTGGGTCGTAAGTGTGAGAGAAAAAAAATTTTCGGGGCCGGGTATTAAAAAATTGGAGTTGTCGTTGATCTTTTTTTTTGCGCATAGAAAAAGCGGATGAAAAAAAAATCCCAGTCGGGGTATAAAAAATTGGAGACGGGGTTGATTTTTTTTTGTCTAGAAAAAAATCGGACAAAAAATTTTGGCGTTGCGGTAGTGTGAAAAAAAAAATTCCCCTTCGGGGTATAAAAAATTGGCGAAGGGGTTGATTTTTTTTTACGTCAAGAAAAGCCCGATAAAAAATTCCGGCCTTCCGATCGTGTGAAAAAAAAAATTCCCCTTCGGGGTATAAAAAATTGGCGTAGGGGTTGATTTTTTTATACGCCAAGAAAAGCCCGATAAAAAATTCCGGCCTTCCGATTGTGTAAAAAAAAATTCCCCTTCGGGGTATAAAAAATTGGCGAAGGGGTTGATTTTTTATACGCCAAGAAAAGCCCGATAAAAAATTCCGGCCTTCCGATCGTGTGAAAAAAAAAAATCCCCTTCGGGGTATAAAAAATTGGCGAAGTTGTTGATTTTTTTATACGCCAAGAAAAGCCCGATAAAAAATACCGGTCTTCCGATTGTGTGAAAAAAAATTCCCCTTCGGGATATAAAAAATTGGCGAAGGGGTTAATTTTTTTTATATGCCAAGAAAAGCTCGATAAAAAATTCCGGCCTCCCGATTGTGTAAAAAAAAATTCCCCTTCGGGGTATAAAAAATTGGCGAAGGGGTTGATTATTTATACGCCAAGAAAAGCCCGATAAAAAATTCCGGCCTTCCGATCGTGTGAAAAAAAAAAAATTACCAGACCTGGGTATAATTAAAAAAAAAAAATGTATATATATTGGATCGCAAAGGCTCAGCCGGATCTCCGGTAAAATTAATGTAAATTGCCGAAAGGTGCGGTAATTTACTAACCTGCTGGAGTTCCGACTTGGTAACTTTTTTTCGCCAATAATTCTTGACCGATTGCCGGAGAGTCGGCGACTTTAGGCCGTAAAGCAGGCCATTTATCGGCGGCGACGCCGCGAGCAGAACCGAGGCCAAGGACGCGAATTGGGGATGCGCGTGGAGATGATAATTCCGGGTGGTCACGACGGCTCCCGAAGACTCCCACAGAATTACGACGCAGTAAGGGAAGTAGAGAACGTAGAGAGAACCGACGAGCTGCATCACCTTAAAAAAAAAAAAAAAAAAAAAATTAATTCGACGTTTTAAAACAAATTTAATGAAATAAATTTAAAAAAAAATAGTCATTTTATAATTTGACAATGATCAATATTTCTAAAAAATACCCCATGTATTATAAATAATATAATAACATAATTATTCATATAATAATAATAATATAATTATTATCTTAATAATAGTAATAAATATTGCGACTATAATTAAAAAATGATTAATTATGAAAAAATATGGGCTAAAAAAAATTGGTCTGATGAACAGTCCGAAGAAAAAATCTAAAAAAAAAATATCTATGCTTTTGAGAGTTGGTTCAATCGTATAAAAAATCGCGGGCCAGATCCAAGATGTGAAGCATCAGACTGGGGTCGATTCGGTATGGAAAATTCCCCATATATTATAAATAATATAATAACATGATTATTCATATAATAATAATAATAATAATAATAATAATAATAATAATAATAATAATAATAATAATAATAATAATAATAATAATAATAATAATAATAATAATAATAATAATAATAATAATAATAATAATAATAATAATAATAATAATAATAATGTAATTATTAGTTCAATAATAATAATATAATTATTAGTTTAATAATTATTATTATCTTAATAATAGTAATAAATATTGCGACTATAATTAAAAAATGATTAATTATGAAAAAATATGGGCTAAAAAAAATTGGTCTGATGAACAGTCTGAAGAAAAAATCTAAAAAAAAAAATATCTATGCTTTTGAGAGTTGGTTCAATCGTATAAAAAATCGCGGGCCAAATCCAAGATGTGAACGCATCAGACTAGGGTCGATTCGGTATGGAATACCCCATATATTATACATAATATAATAATATAATAATTCATATAATAATAATAATAATAATAATAATAATAATAATAATAATAATAATGTAATTATTAGTTCAATAATAATAATATAATTATTAGTTTAAAAATTATTATTAGTCTGTTAATAATAATCAATATTGCGACTACAATTAAAAAATGATTAATTATGAAAAATATGGGCTAAAAAATAAAATTGTGCCTACCGTGCTGGCCGCGCTGTGAAATTTCGGTGGTCCGCCGGCCGATGGGCTGGTGACGGTTGGCACGAAGAAAGGATTTCTCTGATGGGTTATTGTGACCTGGGCGCTGAGCGTGACCTCGTAGATGGCGCTGGCGATCCGATGCCGATGATACCTCGCTATGCCGAGTACACGAAGGTTGCAGACGGTGACGAGCAATGCCGGCAGTGCGAGACCGATAAAAACGTACGTAGCGCCGTAAACAGTAGCGGGGGTTCCCCACGCGCCGTCCCCGAAGTCCGGAACGCAACAGCCCAAAGCCGTGTTATACTTGTACGGTGGCACGAGACCGGAGAACGGCGGGAGACAGAGCAACAGTGCACCGGTCCACGATACGGCCAATCCTACGCTGACCCGACGCGGCGAGACCAGCGCTGCGTAATGCAGCGGAGCAGCTATCGCATAGTACCTTGACATATTTTTATGTTGTGGTTATTATTATTATTATTTTTTTTTTTGAGACGCATTTTCGAAGTCTGAATTTGTGGATCTATGAATTTGTGGATCTGTGAATTTGTGGAGCTATGAATTTGGGGATCTATGAATTTGTGGATCTATGAATTTGTGGATCTATGAATTTGTGGATCTATGAATTTGTGGATCTATGAATTTGTGGATCTATGAATTTGTGGATCTATGAATTTGTGGATCTATGAATTTGTGGATCTATGAATTTGTGGATCTATGAATTTGTGGATCTATGAATTTGTGGATCTATGAATTTGTGGATCTATGAATTTGTGGATCTATGAATTTATGGATCTACGAATTTGTGGATGTACGAATCTGTGGATCTATGAATTTGTGGATCTATGAATTTGTGGATCCATGAATTTGTGGATCCATGAATTTGTGGATCCATGAATTTGTGGATCTATTAATTTGTGGATCTCTAAATTGGTGGATCTCTGAATTTGTGGATCTCTGAATTTGTGGATCTCTGAATTTGTGGATCTCTGAATTTGTGGATCTACGAATTTGTGGATCTACGAATTTGTGGATCTATGAATTTGTGGATCTATGAGTTTGTGGATCTATGCATTTGTGGATCTATGAATTTGTGGATCTATGAATTTGTGGATCTATTAATTTATGGATCTCTAAATTTGTGGATCTATGAATTTGTGGATCTCTAATTTTGTGGATCTATGAATTTGTGGATCTACGAATCTGTGGATCTACGAATTTGTGAATCTACGAATCGGTGGATCTACGAATTTGTGGATCTATGAATTTGTGGATCTACGAATCTATGGATCTACGAATTTGGGGATCTATGAATTTGTGGATCTACGAATTTGTGGATCTACGAATCTATGGATCTACGAATTTGAAATATTGAGTCATATTCAGAGAAATATTGAGACACATTCACAGAACTATTGAGACACGTGCAGAGAAATATTTATACAAATTCAGAAAAAATTTTTTACCAGCACAGAAAAGAATTTTTCAATACCTGTCGCAGTTGAGTCCCGTGACCGTCCACAGGGCAACGGGATGAAGAACGGCGAGAAGAAATCCGTGGAGGCCGCAAGAGCTACCGGTAACGGGCCATCCGCCGGTGGTGAAAATCAGGAGGACAACGCACACAGCCGCTTCCACAGCGCTCAGATGAATGAGCAGCAAAGTATTGGCCGTTTGTTGTGCTTGTGTCTAAAAAAAAAAAAAAAAAAAAAAAAAAAAATGTAAAAAGTCCATCATCGTCGAAATTCCGGAATACTTGTCTGCACCAACCTGCTTGCCGAGACCGAGAACGACGAGGAGAACGTAGGCGTTGAGAAGAAGCCCGAGAGCGGAGACTAGGACGATAGACACGCCGAAGGCCCAAGGGCCCATTCCTCCGTCTCCGTCACCTGATTGTGCCTTTTCTCAGCCGGTCGCCTCAACCCCAAAGTAATGTCAAACTTTGCCGGTGAAAATTAACCGACACTCGGTCGGAGACACGAAGATCAACGATCGCCGAACGCATCCTGAAAAAAAAAATAATAATAATAATAATAATAATAATAATAATAATAATAATAATAATAATAATAATAATAATAATAATAATAATAATAATAATAATAATAATAATAATAATAATAATAATAATAATAATAATAATAATAATAATAATAATAATAATAATAATAATAATAATAATAATAATAATAATAATAATAATAATAATAATAATAATAATAATAATAATAAAGTTCGAAGGACATTCATGGGTTCCGAATGGCCGCTCGATTTTGGATTCAAGTGGGTCCAAAATCACTCCCATATGCTGTATTCTTGAAATTTTAGCGTTCGTAGCATGTGGGAGTGAATTTCGAAAAACCCAAATCACTTATAGCACACGGGAGTGGAATCCGAAAAATCCTGAATCACTTCCATATGCTATATTCTCGATTGCGTCGTTCATGGCATATAAGAGTGAAATTTGAGCTTCAGGTGACCCATTTCCACACAGAAAACGTTAAACTGGTACCTTTTTCGAAATTTTAAAAATTGACCACTTTCAGCATAGGGAATCCTATGTTAAATTTTGCGAAACGGCACTTTTTTCAAAAAATTTCGAGATATCGAATTAAAACCTCCGCCATTGTTTTCAAGTGGCATATTTCCCAAGGGATTTCATTGTCGAAAAAATTCTAAAAAATTTTTTTTCAAAAAATCCGTTTTCGACAAAAAAAAATGATAAGGGTACTTTCAAAATGGCAAAATATTTATTTTCACGATATCGCAATTCTGCCACCGCCATTCGCTTCAGGTGGCCCATTTCCGCACAAAATGCGTGCAATTTGTATTTTTTTTCGAAATTAAAAAAATTGACCATTTTCAGCATAAGGAATCCTATGTTAAATTTCGCGAAACGGCACGTTTTTTTCAAGAAATGTCGAGATATCGAGTCAAAACCTCCGCCATTGCTTTCCGCCATATTTCCCAACGGATTTCATTGTCGAAAAAATGCTATAAATTTTTTTTTCAAAAAATCCATTTTCGTCAAAAAAAAAAATGGTAAGTGTACAATTTTTTGGCGAAAATGGATTTTTTGAAAATTATTTTTTTTAGAATTTTTTCGTTCTCGCTCGGTATGCCAAATGACAACCGGCCAGATTGTCGATTGACCCGATGACAGCAGTCTTGATCGGACTTTCACAAAGACCAGACGTTTGACATTTCGTGCCCGAGACATTTACCTAATAATATCCGCCCGAAAACCTGACACGTGCGTCATTAATTCCACGAGAACGTATCGATACCTAAAATATCCCATGTATTCAAAATGCTGTCCAGCTCCGTTGCCACTATGATTAAAAAATATGGCACAGTATGGGGTCATAGAGCGTACATGTACCGTGGAATCGTGAACGGTTGAGTTTGCTATAACGAAGCATTCGAAAAGCCTGACTTCGGGCAGAGCCCAGGGCGCACGCACCCGCTGTATCGACAATTATTAATTCGACGACCGCGGAGATGTCGGCACGACATCGGCACGATGTGACTACCCTCGCCCTAATGGTCGATAATGGAAGCACCGGGGCCGACGCACTAACTGAATTACGACGGAATTATGCCGGTACCTCGAGATCTGGAAGACAATGTGTATAACCACTCGCGGCGACGTAAATGCCTTCATAGCGTCGACGCTCGAGAGCACCTCCGCTACAACATCGGGGAACTCACACTCACTGCCTGTCCCGTGTCTCCTCGTGAAACCTCCGTCCCGAAAATCCACTCCTCGACGTCGAGACAAATGCTATCACGGCCCGTTTGCTTGCAATTTGTTTTTTGTGGGCTGCTGAAAATGCACCCAGCTGGGATCCCATGTGGGATTCTGCTTGGGCTCCCACTTGAGATTTCTTATGGGATTGAACTTTAGGTTTTTTTTTATCGGAGCTCATATAGGAATTTCCTTTTGGGTTGGCGGAAATGTCTTGTTATGATGTGCTATGTGCGATTCCTGATGGAATCCCATGTGGGATCCTGCGTGGGTTCCCACTCGAGATTTCTTATGGGATTGAAAATTAGGCCTTTTATGGGAGCTCGTGTAGGAATTTCCTTTTGGGTTGGCGGAAATGTCTTCTTATGACGTACTATGTGGGATTCCAGATAGAATTCCATGTAAGATTCCAGATAGAATCCCATGTGGGATTCCAGATAGGATCCCATGTGGGATCCTGCTTGGGTTCCCACTCGAGATTTCTTATGGGATTGAAAATTAGGCCTTTTATGGGAGCTCATTCAGGAATTTCCTTTTGGGTTGGCGGAAATGTCTTGTTATGACGTACCATGTGCGATTCCTGATAGAATCCCATGTGGGATCCTGCGTGGGTTCCCACTTGAGATTTCTTATGGGATTGAAAATTAGGCCTTTTATGGGAGCTCGTGTAGGAATTTCCTTTTGGGTTGGCGGAAATGTCTTCTTATGACGTACTATGTGGGATTCCAGATAGAATTCCATGTGAGATTCCAGATAGAATCCCATGTGGGATTCCAGATAGGATCCCACTTGAGATTTCTTATGGGATTGAACGTTAGGTTTTTTTTATCGGAGCTCATATAGGAATTTCCTTTTGGGTTGGCGGAAATGTCTTGTTATGACGTACCATGTGCGATTCCTGATAGAATCCCATGTGGGATCCTGCTTGGGTTCCCGCTCGAGATTTCTTATGGGATTGAAAATTAGGCCTTTTATGGGAGCTCATGTAGGAATTTCCTTTTGGGTTGGCGGAAATGTCTTGTTATGACGTACCATGTGGGATTCCAGATAGAATCCCATGTGGGATTCCAGATAGGATCCCATGTGGGATCCTGCATGAGTTCCCACTCGAGATTTCTTATGGGATTGAACTTTAGGTTTTTTTTTATTGGAGCTCATATAGGAATTTCCTTTTGGGTTGGCGGAAATGTCTTGTTATGACGTACCATGTGCGATTCCTGATAGAATCCCATGTGGGATCCTGCTTGGGTTCCCACTCGAGATTTCTTATGGGATTGAAAATTAGGCCTTTTATGGGAGCTCGTGTAGGAATTTCCTTTTGGGTTGGCGGAAATGTCTTGGTATGACGTACCATGTGGGATTCCAGATAGAATCCCATGTGGGATTCCAGATAGGATCCCATGTGGGATCCTGCTCGGGTTCCCACTTGAGATTTCTTATGGGATTGAACGTTAGGTTTTTTTATTGGAGCTCATATAGGAATTTCCTTTTGGGTTGGTGCAAATGTCTTGTTATGATGTGGTATGTGCGTTTCCTGATAGAATCCCATGTGGGATCCTGCTTGGGTTCCCACTCGAGATTTCTTATGGGATTGAAAATTAGGCCTTTTATGGGAGCTCGTGTAGGAATTTCCTTTTGGGTTGGCGGAAATGTTTTGTTATGACGTACCATGTGGGATTCCAGATAGAATTCCATGTGGGATTCCAGATAGAATCCCATGTGGGATTCCAGATAGGATCCCATGTGGGATCCTGCATGAGTTCCCACTGGAGATTTCTTATGGGATCGAACATTAGGTCTTTTATAGGACCTCATGTAGGAATTTTTTATTGGGTTGTCGGAAATGTCTTGTTATGATGTACTATGTGGAATCCCAGATAGGATCCCATGTGGGATCCTGCATGAGTTCCCACTGGAGATTTTTTATGGGATCGAACATTAGGTCTTTTATAGGACCTCATGTAGGAATTTCCTATTGGGTTGTCGGAAAAGTCATGTCATGATGTACTATGTGCGATCCCAGATAGAATCCCATATGAAGGTCCCACGTGGGACTGCAATTGGGTTCCTTGTACGGGTTCCCATGAACCCGTACAAGGTTCATTTGATATGAAATCTTGTGAAGCGCAACGGGACATTTCCTCCCATGACATACTACATTTACGTTGGATCTCACATGGGATTCCAGATGGAAACCCATGTGAGGTCCCACGTGGGACTAAAATTGGGTTCCTTGTATGGGTTCTCACTCAAAATCCCTTATAGAATCCTATATGAAATCATATGTGGGACTCCGGACCATAATTTTTCGTCGGAATATACATGCTGATCGGTCTGGGTCACATTAACCACTTTAATACTAAATATAAATGTTTTCTGGTCATAAAATTTATATATCTATATAAATCGATAAATTTGACATTTAACTAATATATGAAGGATGTTCCATCAGGCGGTCAGGCTATATCGATTATGCTCTCGGTGCATATTCATGGCTCCCGATGAGCTCGGCGTCTCGCCTTACACCCCGATCAATTAGTATCGGGGTCGTTACGGTCGGTAAATATATTCGACCGACTACGATTAATTACTCAGCTTCCTCAAAAACGACCAACCCCGATAAAACGCTGAATAATACAGTGAATAATCCTCGATATCGTAAGTGGGATTCGTTCGCGTGACCCGAATATATACATTTTTTTTTTTTTTTTCGTACAGAACGGTCGATAAGAGGTAACGCGAAATCGATGAGGGTGAGACAGAGAGAGAGACTTAAATATCATATTTTTCTATGAATACAATACTAACGCCACCAGTGCTAAAAGCGTGTCAAGGGCCTCGACGAATGGTCGTAGGTTATTTCGTAGAAATTCGTAGGAAACCACCAACTTTTTGTTTGCCCCTTTTACGAGGGAGATTAGGCCTCTATTTTCATATATTGCGTGACTGTCATGTCCACATTATTGTTTAAATTATCACCTTTTTTTTTTTTGTTTTGTTCGCCCTCCCCGGAAATAATTGTGGATTCCGAGGGTAAAAAAGCTTATCGGCTCTCCTACTGTAATAAGAAAGGATATAATAATAATTAATGTAACTCATGCATGCAAAGTGATACTTTTCGTGCCTGCCGGAAGTGGCGTAAGTGGTGCTTTACAGCTAAGTGTACTATAAATATTTTATCGCTGATTCTACTTCGCGCACGCTTCTCGTACTTTACGCACGCTTCTTGTGCCTTGCGCACGCTTCTCCTACTTTAAGCACGCTTCTCGTACTTTACGCACGCTTCTCGTACTTTACGCACGCTTCTCGTACTTTACGCACGCTTCTCGTGCTTTATGCACGCTTCTCGTACTTTATGCACGCTAGTCGTACTTTACGCACGCTAGTCGTACTTTACGCACGCTAGTCGTACTTTACGCATGCTAGTCGTACTTTACGCACGCTAGTCGTCCTTTACGCACGCTCGCTGTACTCGCCGCACTTCACAGCGAGTGTATAAAGTTCCCTTTATCGCATTTGTATCGCAAATTACTACATTGTTATTATTAATAATAATTATTATTTATATTATTATTATTATTATATTTTATTATATTTTGTATGATATAATATTTTCACTGCGACAAGAATGAGAACTGTAGCCAGGTAAACATAGAAGCCCCTGGAGAGCTGTATTGTGGTAAATACGATTATTGAACGGTATTAGAGGAACACAATAACATATCGATGTTACCTCGGGGAAATATACTCGTACAGTGTTTTCTTCTATTGTTTTGTGTGCATTGGACGTGCACGTGCCGTTCGCTCAGCAGTTTAACGAGGCTTGCAAGCTTACTCGGTCGGTAAGCTTTACGTTGGACGGAAGGCTTTAACGAAACTGTTGAAAAATTCAACAAGTTATGTGCATGATTGGCGTCGTTAAAATAATCCGATAATGATAATGTAACGTAGCACAACACGTGCCTGTAAGATTGTAACGGATCGATCAATCCCTTGACTCGTGTGTTATCGTCGACGAGACTTTCCCAGATTACGCGCAGCTGATTCAGTTAAATACCGGAAGTGGTTTGCTGCTCGTATCGTTTATCGAACGAAAACAATGGAAACAGCAAACAATAAACAACGATAAATTGTTCTTTACTGTTAAACAATGATTGTCTTGCAAAAATCAAACAACAATCAATTGCTGGTTCAACAATGATTGTTGGAAACATTAAACAACAATGAATTGTTGTTTAACAAAAAATTTTTGATTAACAAGAAATTGTTGATTAACAAGAAATTGTTGCTTAACATGAAATTGTTGCTTAACATGAAATTGTTGCTTAACATGAAATTGTTGCTTAACATGAAATTGTTGCTTAACAAGAAATTGTTGCTTAACATGAAATTGTTGCTTAACAAGAAATTGTTGCTTAACAAGAAATTGTTGCTTAACAAGAAATTGTTGCTTAACAAGAAATTGTTGCTTAACAAGAAATTGTTGCTTAACAAGAAATTGTTGCTTAACAAGAAATTGTTGCTTAACAAGAAATTGTTGCTTAACAAGAAATTGTTGCTTAACAAAAAAAATTTGTTGAACAAAGAATTGTTGCTTAACCAAAAAAAGAAATGGTTGTTCAACAACAATTGTTGAAAATTTTTTTTTTTACTATTGTTGCTATTGTTCTTCAACAATTGCTGGAAACCGTAAAACAAGAGTAACAATGTTGTTTAATCATTATTAAACAACATTGTTCATTGGCAACAAACGTCCAAAAAAGAATGTTCAACAATTGTTAAGCAACAGTTTTGCATTAAATTTTTTTTTTTTGTTTGGCAACAATTTTTTATTAATTTTTTTTTTTTTTTTTTAAGCAGCAATTCTTTGTTACGTTTAATAAAAAACGCAATGAATTGTTGTTTATTGGCTTTGCCGTAAACGAGCAACCTCTCCTGTAGGCTTCGCGTCCCCCTACATCGTAAAGCAATTACTTAAGGCGCTCCGTAATTACGACTTCGAAAAAAAACGTTCTATCCGATTTCAACGTCCCAAAACAATGTCTCCGATGAAACTCGTTCGTGACGAGCACATTGCCCCTCCGACGATTCTCTACCCTCCAAATGGTGACTCTTCGAATTCCCTCAACGTTTGCTTACTCACCTATTCAACATTAGTTAATAACAAACAAATAAAAAATAAGTACGTAAATAAATAAATAAATAAATAAATAAATGAGGGATGTGCGAATAATCAAAATTTTTAATTAATTCATTATGAATTGAATACGAATAATTCAATTCGAAATTTTAATTGAATATATTCATATTTCGAATAATTCAAATTTTTATGAACATTCGAGAATATTCATGAATAATTCGAACATCAAAGTGTAAAATACGATATGCGATCAGAGCTGGTAAAAATACTCGAAAAATACTCAAAATACAAAATGCTTTTTGCACTTAAAATACAATACATTCGTAAGTACTTCGTTTAACTACTTTTTCAAATACCTTGTTAAAATCAAATTACTCAAACGAAGTATTTATAAATGTATTTTAAGTACATAAAAGTATTTTGTATTTTGAATATTTTCGAGTATTTTGCTCTTCAATTATTCGGAATATTTGAATAATTCCTAATATTCGAATTTTGAATTGATTATCAATATTCAATTCAAATTCAATATTCAATTGAATTCAAGTGCTATTCGCACATCCCCAAAATAAATAAATAAATAAATAAATAAATAATTTTTTTTTTTAATAACTTTAATCACTTGATTTTTGTTAGGCGAATGTGAAATGCAACGTTTTACGCAATCTCACGTACAAGTAATTTAATTTAAAAAAATTTCTCGTGATCCGATTAAATTGGTGCCGAGAATACGAGCGAGCCGTGCTTTATCTCACAGTCGTTTGGCGGTGAAATCGACCGGGAATGTCCCGCAGAATCAGGACATCGTATTTCTGCCTTTATCTCGACTCCCTCGAGGACTCTCCGGCGATTCTCGTCGCTCATGCCTCGTGTCAACACTTTTATGACGATTACCCTGCGATAACGTAATCGACACGTGTACGAACGTTTCAGGAATCGTGCGGGACCCTTTATCGAAATGGAGATTCGGGGGAGCGAAAAAAATCGTGACGTCGAAGAATCCGAAGAGGAAAATGTCGTGAGCATTTTTTTTTTTTTTTTTTTTTTTTTTATCACAACAAACCATCGATTCGTCGCTATTTTGGGGAGCTCAATATTTTTTTATTCTTTTTGCCCGGAAAAAAAATCTCGTTCACGAAACTCCGTTCGAGTTTGGAGGAAATTATCTGAGAAACCGCGCATCGTAGGACGACGACTTTTTTTTTTATTTTGTAGGGAATTTTGTGCTCTACAAGATCGGTGCTCAAGACTTTGGTCGTCGGATCGACCGGAAACGAGTTATTCGGCCGATAAGAAAATTTCACGATTTTTCATTTTTTTTTTTTTTTTTTTATAGTTTTTTTTTTTTTTTTTTTTTGCCATGGTTGAGGATTACTGGTTTTTTTTAATCGATTATTGTCAATTTCGCTGGATCAAATAAAAAAATGTCTCGTCAAAGGAAAAAATAAAAAAAAAAAAAAATTAGTGGATTTAAAAAAAAAAAGACTTATGGGTTTTTGTAACATTTGAAACAAAATTTGTTTACTATGAAAGAAAAATCTTTCCGACCAGTAAAATCGTTCACATCACCAGGAAAAAAAAAGAATGTATTAATAAAAATTGATAGACTTTTAAAAGAACGCCGTCTTTTACGCGTTGGAAATTTGAAAAAAAAAAAAAAAAAAAATTGTATTGGTACAATTTTTTTTTTTTCAAATTCAGTTTTCGAACGAAAACTGTTTCTTTACAAAACGACCTCTGGCAATTCAACAGTTGGCGGTCCATTATCCCGAAGAGGCGAGAAGGCTGAGAATCAAGTTTCGTGACACGACGTCGCCGACGCCGTCGCCGGGACAATCGGGTAGAGCGGATAGAGCTATAAAAAAGCGCCTATTTTTGTGATAAATTTATCTAAAAAAAAAAAAAAAAAAATTCTACATCGATTCACGGAAAATCTTTTTTTTTTTGTAATAAATTTATCGAAAAAAAAAAATTAATTTCCATTTCGACACACGGATTTTTCCTCTCGTCCCGACTGCAGTTGAGGTGCGGACAGGGCGAAGAGGAAACAGCGAAGCGTTCGGGGATGACGATAACGAAGAGGAAGAAGAAGACGCGGAGGAAGGCAACGCGGAAAAACTTCAGAGTCTGGAAGCCAATTTCGATTTTCGTCGAGGAATCTACAAGTGTGGCGTTTATATCTGCGCCTTCGTAATCTGCTTCACGATAGTGTCCGGCATCGTGGCCGTCGGATATCTCTTCCATTTGGGCGCGTAATCGATGTGAAAAAAAAAATGAAATTAAAGAAAACTTTTCAAAAGGTTTCCTATATTTAAAAATTATTTTTATTTAAACATTTTTTCTTATGCTGATCAATAATTTTTTTTTGTGTTCTTAAATCTCTTACTTGTACGTGAGCGAGACGGATCGGGAAATTCGGATCGGGAATTCTTGGATCTTGGATCTTGGATCGGGAATTCTTGGATCTTGGATCTTGGATCTTGGATCTTGGATCGGGAATTCTTGGATCTTGGATCTTGGATCGGGAATTCTTGGATCTTGGATCTTGGATCTTGGATCTTGGATCTTGGATCTTGGATCTTGGATCTTGGATCTTGGATCTTGGATCTTGGATCTTGGATCTTGGATCTTGGATCTTGGATCTTGGATCTTGGATCTTGGATCTTGGATCTTGGATCTTGGATCTTGGATCTTGGATCTTGGATCTTGGATCTTGGATCTTGGATCTTGGATCTTGGATCTTGGATCGTGGATCTTTGATCTTGGATCTTGGATCTTGGATCTTTGATCGTGGATCATGGATCATGGATCATGGATCATGGATCATGGATCATGGATCATGGATCATGGATCATGGATCATGGATCATGGATCATGGATCATGGATCATGGATCATGGATCATGGATCATGGATCATGGATCATGGATCATGGATCATGGATCATGGATCATGGATCTCGGATATGGGATCTAGGATGTAGGATGCAGGATCTAGGATGTAGGATGTAGGATCTAGGATCTAGGATCTTGGATCTAGGATCTTGGATCTAGGATCTTGGATCTAGGATCTTGGATCTAGGATCTTGGATCTAGGATCTTAAATTTAGAAATTTGAATTTTGAACTCAGAACTTAAAATTTTCAATTCAAAATTTTAAGTTTTACGAAAAACTACACATTTTTTTGTTTTATTATTGTTGTCGACCCTTCTCAGTCGAGACGCCTTACAGGCTCGTTTCTGCCCGCCAGTCAAACAACCTTTCAAAAAAAATTTCATAATTTTTTATCTTCCCAAAAACTACATGCAATTTTTTTTTTTATAATTTTTTTCCACCCTTCCCAGCCGACACGCGTCGCAGGCTCGTTTATGGTCGCCGGTCCGACACGCCGGCACGCGGTATTGATCCCCGCGAACGGCACGAAATTGAAACTGGACGACTCTGACATATCGATTCCACTGTGCGTCCTACTTTCGTTAAGTCAACCCCCGTAAGGATGGCCACCTTCCTCGGAGTCGTTCTCCTTTTTGCGGGTTCGGACTAGAAGCCCCGGCTTTTATCTGTCGGCGATGGGCTCTCCGGCTCTCTATACCTCTTTTTATATCAATTCGTTGCACGCGAGAATCGGCGCGGTGGTTTTCTCGCACCGCCGTCCGGCCGCCTTAAAACGGCACTCGTAGAATATGCTTCGCGAGTCGCATCGGATTTTTTTTTTTTTTTTTTTTTTTTTTTTTTTTTTTTTAATCCGCTCGGTTCGAGCGTGTATGAAAAGAGGTTCACGGATGGCCGAGCGGGAACCGAAAGCTCCGCTCGGGGTCTTCTTATAGGGGGCCAAGGTGAGTCGGAGCTTTCATCGACGATTCGAACCGACCATCGCTCGAATAATCGATCCGCGATAAGAATGCGACGGGAAGAAACAATAAATAAAAATTGTACGATATGGCAATTTTTTTATTTATACTTTTTTTTTTTTTTGGGATTCGGAAATATTGCTCTTTGTGGTATTATCCGAAACAATATTTAAAAATATGTATACATATGTATGACAAACATTTTTTATATTTGAAAAATATTTAAAAATATGATTGAAAAATATTTTTTCGGATGCTCCCACTTTTTTGAGGCTTTTGTAGTTTGTTTTTTTTTAGTATTTTCGAGTATTTTGCCCAGCACTGATCGCATATGGTCTTACACTTTAGTGTTCAAATTCAATTCACAATCAATTCACAATCAGTTCACATTCAATTCAGATTCAATTCAGATTCAATTCAGATTCAATTCAGATTCAATTCAGATTCAATTCAGATTCAATTCAGATTCAATTCAGATTCAATTCAGATTCAATTCAGATTCAATTCAGATTCAATTCAGATTCAATTCAGATTCAATTCAGATTCAATTCAGATTCAATTCAGATTCAATTCAGATTCAATTCAGATTCAATTCAGATTCAATTCAGATTCAATTCAGATTCAATTCAGATTCAATTCAGATTCAATTCAGATTCAATTCAGATTCAATTCAGATTCAATTCAGATTCAATTCAGATTCAATTCAGATTCAATTCAGATTCAATTCAGATTCAATTCAGATTCAATTCACATTCAATTCACATTCAATTCACATTCAATTCACATTCAATTCACATTCAATTCACATTCAATTCACATTCAATTCACATTCAATTCACATTCAATTCACATTCAATTCACATTCAATTCACATTCAATTCACATTCAATTCACATTCAATTCACATTCAATTCACATTCAATTCACATTCAATTCACATTCAACTCACATTCAATTCACATTCAATTCACATTCACTTCACATTCAACTCACATTCAATTCACATTCAAAATTTTGATTACTCACTCATCCCTAATTAAATCCCGTTTTGAATTTCATCGATTCGACAAGATTATAATTTCACCTGATTAATTCACCGAGAATAAATAAAATATTTGTTGGCGTAAATCGGTCGCGAGTCACCGGGGAGTTCACCACGTGGATGTCCTTGACACGCTCCTTCTCGACACGAACGCCAGACCGTCATTCGAATCGGACCCAGCCCCGATGTCAATTTTGCTAATATTCATTCTCCGCTTTCAATATAGCGCGCCTCCGGCACGATTTCCTCGTTTGCGTTGCTTCTTGTCTCAACAACGTCGATAGACTCGGGCAGAGACTCCTCCCCACCGACAAACTCGAATCACTCGTGCACCCTCGCATCTTCGTCCTCAGCGTTTATCGGCTCGAGCATCTCCGAAGCTTGCTTCACGTCAATCCACTTGTCGCGGTGGGGCGGGGAAATTACCGGACAATCGAGCGAGTAAATACACAAACACCCAAATAAACAAATAATAAATATTTATTATTATTGTTATTATATTTTTATTTTAAAAAAGGGAAGTTAAAAAGTTAGTGACTTTAATGGAGTTTTTTTTTTTTTTTAATGAATATGGAAAATCGATTTTTAATGTTTTCTTTTTTATTAATATGTAAAATTAATATGTAAAATCGATAGTTTTTCGAAAAATTTGTTACTGTTTTTTTATTCATATAAAAGAAAAGTTTTCGTGAGACGAAAGTTTCCTCGGTCAGGAGGCAAAAGCGAATTACAGTTTTTGTTACCGACCGAGCCACTTCGCGGGCCTTAAAACCGTCTTCTAGTCTAAAAGACGATTTCTTCTAGGGTTTAAAAAAAAATGCATAGGTACTATCAAATATTTCAACATCGGTATTTTTTCCACATATTTATTGGTACTTGCAAATTTATTTCGGTCCCGGTTGGTAAAGGAAACTGTAATTAATTTTTTTTTACGGGCTCCAATCGCTTCCGGTTACAAGCAAATTCTTATACGAAGCGGATATCAATGCAGATTTACGTGAGAATTTTTTTTTTTTAAGGAAAGGGTCGACATGGTAAGAAAAAATTAATTACAGTTTTTGTTACCGACCGAGGCATCTCGCGTGCCTTAAAACCGTCTTCTAGTCTAAAAGAGGATTTCTTCTAGGGTTTAAAAAAAAATTCATAGATACTATCAAATATTTCAACATCGGCATTTTTTCCACTTATTTATTGGTGCTTGCAAATTTATTCCGGTCCCGGTTGGTAAAGGAAACTGTAATTCATTTTTTTTTTTTCACGGGCTCCAATCGCTTCCGGTTACAAGCAAATTCTTATACGAAGCGGATATCAATGCAGATTTACGTGAGAATTTTTTTTTTAAGGAAAGGGTCGACATGGTAACAAAAAATTAATTACAGTTTTTGTTACCGACCGAGGCATCTCGCGCGCCTTAAAACCGTCTTCTAGTCTAAAAGAGGATTTCTTCTAAGTTAAAAAAAAAATGCATAGGTACTATCAAATATTTCAACATCGGTATTTTTTCCACATATTTATTGGTACTTGCAAATTTATTCCGGTCCCGGTTGGTAAAGGAAACTGTAATTAATTTTTTTTTCACGGGCTCCAATCGCTTCCGGTTACAAGCAAATTCTTATACGAAGCGGATATCAATGCAGATTTACGTGAGAATTTTTTTTTTAAGGAAAGGGTCGACATGGTAACAAAAAATTAATTACAGTTTTTGTTACCGACCGAGGCATCTCGTGCGCCTTAAAACCGTCTTCTAGTCTAAAAGAGGATTTCTTCTAAGTTTAAAAAAAAATGCATAGGTACTATCAAATATTTCAACATCGGTATTTTTTCCACATATTTATTGGTACTTGCAAATTTATTCCGGTCCCGGTTGGTAAAGGAAACTGTAATTAATTTTTTTTTCACGGGCTCCAATCGCTTCCGGTTACAAGCAAATTCTTATACGAAGCGGATATCAATACAGATTTACGTGAGAATTTGTATTTAAACGTAAATGGTCGGCATCGTAAAAAAAATTACAGTTTTTGTTACCGACCGAGGCATTTCGCGTGCTTCAAAACCGTCCTCTAGTCTACAAGAGGATTTCTTCTGAGGTTTGAAAAAAAAAATTCATGGGTGCTTTTCAACATTTCAACATCGGTATTTTTTCCACTTATTCATTGATACTTGTAAATTTATAGCGGTTGGTAAAGGAAACTGTAAATCATTTTTTTTTTTTTTTTTTTTTTTTTCACGTGCTCCAATCACTTCCGGTTACAAGCAAATTCTTATACGAAGCGGATGTCAATACAGATTTATGTAAGAATTTTTTCGTTAACCGAAATAGTCGACATGTAAAAAAAAAATTAATTACAGTTTTTGTTACCGACCGAGCAACGTCGCCTGCCATTGAACACCGGCCGGCGTTGGCCCGGTTCTTCCCTAACCCAGTGATTTTATGTGCCAATCGGCCGCTTCACGTGCGCAAGACAGAAGAGCCGTTAAAACCAGCTTTCCTCGTGTCTTCCGCTACGGAATCCGCAATCGTGGCACCTATTCCACGTTTGGGGGAGGCTAAAATCCTGGCACGACGCGCCGTCTACCTCGGAGAGTGGACCGGTCGCCAGGTTGTCTGGCCAAGTAGTTCAATTTTTTTTTTTTTTTTTTTTTTTTACAGACTTTACGAGTATGTCGCCCAAACAAAATGGCGAAGACGTATATGACGTGTTCCAAAGATTTTTGAATAATGGCGTGAAAGTTGCGACCATGAGAAATATCGCGGTCGGTAACAAAAACTGTAAATCATTTTTTTTTTTTTTTTTTCTATGATTGTGTAAAAAATTTGTTCCCAGTTGGAGATTGTCTGCGGTGTTGAAAAAATTAGTTAGAGTCTCAATTACCGACTGACTCCGAGTTTTTTTTGAGGGCGAGATTTCATTCGATAAAAATTTCGGTACCTCGCGATTTGCGAAAATCTGAAAAAAATCGGGCGCGTTAATTATGGCAAGACCTTTGGTTTTGCACAATAAGGCCGAAAAGTTATCGACAAATTTTTTTTTTTTATAAAAATGAGAACAGCTCTTACTTTCGAATTTTAAATGAATTCCTTGATTTTTTTTTAGATTTCGTATGAATTTTTTTCAGAATTTTCTTATAATTCAAAATTTTTTTTTTTCACGTTTTTTTACAGAATTTACGAGTATGGGTAACATTTTGGGACGAATGGTTGCGAAACATGTTAACAGTTACTTTTCCAAGAGAAATTATCTTTCGCGATTGAAACGAAAGATCTTATTTATTTATTTTTTATTTGGAGCACATTAATTCCTCGATTATTGATTACAATTTTATTTTCTACAAACGTAGATTTTTTTTTTTACAACGCCGAAAGTGTTAATACAATTATTAGGAGATCTTTTTTTTTTATGTTCAATAGCAGCAGATTAATTCCTCGATTATTTATTAGAACTGTTTTTGCAACGAATATAGATTTTTTTTTAATTTTCTTTCAATAGGAAAAGGGTTAAAAGAATTGCCTTTCGTGATCGACACTGACGATCTTATTTTTTTATTTTATTTTTTTTTATTTGGAGTAATTCATCGATTATTTATTAAAGTAGTATTTACTACAAATACAATTTTTATTTTTATTTTTTCTATCAATAGGAAATTGTTTAATAGAATTTCCTTTCGCGAACGACACTGAAGATGTTATTTTATTTTATTTATTTGTTTTCAATTTGGAGTAAATCCTCGATTATTTAATAAAATTATATTTACTACGAATATACATTAAAAAAAAAAATTCTTCCAGTAGGAAAAGGATTAATAGAATTGCCTTTCGCGATTGACACTAAACATCTTATTTTTTTTTTTCATTCTTCATTTTTTTAAAAATAATTCCTTCACGATTTATTAAAAATTTTATTCACTACGAATATAGATTTTTTTTCCAACGGGGAAAGGGTCAATAGAATAGCCGTTGAAGGGTTAACATAATCTTATCGCAACCCCACGGGCAAACGGCAATACGGAGTCTCACACGTTCGCCGAGAAGGTTGTAGACCTTGCCTTTTTTATTATTAAACGCGTCGTACATCGATTGTGTCTGCCCCGCTTGGTAAACTCGTTCCCCATCTACATATCGAACGATATCTCCGCCACGTACTGCACCCGAGAATAGTTTACGTCGAAACAAAAAAGAAAAAAAATATGAATAAAACAAACAAACAAAAAAAATCACTCAAAAATTATTTTTCACAAAAAAAAAAAAAAAAAATACAATCACCATAAAAAAATTTCAAAAAAAATCAACAGTCCATCAAAAAATCTTTCCTCTCACCTCTGAAGATCCCCATCGTGCGAGCTCCTTCCCTTCACAAAAAAACCCGAGCCGCTTAAAAAAAAAACCACAAAAAAAAAAAAAAAAAAATTTCGTCTTCAACGTTGCCGCCAAATTTTCGATTCCTCCGATTTTCTTTCCACCCCGTCGAACCGAACTGCAACCGTCGGGATATTTTTGAATATCATGTTTAGAAAATTACTCAAAATTCACGAAACCCCGATTTTGTCCTTAAGGGGGTTCCTTTTTTTTTTTTTTTGATTTTGACCTGTTTCGAAAAACGAGTTTCGCGAAGAGTTTTTTAAACGCGTGCGAATGGACCGAGGTCGGAACACAAAAAGGGGTTGCGTGTCGTCGGGCGTCGCGGGCGAGGATCGCCGACGTTTGACCGGGAACTATGCCCGGCCTTCTCCGTATATACCAGTGTAGCAACGATACCCACGTGCTTCCCGATGTCAAACGGAGAACGTCGCGACGCCGACGCGTCGAGAAGCTCCCTCGACGCGCGCATCCTCGACCGATAAAAAATAAAAATAAAAAATACTCCCCTATTGCTTCAAAGAGCGCCGAGAGTTTCTTTTTTTTTTTTTCTTCACCGATTTCACTTGCGCTTGTAATTGTTTGCCATTAGCCATTTTTTAAAAAAAATTTTTTATATTTAATATAATAAATGAATGGTAAAATTTAGTTTACTTATTTTTGAAAAATGTTATATGTCGTATATTATAATATATTATAGTTGTAATATAATATATATATTAAATATAATATAACAATATAATATTGGTCGATGACAATATCGTGCGACGATATTGTTGTTTTTTTCTTCGCCGATTTTACTTGCGCTTGTAATTGTTTGCCATTACCCATTTTTTTTATTTTTTATTATGTTTCATATAATAGTAAAATCTAGTTTACTTATTTTTTTTTTTATATATTGTATATTATATATAATGTTATAACATGTTTATTCTCTAAAATATTTACGCATTATATTTGATAAATAAATAAATAAATAAATAAATAAATAAATAAATAATATATACATATATATATATATATATATAAAATATAATATAACAATATAAAATTGATCGATGGGAATATCGTGGGACGATATTGTTTAACGATCGCCGGTTGAAAAATTGATACGATGACGAATCCTTACGCGCGCATCCTCGACCGAGAAAAAATAAATAAAAATACTTCCCCATTGCTTCAAAGAGATTGGTTTTTCTTAACCGATTTTACTTGCGCTTGCAATTGTTTGCTTTCACTTATTTTTCATTTAAAAAAATTATATTTTACGTAATAAATTAATTTAACATTAATAGTAAAATTTAGTTTACTTATTTTTAATTTTTTTGAAATTAAGGTTGTCATTATTTTGACAAACGTATGTCTCTTGTCGTCTTTCAGGCATTTCGAGGATGAACTCCAATGTGAGGCACTTGACGAGGCTGCGATTGACGAGAGACACCGGTCGTTTGACACAGGCCCAGCGGATCTTCTACGAGACCAATGGCTACATCGTCGTACCGAAACTCGTTCCGTCGGACATCCTCGCCAGATGCAGCCAGAGGTACATCGACATAATCGTTGCGATATGATAATTAAGCGCTTCGTTCCCTGGTGAAAATATTTCTCTGAATATCTGAACATTTTTCTGAATATGTCTGAAAATGTCTCTGAATGTCTGAACATTTTTCTGAATATGTCTGAAAATTTCTCTGAATATGTCTGAACATTTTTCTGAATATGTCTGAAAATGTCGCTGAATATGTCTGAAAATTTCTCTGAATATGTCTGAACATTTTTCTGAATATGTCTGAAAATGTCGCTGAATGTCTGAAAATTTCTCAGAATATGTCTGAAAATTTCTCTGAATATGTCTAAGAATGTCTCTGAATATGTCTGAAAATTTCTCTGAATATGTCTGAAAATGTCTCTGAATATGTCGGAAAATTTATCAGGAGTTTCTCTGAAAGGTCCTCCGAATTTCTGAAAATTGTCCCATTTTTCAGAAAAAGTGGAAGATTTTTCTGAATCCAAAAATTCCTCATTAAAAATTGAAAAAAAAATGAAAAACTCTTCAGAAAAATCTGAAAAAGTTCTCAAAAATGCAGAATTGAATATAAAAATGTTCAAGTGATAGCTCATAATGGACTGATCTTTTCCTCAAATTTTTGTAACTGTAATTTTCGAAAAAAATTAATATCGACGTAGATTCCGACTCAAATCTTAATAACTCTTATACGTGACACATGAATTTTCAGATTTTTAAATTGTGGCGATCAATAAATTCATTTTTTTTTTAATTATGAATAATTATAAACAATCGAAAAAAATCTTTGAAATCTTTACGATATACGATATTCGATATACGATATACGATATGCGATATGCGATATGCGATATGCGATATACGATATACGATATTCGATATACGACATACGATATACGATATGCGATATACGATATACGATATACGATATACGATATACGATATGCGATATACGATATACGATATACGATATACGATATACGATATACGATATACGATATACGATATACGATATACGATATGCGATATACGATATGCGATATACGATATGCGATATACGATATGCGATATACGATATGCGATATGCGATATACGATATACGATATACGATATACGATATACGATGTGCGACATACGATATACGATATACGATATACGATATACGATATACGATATACGATATACGATATACGATATACGATATACGATATACGATATACGATATACGATATACGATATACGATATACGATATACGATATACGATATACGATATACGATATACGATATACGATATACGATATACGATATACGATATACGATATACGATATACGATATACGATATACGATATACGATATACGATATATTGTCTAACAAAATAAATTGTCTTAAATTGTCCGTTGCAGATTTGACGACATCGCCTCGGGCAAGGTGCCGCGTGGGATGATGACCGTGATGAGGGACATTACCGACAGAAAATCCGTCAACAAGGTGCAGGACATCGTTCACGACGAGGTCTTCAAGGACTACATCGATTGCAGGCAAATTATCGACATCGTCGAGTCCTTCACCGGGCCGAACGTCATGGCGATGCACAGCATGCTCATTGCCAAGCCTCCGGACATCGGCACCAAGAGCAGTCGGTAAAGAAGAGCTTCGTCGAAAATAATGTAGACGACCCAACCAACCAAAATAAATAACGAAACCCCAATCTGGTACAGCAGAAACACGCGAAACACGAATAACCCAGCGCGAAGCGTCGTCGCTTCGTTCGGTCTAATCGAGTTACCGCGGTCGGTAACGAGAAATGTAATTAATTTTTTTCAACGACGCTGAGCTCGGAGGATCAGAAGAAAATTCTTACATGAAACCGAACTGAAATCTGCGTCGTGTAAGAATTTTCGTCTAACCGGAAACTGTCGGCATCCGTGAAAATAATGAATTGCAGTTTTCGTTACCGACCGAGGATTCTCGACATTCATCGAAAATCCCGGTCTATGAATCAATAAATTGATTTTCTGCTTCGCTGAAGTTAGCAATTCCCAGCAAATTGGCGATTTTTTGTTACTGTTAATTTTGGTCGTTCGAATTTCACAGCTTTTACGAGGAATTCGAAATCGGTCAACGAACTTTCTCATAGAGGAAGCAATGTGCAAATTATTTGTACTTTTTTTTTTTTTTTTAATCTTCCTGACGAAAAATATTTTTTTTCAGACATCCTCCACACCAGGACTTGTACTATTTTCCCTTCCGTCCCGCGGACAAGATCGTCGCCTCCTGGACGGCGATCGAGCCGTGCGACACGGCGAACGGTTGTCTCTACGTCTCGCCGGGCTCCCATCTGCCCCGCAAGCTCTACGCTCACGGTTACTCCAAGAAACCCGACGCCGATCCGATAAACAAATTTTACCACGAGATTCTCGAACTTCCCGGGATGATGAACTGGATATCGCTGGAGGCCGAACCGGGCGACACTCTCTTCTTCCATCCGCTGCTCGTTCACGGCTCCGGGGTGAACGTCTCGAATCGCACTCGCAAAGCGATTTCCTGCCACTATGCCGCCGCCGATTGCAACTACATCGAGGTACCTAGTGTTTTCGTTGCAAAAAAAAAAAAAACAAAAAATCGTTGGTCACAAAAATTTCATGAGAATTTCATGAGAATTTCATGAGAATTTCATGAGAATTTCATGAGAATTTCATGAGAATTTCATGAGAATTTCATGAGAATTTCATGAGAATTTCATGAGAATTTCATGAGAATTTCATGAGAATTTCATGAGAATTTCATGAGAATTTCATGAGAATTTCATGAGAATTTCATGAGAATTTCATGAGAATTTCATGAGAATCTCATGAGAATCTCATGAGAATCTCATGAGAATTTCATGGGAATCTCATGAGAATTTCATGGGAATTTCATGAGAATTTCATGAGAATTTCATGAGAATTTCATGAGAATTTCATGAGAATTTCATGAGAATTTCATGAGAATTTTTTTTCTTCAGGTTCGCGGCACCGTCCAGGAATCGTTAGAGAGCGAGATATTGGAACTGGTGAGCAAACGCTACGGCGACTCCCATCTCACCTACCACGACATATGGAGGACCAAATCGAAGCTCGTCAGAGGAATTCGCGCGTCGCTCTGAAAACCCGTCGAAAACGATTTGTCTGTTTTTTTTTTTTTTTTTTTTTTTTGTATCGAGACAAGCAGAACTCTGTTCGATTTTTTTAACGAAATAAAATGGTTTGTTTGAGACGAAAAAAATTCGATAAAAAAAAGAGAAAAAAACTCGACCCCTCGCCCAAAATTATCAAGAAATTATTATAATTATTATCATATTATAATGATAATATAATAATTACATTATAATATTATTATAATAATTATAATAAATTATATTATTATATTATTATAATTATTACAATAAATTATATTATAATATCATTATAATAATTATAATAAATTATATTATAATCGAAAGAAATAGAAATTTTTTTAAGGTACGATAATAATTAAAAATAGTCTCACCAAAACCCCGTTTTTTTTAAAGCCCGTCACATTTTCAGTCTCGGCTCAAAGCGTAATTTTTTTTTTTTTTCTTACGACCGACGATAGATCGACATTTTTGTCGTTTCTCTCGATGTGGGGATCGGGCGACGAGGGAGCGTCCGGATTAATAATTTCAACGTAGAAGAAGATGTAACGACAACGCGAGCGTTGCCATCGTTATTATTGTTAGAATCGTCCCGACGATTGCGCTGATAATTAAGGGTGTAGCAGTGCTTGGAGTCGGGGTCCTTGTAAGTGTTTTCGTGACGGACACTGGCGCTCGAGGTGCGGCAAGCCGCGAGGCACATCTGAAACCGATCGAGACTCCGAAGGCGCAGCCTGACCGCGTCCTCGCCCCGACGAGCCTTCTGACCCTCCCGACGATCCTCCACACCATTCTTTCCGTCCTTCTTCGGTCGTCTCTGCGAAAATATTAGTAGCAGTAGCAGTGGATTTATTGACAATATTCCAGACGGAACAATTTTTTATACATAGCGTTACATGGTGTAAGTTGTCCTAAGAATATAAATATATTGTCAATTGGCCGTCGACCTAAGTCCTTCAGCCATTCGAAAATATTATTTAATATCAATTTCAATTTTTTATTTCATTCTCAATTTCAATTTTTAATCTGATACTTTTTTTTAAATATTAAAATTAAAAAATTCGTCGTTCAATGACGAAACGCACTCGGGCGACGATTTTTTTTGTTTTGTACCTTGTTCGTACAAAAAATATAAATTCGTATAAAATGTAGTTTGTAGAAATTATTTTTTTTTAATGTATACAAATTTTCATTTCGATATCAATTTCTATGTCAATTTCAATGTAAATTTCAACGTAAATGTCAATGTAAGTTACAATGTAAGTTACAATGTAAATTGCAATGTAAATTTCAATGTAAATTTAGATATCAATTTAGATATCAATTCAGATATCAATTTAAATATCAATTCAGATATCAATTTAAATATCAATTTAAATATCAATTTAAATATCAATTTAAATATCAATTTGAATATCAATTTGAATATCAATTTAAATATCAATTTAAATATCAATTTAGATATCAATTTAGATATCAATTTAAATATCAATTTAGATATCAATTTAAATATCAATTTAAATATCAATTTAAATATCAATTTAAATATCAATTTAAATATCAATTTAAATATCAATTTAAATATCAATTTAAATATCAATTTAAATATCAATTTAAATATCAATTTAAATATCAATTTAAATATCAATTTAAATATCAATTTAAATATCAATTTAAATATCAATTTAAATATCAATTTAAATATCAATTTAAATATCAATTTAAATATCAATTTAAATTAATTAAATTTTTTTTAATCCATTTTTTTAAGCATTAAAATATCTAAATTCAGCTATTAATGCCGATGAAATGCCAGCCTCGAATTCTTTTCTTTTATACCTTGTTCGGCTGAAGGCAGCACGAAACGCAGTACTCGTAGATCGCGCAGCAGCCCTGTTGATTGCAGGTCTCGCAGCTGTACCGACGTCGCTTTACGCTCGGGACCGATTCGTCCGTAGAATTTTCACGGGCGTTTTCCATCATCGTCGTGCAACAGCCCGTCGGCAGAACGTCCGAACGGGCGCAGACGAAACCTCGCTCGTCGACTATCAACGATTTACCCTGTTCGGAAAATATTAGTTTCATTATTTTCTTCTCACAAACAAGACATAGATTTAAAAAAATATTAAATATTAAATGGCAATTAAAAATTTGAATATAAAATTTCGAAAATGCAATATTAATCCAAATTTCAGTATAATGTGTCGAACATTACATTAATATTCTGCGCACTCGTTGCTTATCTTAATTTTTCAATTTAGAAATAAAAATTTCACTTTATCGTACAGATTAATAAAAAATTATGAAATTGTATCAACGTCGTTCGCAAATATAAAATGTTTCAATATTATATTAACGTAACATATCGAAGATTATATCAATATTTTCGTATATCGGCAAGTTGGTAAAAAACTTATTATCTTTATGCGCAACCATCGTCATTTCTGTTTTAATTTAAAAAATATCAAATAATATCGACGACACTTTCAAATATAAAATTTTTAAATATATCAATATAACATATCGAATATTATATAAATATTTTCGTATATCGGCAAGTTTGTAAAAAACTTATTATCTTTATGCGCAACCATCGTCATTGTTGTTTTAATAAAAAAATATCAAATAATATCGACGAAACTTTCGAACATAAAAATAAAAAATACATTAATATAACGTATCGTATTAATAATTTTTGTGTATCGGCAAGTGGGTAAATCTTGACTGTACCGTGAACATTTTTTGCGCAAGTTCGCAGCCTCGACACGGTATGAATTTTTAACATCGTTTCGCGTTACGTTCCTCAGATATTTTGTACCTGAACGGAATTCCTGCACGTTCGCACAACGACGGAAGTGTCGTTGGCTTCGTTCGCTGCGTTGGCGTTGCCGGACTCTGCGTTAACTGCGTCGTAATTGTTCTCCAGCTCGAGCTGCCACGCCAGGTGCTTGCCCGAGCCTCTCAACGTTTCGTCCTCGTCCTCGGCAGCCGATTCCATGCCACCGAGCATACCTTCCTCGCCTCTCGCCCTCAACGAGTTTCCCAATTTCTGCAACAGAAAAATATGAAAAATCAACAAACAAACAAAAAAACTATGAAAATTAACAATTAAAAATTTGAAAAAAGAATTAACAATTAACAATTTGAAAAAAAAGATTTAACGATTAACAATTTGAAAAAAAGAAGAATTAACAATTAACAATTTGAAAAAAAGAAGAATTGACAAAAATTTGAACAAAAGAATAATTAACGATTGACAATTTGAAAAAAAGAAGATTTAACAAAAAAAAATTTGAAAAAAAGAAGAATTAACAGTCAACAATTTGAAAAAAAAGAATTACCAATTAATAATTTGAAAAAAAAGAGAATTAACAATTAATAATTTGAAAAAAAGGAGAATTAACAATTTCCAAAAAAGGAGAATTAACAATTGACAATTTGAAAAAAAAGAATTAACAATTAACAATTTCCAAAAAAGGAGAATTAACAATTGACAATTTGAAAAAAAAGAAGAATTAACAATTACCACTTTCCAAAAAAGGAGAATTAACAATTGACAATTTGAAGAAAAAAAGAATTAACAATTACCACTTTCCAAAAAACGAGAATTAACAATTGACAATTTGAAGAAAAAAAGAATGAACCATTAACAATTTCCAAAAAAGAAGAATTTAACAATTAACAATTTCCAAAAAACGAGAATTAACAATTGACAATTTCAAAAAAAAGATGAATTAACAATTTCAAAAAAAGGAGAATTAACAATTAACAATTTCAAAAAAAGAAGAATTAACAATTAACAATTTCCAAAAAACGAGAATCAACAATTGACAATTTCAAAAAAAAGAATTAACAATTTCAAAAAAGGAGAATTAACAATTAACAATTTCCAAAAAACGAGAATCAACAATTGACAATTACAAAAAAAGAAGAATTAACAGTTTGAGAAAATGAAAAATTAACGATGTCAAAAAATTAAAAGTTAACAACTGCAAAAAAATCAGAAATTAAAAATTTCAAAAAATCAAAGGTTAACAATTTCAAAAAATCAAAAGTCAATAATTTCAAAAAAAATGTGTAAAAATTCGTCCGATCCGATAAGGAGAATCGTCGCTGTGCGCGCGATAAAAAATATTGCTCGGCGTTACCTCGTGCGAGAGCAACGATATAGCGCAGTAGGTCAGCGACATGGCGAATATAATGCCGAGCACCAAACGACGCCTCAACAATCTCACGAGGCTCGTCCAGTTTGGCATTATTATTGCTATTTTTGTTTTTTTGTTTTTTTTTTTTTTTTTTCACGTCTAACGAATCGGCGCGCTCGAGTGTTCGCCGACGGCAACGAAGAACCAACTTCCGAGCCCACCGTGGAATTCCATGATTCTTCGATAGCTCGCAGTAAAACACTCGTCCATATTCGTCCTTACGGAGAAAAAAAAAAAAAAAAAAAAAAACTTAAGTAAAAAAAAAAGGAAAAAAAGAAACTATTTCCGTCGACGAAACTCCAAGATAAACGATAAACGGCTGCGCGGCGTTGAATCTTCACAAACTCGTTATAATAAATCGTCCCCCGTTCGTCGCTAGTATTTTACTTTCCAGGTTATGTCTCGTGTGTGTACTTCCCCCTCCACCGACCGCCCGAGCGACCATCGATGTCGAATTAGCGGTATTTTAATGTTTCGTAAAGTGACCGTAAAATGACTGTGTTTTTACCCCATCGCGATGTAATTTATTTTTCTCAATATTTTCGGAGCTCTATAAATTTAGCCAGACGACTTTAATTTAAAAAATTGCAATTTATATCATTCGATTGGTGGTTGTTTGGTGACTGGTAGCCTAATTAAAACAGTTGGTGGTCAATCGTTTAGTTGCAATAATTAAAAAAAGAAATGAGGCCCAAAATTAGCCAGAAAATGTAATTAAAAAATTTGCAATTTATCCCATACGATTGGTGGTCGTTTGGTGTTGATTGGTTGCCGAATTAAAACATTTTTTGTGGTAAATCGTTTATTTACAATAATTAAAAACATAAATGAGGTCCAAAATTAGCCAGACAACTTTAATTTAAAAAATAAATAAGCACCAAAATTAGGCAGAAAATTTAATTTAAAAATGTGCAATTTATACCATTCGAATGGCGGTCGTTTGGTGGTGATTGGCAGCCTAATTAAAACATTTGGTGGTCAATTGTTTATTTGCGATAATTAAAAAAAGAAATGAAGCCCAATGTTAGCCAGACAACTTTAACTTAAAAATGTGCAATTTATACCATTCGATTGGTGGTCGTTTGGTGATTGGTAGCCTAATTAAAACATTTGGTGGTCAATCATTTATTTGCAACAATTGAAAAAAAGAAATGAGGCCCAAAATTAGCCGATGAAAAATAAGAAGTCGATGAAAAATAAGACTCGACCTATAAACATTAATTGCATGCAATGAATCCAACCGTAAAATAAATAGCTTCCGGTAAGACATTATAAATAACTGTAGTTATTAACCGTTTAAATACCCGGCTACTTAACCGGTTATTTACCGAACTCACATAACCACCCCTTATTAATATTACGCATACCAACGACGCAGCCCAAAACCTGCGCAGTCCTTTGTCTACTTCGAGCAGTCCCAATAATAATTCCGCGTCAGACGATCCGCGCATCTTAGGAAGTGGAAAACCCTCCTTTCACCGCAACATCAAAGTCGACGAGCAAAAGTTCATTCCGCAACAATATAACGCAAATAGCGGCAAAAAAAAACCCAAAAAAACGGTAGAGAGGGGGAACGACAAGACCGACGAGGCTGTAGAACGTCATCGCAGTAAGTCGAGAACATCTCCAGTCTGACAACCTAAAAAAAATAAATAAACCGCTCATGCGCAGAGCACGAAGATAAAAAATAAACCTCAAGAATCGCACGGTCGGACATCCGAGACGAAGAATTCAGGCGGAATGGTGCGTGGTAACACGATCCTGATGGGACGATCGTTTTACAAGTGGATGGTCTCTATACTAGTTTTCGTTCTGATGATGGCGGTGGTGTCGGGCGCTTGCATGTACCTCGGTCGAAGAGCCGGCGCGAGCGTCGAGCGGAACGACACTGCGCGCAGCGCGGCCGCCATCTTGGAAACCTCGGAAGGGGTCATCGAACCGGAAGTTGGGCCGCAAGAATCGTTCTCATCGACGACCTCGAGGACTGCGTCGAGCGCGAGTCAGGGGCGGATTTACGAGGCTCCTCGTGACAAGGGAATCGTTTTTAGGATCGGAGATGAGGTTAGAATTTCGTCCTCAGCGCCGTGCACCCGAAAGTTGGGCACGGTCACGTCCCTTATAGACAAGCGGCACAAAAAGTAGCAGTTGGCGCAATAATTGCGACATGCGCCGCACATGTCGCAAATATCGTGCCAATGTTGCTACTTTTCGTGGCGCTTGTCCATCAGGGGCGTGACTCAAGAACCAATCTTCGTTATCATGAACCGGCAGGGACGAGATCATCGAGTTGCTCAGTCACGGGCATGGCAACTCGTCCGTGAATCTGAGCAAGGATAATATCGAAGACATTTTTTCATCTGCAGGAACATCGCACAACGTTGCCGACTCCGGTGGATGAGGAGAGAAAAGAGATCAATGAAAATCGGACTTTATCGCAGGATTCGGGCGATCCGGAGAATAAAGAAAGGGGTGAAGCGGATCTTCATGGAAATGGGACCTTATGGCCGGATTCGGGCTATACGGAGAATAAAGAAAGGGGTGAAGTGGATCTTCATGGAAATGGGACTTTATCCCCGGATTCGGACGGCGGTGCGGAGAATAAGGAAAGGGGTGAAGCGGATCTTCATGGAAATGGGACTTTTTTGCCGGATTCGGGAGATGCGGTGAATAAGGAAAGGGGTGAAGCGGATCTTCATGGAAATGGGACTTTTTTGCCGGATTCGGGAGATGCGGTGAATAAGGAAAGGGGTGAAGCGGATCTTCATGGAAATGGGACTTTTTTGCCGGATTCGGGAGATGCGGTGAATATGGAAAGGGGTGAAGCGGATCTTCATGGAAATGGGACTTTTTTGCCGGATTCGGGAGATGCGGTGAATAAGGAAAGGGGTGAAGCGGATCTTCATGGAAATGGGACTTTTTTGCCGGATTCGGGAGATGCGGTGAATAAGGAAAGGGGTGAAGCGGATCTTCATGGAAATGGGACTTTTTTGCCGGATTCGGGAGATGCGGTGAATAAAGAAAAGGGTGAAGCGGATCTTCATGAAAATGGGACTTTTTTGCCGGATTCGGGAGATGCGGAGAATAAAGAAAAGGGTGAAGCGGATCTTCATGAAAATGGGGCTTATTTGCCGGATTCGGGAGATGCGGAGAATAAAGAAAAGGGTGAAGCGGATATTCATGAAAATTGGGCTTATTTGCCGGATTCGGGAGATGGGGAGAATAAAGAAAAGGGTGAAGCGGATCTTCATGAAAATGGGACTTATTTGCCGGTTTCGGCCGATGCGGAGAATAAAGAAAGGGGCGAAGTGGATCTTCATGGAAATGAGACTTTATCGCCGGATTCGGGCGATGCGGAGAATAAAGAAAGGGGCGAAGTGGATCTTCATGGAAATCGGACTTCATTGACGACTTCGACCGGCGCGAATAAGGAAGAAGTGGATGACCATGGCTTCTTTAGCGATGAGAAAGATAACGGAAGGGATGAAATGCGCGCTCATGGAAATCGAGCTTTATCGACGGATTTGAGTGATCCGAAAAAGGGAGAGACGGAAGACATTCGCGCTCATGGAAATCGAGCTTTATCGACGGGTTTGGGCGATCCGGAAAAGGAAGAAATGGGAGAGATTCGCGCTCATGAAAATCGAGCTTTATCGAGGGATTTGAGTGACGAATTAAAAAAGAAGAAAATAACGAGACGAGGGGCGAAAATGAAACGAAAAATCTTTTTCAATTTTGACCGATGAAAGAAAATAAAAAAAAAACAAATTTGCGACACGAACGGTCGAAACGATAAAAATATCGTCTTGGATTTTTGGTAATAAAGAGTATCAAAAAAAAAAATTATAATATGAGCGGCCAAAATGATCAAAAAAACATCTTCATTTTTTACCATTTAATAAAAAATTTAAAAATACGTAATACGGTCGAAAAAAAAAAAAGAAAATCGTCTGTGAATTTTGAGCGACGAAAGAAAAATATATATATATTACAGTCCGAGTCTTTTGTCGAGACAACCGCGACCCCCCCCCCCCCCCCCCCCCTATAAAAATTCATTTAGCCCTTACTCGTTAACTTTCAATTTCACTACCGGGAAATATTCGTCATAAAAAATATCATTCCGCATGCGCGACAAGTCTCCGGCTTATCGCTCGACGCCGCTTAAACGCGTCTCGCATTTCATCCGTAGCCGTTGGCTCGGCTTTCGAGAGTGCCCAAGCAACGATGCGCCTAGTGAAGAGCGAAGCTTCGCATCGGTCCGGAGGGCCCCGGAAAAAAAAATACATCGCTCCGTTCGCTCTCTGAGAAGAAACGAAAAACTAAAAAAAAAACTAGATTTAAAAAAAAAAATTGAGACAAGAATTTTTTTTTTGTTTTTTAAGTCCTACGGTTGTCGGCTATAAATTTGAAATGTAAAAAAAAAAATACATCTGATCGGTCGACGGGAAGAGAATAAAAATAAAAAATAATCAAAATTGGAAGAAAAGGAAATTTAAATAAAAATTACGACGGTGTTCGACTATAAACTCGAAATGTAAAAAAAAAAATACATCGCTCTGCCCGTTCGTCGGAATGAATCGAGAAACTGAAATAAAATAAAAAAAATTACAACAGGAAAAAGATACTAAAAAAAAAAGGTCCGACGGTTTTCGGCTATAAATTTGGAATGTAAAAAAAAGAGGCAAAAAAAATGTATTTCTTACGCCCGCCTGCTGGTTTCACTTGAAAGTTTCGTCATGTCTGGCGAGGACAGAGGAAGGGTCCGTATAATGGAACGGTCGTAAAAATTTTGGGTCCCTCTTCGCCACTGAGAACCACTCGAGAGAACAGAACAGCGCTGAAACACGAGGAAACACGAGAACGTAGGTGGACGCGTTGGCTTCTTTCGCTAGCTCGAGAAAAAAAATGCCAACTCGTTAAAAAAAAAAAAAAAAAAAAATACTAAGTGGTAAAAAAAATATACGTATATAAAAATGCCATTTCGTGAAATAAAAATTCTAGCTCGTGAAAAAACATTAAATAAAAATGCTAGCTCGTGAAATAAGAGAATAAGGACGGGTGGTCGATAATTTTTTTTCTGCACCGCTGAACGCTGACGCTTGCTGATTCGTCACTTTTTGTGCCGAGTAAATTTTTTTTTTTTGCGTGGCTGTAGACGGCGTTGAAACGATCACAGAAAGTACAGTGCAAGAATCGTCCTCGGGGTCGACGGAGCTCTGGTAATTAAAACATTGAAAAAGAGATGAAAAAAAATTATTATTATTATTTTTTTTTCAATCAAGAAATTCATGTATAATCATGTGTCGTGTAATTCGTAGATTGTTATAAAAATCGGTAAATGATACAAATTATCTTTCGAGTTAACGGAGTCTTTATTTATATAAAAAATAAAATACAACATTGGAAAAGAGCTGAAATTTAATTATTTAGATTTTTTTTTTTTTAAGAAGTCGCATTTAAACTATAAATTTCATAATGCATACATTGTTATAAAATCGTAAGCGGTATTGCAAACGATAAATAGTACATTACGATACTAGTGCAAAAACCTTTTTCCGACGAGTGTGAGTTTGCGGCCCGAGGCGAAGGCGAGTAAAAAATGTTATTTCACAAGGTCTGAATATGGGTGTTTTACGCACGTGTGCGAAAACTGCCGTTTTCCGCACCGTATAAAATAAAATAATTTCTCGATAAAGAGTTAATTTCAACTCAGTTTCCCTGTGCCCTTGTGCGAATGCGACACAGTAAGAGAGGGGGGGGGGGGGGGGGGGGTAAGTCGGCTGCGGACGCAATCCGGCGGGGGGGGGGAGGTGAGATGTGTAAAAGGGGGAGGACCCCTTTCCACCGACCCATCTGTACAGGTGGAATAGATATAAAAAAAAATATACCTTTCAATATGCCATTCAGTTTCCCATTCGTTGTATGGTATTTTTATTCCGGCATTCCCATTAGCGGAAAAATTGACTATGTATAATTATCCACTTTTCTAGACTATGTCTAAATATATAATAAATAAAAAAAAGCTGTAATGCTACCGAAAAATGTCTCCTATCAATGATAAATAATTTCGATCCTTAAGTTAACAGCTGCTATTGTGGACTCATTTATCTGCAATTCATTATCACTTATACCATTTTAAGTGAAAGTCCCTACTCACCCACGTGATTCGATAGTGTTTGTCGACTCGATTCTCGTTCCTCGTGAATTTTAAATAGTTGTACGTGCTGTTAAAGATTCTGTAGCTTTTTGCCATTCGATTCAATTCTCATTTATTCCAAATGGTAACAAATACCATTTCAGCCGTCCCAGTCATGCTCCAATGGACTGCCATTGATAACGAGTGGAAAAAGTACCACTTGTTACGTCCCATTGACTTGTCAGTGAAGTCTCATTAATAACGAATGGCAGAAAGTACCATTTTAATTTTTCCAGTCATTTGAAATTAGATTCCCATTAATAACGAATGGAAAAAAGTACCAGTTGAATATTTTCAGGAAATCGCCATTGGTCACCTATTGGTAACCAATGGGAAAACGTACCACTTACAATTGCCCACTGATTTGTCAGTGGAGTCCCATTAAGAATGAATGGTAAAAAGTACCGTTTCTATTTTCCCCATGCATTTCCATTAGGATCCCATTGATTACCTTTCGATACCATTAGTTACCATTAAACGCTCAATGGGAAACTTTGCCACGGGTCGATTCTCAATTCTCGTGAATCATAAATAGTTAATAATAAAAATTCTCCACTGGTTTACCAGTGGGGGTCCCATTAAGAATGAATGGTAAAAAGTACCGTTTCTATTTTCCTCATGAATTTCCATTAGGATCCCATTTATTACCTTTCGATACCATTAGTTACCTTTAAACGCTCAATGGAAAATTTTGCCAAGGGCGGTCACCCATCCAAGTACTGACCGCGAACGAATCAGCTTGACTTGGGGAGCGACCGGAGCCGCGCGGCAACCACGCATCCACCGCTGTCGGCAAAAATTAGTATACTATTTTTTTTTTTTTAATTTAAATTAAATCGAATTATTAAAAATAAAGTATTTCCTATGTTTTCAATACACCAAACATTAATTTTTCATCACAATTGCTTTAAATTGCTTGAGAAACTGGTATATAATATACCAGTTTTTTAAAATAAAAACTTTCAGTCTGGTTCGTTAAATTTCATACGATTTTTTTTTACAGTGTAGAGAAAGCTATGGGCAAAACTGTAGTAAATGAAGACATTAAAAAGGTGCGACTTAGTTCGCACCTTTTTTCAAACGTAATTGCATATCTATCGTATTTACCCTTTTTCCACCCTATTCTCTTGCGTCCGCAGCCGACTCACTCCCCTACTGTATCGCAAACGCCGAAGGCCGAGGGAGACATAATTATACATTGTATGATTCGTAAATTCTTATGAAATCGTTAGTAGCAAAGTCGTACAATTTATACCTCGCACATTGATACGAAATGATTCTTAGTATCGCCATAAAAAAAACTTTTTCAAAAATTAATTATTTTTTTTTCTTTCTATTTTACGAATTCGCTTTAATTTTACTTTATTTAAATTAAATTAAATTAAATTAAATTAAATTAAATTAACTTTGCCGTTTTGATAAATTCTTCCGAAAAGTTCGTTCCGTAAACATTTCGTGGAAGAAATTTAACAATTGTAATCCTCGTCTCGACGGCTTATTGGGTAGCTAAAATTTGTCCTCAATTTTTGCATCGTATTTGTCGAACACGTTGCGCGCAGACCTCGATGTACCTTTTTTCCGAAATGTCGATTGTACAAATCGCAGCGGGTCATTTACGACCGGCTACCTTCTAGGGTTGGATGGATAAAACAAACGCCACATTTATTGTCTATCTGGCGCTGGGATTCGTGGGAAAATTTCTGATCCCCTCCTAATTTCTATATATATATATATGTTTTTTTTTCTTTGCATCCTTTGACCTTTTTCTATTTTCCGAATATAAACCGGTCATTAGGCCGACATTTACCCAATTGAGCCATAAATCAAACTAGAAAATAATATTTAAATATTTAAAAATTTAAATTAAATTTTTTATACCGAAGTCCAGTGGACCTTTTTTTTTTTAATTTTTATATGCCAAGCGGTACGAAAATAAAATTGTTCGACTCCGCTCGAAAAACTCGATATCACTAAAGTATAATAATTATTTTTGTATTTTGGGACATACGCTGAGTAAAAGAGGTAGCGCTATTAAATTTTTCGTAAAATCAATAAATACGTAAATATATAAATTAATTAAACGGACATTTTTCGATACATGGTTTGTGTTCGGCGATATAATTTTCTCCGTAGAATTTGACGCCGAAATCGTTCGAATTTCAAACTTTCAATGGTAAAAATATTTTACATTCAAATAAAACAGAATCAAGTAAAGCAAAGTAAAATGAAATAAAATACAATAAAATAAAATAAAATAAAATAAATTAGTTATTCATCGATATAGGTCGTTCAATTCGTTGAATTCGTTCAATTTTATAATTTTTTGAAAAATTACTAAAAATTGTCTAATTTGAGTAAATATGGAGGTATCGAGCTTAAATTTGGCACAGGAATGGACTGTACAATGTTTCGCATTGAATTTGGCAAAAATTGATCCAACCGTTCAAAGTTTATGAAATTTCGAAAGTTTTTAATTTTTCAAATTTTTTTGACAGGACTTTCTGAATCGAACATCACGCAAGGAGTAAAATGAGTTATAGTTTCGTAATCAGCGCTGAAGATTAGATTAAAAAATGCGGTAAAACTTTTTCATTGTATTTTAATTATAGCCTCCTCCACGAGGAAGTCAAAATGGCCCAACGGAATTATCAGAGAGGAAGTTATGAGCAAAACCGTAAAACATGAGGAAGTAATTGTGCGAATCACTGTGCACTGTGAAATTTAAAATTTTTTTAAATTTCACTTTATATATCGAAGAATCACTGATTAATTAATTATCGTGTTATACGTGAGGGGTTAAATCCAGGTCGAAACGGTGGGAAACGTCCCGTGCAAATCGTCGCCGCGCCCGTTTCGATTCCCCATCGACCCCATCGACCGTTCACGTTTTCTACTTTGTTGCAGAGCACCCAGAGGGCGCTGCCGGCGCGTCGCCTGAGCAAGGGGGGGGGGGGGGGGGGAAACAAAACAGATGCCCCTCGAACCAGTTGTCAGCCAGTCGCTCACTGGGAGAGGCTTTTCGCGCCGATCTTTCGGCAAACTCCCGAAAAACATCGTCAACCTCGACAACTGAACGACGAATAAAATTAACACGAAAAACTGCGACGTTCGACGGAAAAAAAAATTATTCGATAACAACAAAAATTACAAAATTTTGTATATTTTTTTTTTCTAAAAAAAAAAAAAAAAAATGCCTTCGAAAAATGTGGCGCTGAACTCATGGCTGCGGCAGGTCGGGAACGCGCGACGCAGGATTATCTACAAAAAGGTATTTACACCGAACACGTGTCTCGCACGCGGTCCCTAACTCTCTAGTCCCACATTCACCCCCCCCCCCCCCCCTCACCCCCTTGTTCGCAGCGAATAATAAAATAAATAAATAGGCTGATGAAAATGTTTCTCCGAATGTTTCTGTAAAGTCCTCTGAATTTCTCTGTCTTTTCGTACTTTTCAGAAAAGACAGAATTTGCTTGCCCGTAAAGTTGTGGAGAGAGCTCTGAAAATCACCGAAACGGGCCGGTTGGAGCTTTTTAGACAAATTCTCAGAGAAATATATTTTTTATTTACTTTATTACTCGCTGCCAATAACCGCCCTTTTTATATAATTATATATATAGATATATATATATGTATATATATATATATATATATATATATATATATATATATATATATATATATATATATATATATATATATATATATATATATATATATATATATATATGTGTATATATATATATATATATATATATATATATATATATAATCCAATAATAAAATAAATAAGTATGGACAAAAGTAGGGCAAAGTGTAAATTGAATAATATTTATTTTAGAATTTCTGTATTCAAAATGATTATGCTTGCCCGTAACAGTTGTGGAGAGAGCTCAAACGACGAGGCCTGACCGACCAGGAGGTAAACAAAGGCTTGAGGCAACTGATCGTGAAGGTTCCGTGCGTGAGGCTGACCCGCTGCCGCACTCCGGGACTACCCCGGTTAGTAAACACCAAACGTTCTCACCATAAAAGAAAGAGAGAAAGAAAAAAAAAAAAAAAAAATTGTCGTGCGGGGTCGTGCGGGAATTATTGAAGAGACGAGAAAATATAAAAATAAATCCTCGATCGTGGATCGATCGTGCTGGAATTCTTTGAAGAGGCGAGAAAATATGAAAATAAAACATGAAAAATAAATATTATTGATATGTTATATATACATTGTAAATGTATGACATATTATTTATGAAAAATAATAACTTTGCGCGAAAAATTCTGAGACGATGAAATGAAAATTCGATCGATGATCGATCGTGCAGAAATTTATTGAAAAAAAAATCATTTTGTGCGAAAGATTTTTCGTCGCTCGATAATCGATCATGCAGGAATTTGTGACGAGGCAAAAAGACAAAAATGAAATGTTGATCGACGATCGATAATCAAGAGGGCGAAAATTTCAGACGAAAAAAATAATAATTTATAACGTAGATTCTTTGACGACGAAAACAAAAGTCGATCGATAATCGATCGTACAAAAATTTAGAAAAAATAAAGAAGTTGATCGACGATCGATAATCGATCGTGGGAAAATCATATTGAAAAAAAATAATTTTCTGCCAAAGATTCTCCGTCGATCGATGATCGATCGTCCAATCATAAAAAAAAAAGTTGTGCAAAAAAGATTTTCCGGCAACGAAAAAAAAAAAAAAAAGAGAAATTGGCGAAATAATATTTTCAGGTAGCCGCGTTAAAAATGTACGACATTACACGGAAAGAGTGTGAGGGGACAAAAGAGACAATGAAGCCCCGACCGGCCCCGAGAAATTCTTCCCTCGCTACCTGGAGCCGCGTTACCCGCTCGTCAAAGATTCCTTCGATTTTATCACCGAAAACCGCCGACCAGTTTGTCGGAAATTTTTATATACATATATATGTTTTTTAAACATTTTTAATTTTTATTTTATTGATTTTCCTCGAACCCGGATGTTTCACAATGGAAGCGATAAAAACGGTTCTTTTATTGTTGCGCTGTGGTGCACAAAAAGGCATTCCCAGGATGTTTGCGGTTTGCAAGAAGATGGAGCGCGCCTTATGCATTCAGACTTCATTAAAAACTAATTTTTTTAAATTATTTTTTTTCAATCGCAAAAACTATTTTTACGATTTTTACATGAGGGTTTTATTCATTTTATTAATTTTATTAATTTTATTCATTTTATTAATTTTATTAATTTTATTCATTTTATTCATTTTATTCATTTTATTCATTTTATTCATTTTATTCATTTTATTCATTTTATTCATTTTATTCATTTTATTCATTTTATTCATTTTATTCATTTTATTCATTTTATTCATTTTATTCATTTTATTCATTTTATTCATTTTATTCATTTTATTCATTTTATTCATTTTATTCATTTTATTCATTTTATTCATTTTATTCATTTTATTCATTTTATTCATTTTATTCATTTTATTCATTTTATTCATTTTATTCATTTTATTCATTTTATTCATTTTATTCATTTTATTCATTTTATTCATTTTATTCATTTTATTCATTTTATTCATTTTATTCATTTTATTCATTTTATTCATTTTATTCATTTTATATCTGATGTAAAGGTATTTTTAAAACAATTAATTTTTCGATTCATTTGTTAATAACTTTTTGGAATTATTATTATGCAAAATCAAAGGTCTTGACATGTATAATGCAGCGGAATTTTTCGGATTTTTGGCATTTCGCGAAGTACTGAAATTTTGATCGCATTAAACTTTTGGTTTGGAATTTATGTGTGATGCATCCTTAAAGCCGCGTATCACGAAAACTATCGTCCGTTTCGTTGAGCGATATTAGCACGGTATAATAATAATTAGATAGACGAGTTCGCAGAGGTGTTGTTATTTGATCGATAGCTTTACCGAGAATCACTCATGTGGTCCATCGATGAGCATTCGATCTCGCGACGACCGACTTATCGCGTGGACCGCTGGGGGCCTTCATGGTGGGACCTCAAAGGCCTCTTTGTAACCCTAACATAAGCAATGACGTCGCCGCCGTTATCGTCGTCTAGCAATGAGCGTCTGCTCAGCTGTTGCCGAGAGAACGATCATTGCGTTACACAGCAAAAAAAAAAAAAAAAAAAAATTCTACGAAACTTATAACGTACCATTTTTTTTATACGAAACTTTTACGAAACTTACTATGTAAAAAAAATTTGTGTGAAATTTAATGTACCGGTCTGGAAATTTTTATGCAAAAACTGATATATTAAATGTAATGTACAATTGTTATAAAAAGTTAATGTTCAGTGTATTAAAAACATTGGGAATACTTTACTTTTAACAAATTACTTTAATTTTACTACGAAAGTACTTTAATTTCAATAATTTACTTTAATTTCAATAATTTACTTTAATTTCAATAATTTACTTTAATTTCAATAATTTACTTTAATTTCAATAATTTACTTTAATTTCAATAATTTACTTTAATTTCAATGAAAAAGTATATTAATCTTTCATCGTAATTGTACATCAAATTTAATGTACCAGTTTTTGCATAAAAACTTACAGTCCGGTACATTACATTTACCATTTTTTTTTTTTTTTTTACAGTGTGCATTGGGAGTTTTTTCTTATCCTTTAACTGGTGTATTAAATTTCACGCACAATTGTGATGAAAAATTAATGTTCGGCGTTTGAAAATATCAGGAATACTTTATTTTTTCAATAATTTACTTAAAATACAATTAAAAAGTATATTAATTATTCACAATTTCACATTAAATTTACCATTCTTTTTTACAATGTAAGGTTTGTGAGCTGTCAAAGAAATGTTTTAAAAACATTTCGTAAATATTTTTTTTTATATTGGAAAAATATTTTCAATATTTCGAATAATTTTCTTAAAACATTGCAATAATATTTCCGTATAATGTGGGTAAATTTACAATTTTTTTTTAACGATGTAGATTCATCTGGTCTCTTGACGAAGGAAGCTGTGAATGAAGTAGAAAAAAATAAATAGAAACATTTTTAAAAAAATGAGGAAGGAAAGTGAAAATTTCATTTGCAAATCGCTTCCTCATTATTATTTTTTTTTTTATTCACGAAGAATTTTTTTTATTCACTTTCTCTGTACAGGAATTTATTGAACAATTTTGGCTTCCTCGCAGAGTAAGCTTTGTGAGTTGCGTCGAAAAGAGATGAGGAAGCAATCGGCAAATTCATTTCGCACTTTTCTTTGGATCCGAGACAAACGCGAGTTTGACCAGCGATCGTGCAAACGAGAAGAGGCAGAGATCGTAAAGTGTGTACAATTGTGAGCTTGACCGTGACCTCCGGCCCCATTTCGAACGACTATGAGCGAACCGCCTAACGAGTGTTTTGAATCGGGAACACCCGAGCTGAGGACAATTGCGAAGTCACGAGAAAGTTTCGAAAGAGGCAACAAGTGTCGACATAGACGATGATTTACGTCGTGACAATGGAGCCATTCCAAAAAATGCATCACTTCCGGTTTGAAAATCTCATTTTCCAACCGGATGACGTCACTTTCGGTCGAAAAATGCTATTTTCTAATCGGAAATAACGTATTTCCGGTATGACGGCACTTCCGGTCGAAAAATGTCATTTTTGCTTCCTCATAGAGGAAGCTTTGTGATGGTGAAAAAAAAAAATTTCGAGATTTTAATGAAAACGTGTTCAGAATGTTCCAAAACATCGAAAAATCACATTTAGAAAAAATGTCCGGATGTATGTGTGTGTGTGTGTGTGTGTGTGTGTGTGTGTGTGTGTGTGTGAATCGGAAGCGAAAAATTCAAACCGCTATAACTCGAGAACGCCTCCACGAATCCGGCTGAAATTTTGCACATAGCTTGTGTGGTTAATAGTCAATGTTTCTGTAAAATTTTGTCAAAAAATTGTCAGTTGTTTTTTTTGTACGCCATTTTTAATTTCTTCGAAAATGTCTGTACGCACTGTAGCGCTCGCAATTTTTTAGCTGTCGGGCTAAAAATGCGTACACAGATAGAATCTGATCACCCGAGGATCCCATTAAAATTTCAAGAAAATCGATCGAACCGTTTAAATTTTATGTCATTTTGAATTTTTTGAATTTCATGCCATTTTTTTTTTTTTTTTAAGACGCATTTTTTTTGATCAAATATTCATCTGTAATAAAATAAGTGTCAGATTCGTGATCAGCGCGAAAAAATACATAAAATTACAGTCCCGGAGCGACAACTAACCAAAAAGTTTACCAGGCATTTTTATAGCCAAAATTGCAAAAATGAATGATTTTAGGTATTTTTAAACAACGATTTCTTTGCTTTTCGATGGCATCGCGGAAAAACCCAGGTGCCTATCGTGATCTACAGCAAGACATACACAAGACGATAGATATGACGGAGTTGAAAAAGCTATATAAAGAGGTGTCACTTGGATTCCTTGAGTAAAAATTCACAAAAAAAAATTCACGAGCGCTCACTTCCATGTATTTTTTCGCGTCAAGCGCAGATCCGACAAAGTGAAGCGTGACGATGGAGTATTTTTTTCTTGCTGAATATGAATCGGTCAGCCGTTTTGCATAAAAGTCTAACAAGACGTTGACGGTGAAAAAAGTTGAAAATTGAAATTTTCATAGCGCTTCCTCATAAAGTTGGAAATTGAAATTTTCATATCGCTTTCTCATAATGTTCCTTCATTTTTGAATCGTAAATGATGTATTTCCGGTATGACGTCACTTCCGGTCGAAATATGCTATTTTCAAATGGGAAGGGAGGTATTTCCGGTAGACGTAACTTCCGGTCGAAGAATGACATTTTTCAAATCGGAAGTGACGTATTTCCGGTATAACGTCACTTCCGGTCGAAAAATGCTATTAGCAAATCCGAACTGACGTATTACCGGTTGGCGTCACTTCCGGTCGTAAAATGACATTTAAAAAATCGTAAATGACGTATTTCCGGTGTGACGTCACTTCCGATAAAAAGATGCTATTTTCAAATCGGAAATGACGTTATCCCGGTATAACGTCACTTCCGGTCGAAAGATGCTGTTTTTAAATTGGGAGTGACGTTTGACGTCACTTCAGATCGAAAAATAAAATTTTCAAATCGAAAAAGACGTATTTCCGGTATAAACTCACGTCAGGTCTAAAAACGCTGTTTTAAAATCGGAAGTGACGCAGTTTCAGTATGACGTCACGTTCCGTCGAAAAATACTATTTTTGTAATCGAAAATGACGTATTTCCGGTATGACGTCATTTTTCGGCCGATAAATTTTATCGAATCGGAAGTGTCGCATCCTCTGTCGAAGACGAGGTTTTCAGCCCGAGAGTCCCGTATTTTCGGTCGAACAATTGTCATTCTATTTTTCTGCTCGCACAAGACAATGTCGCACAGCGCTCTTGTGCACCCATTCTCCTTATTTTTCTCGCTACCGACCGTCGTACTTCACACATCTCTCAATTACTGAATTCTCCGTCCGGATCTCCGTCCATCAAAAAAATGTCGCGCCTCTCCGAAAAGCCACGATATGCCAGTGACTCTTCCTCCACACCAAATTCCTCTTCGACTCTCCCCTCCCTCCCGCGAGACGAAAGAAACCCCCGCCCGAGATCCCTCTCGGGCCTCCAAGAGCCGAAAACTCTCCACTTTCCCGAATCCTCTCACGATTTTTCTCCGAAACCCTTCAGCCCCCTCCCCCGTCCCCCCCACAGAGCGCGCAGGCAAAAAAAAAAAAAAAAACAAAAACACGAAACAAAAATAGTTTCCATCGTCCCTCACTCCTCGCCTCCCCCCTTTTCCCCGCCGCCGCTCGACCCTTTGGCGGGCCGGCTCGGTCCACGCGTAGCCTTCGGCTGTTTGTAACCATCACAGTAACACCGAGGCTCAGTCAGTCGTCGACCGCCGGCGAGTGTCGGTGCGTGGTCGCTCGTTCGCCACACCGTGTCTCTATATTGTATATATACATATGCATATGTATATCTATCGCAACACGCTATCGTGCACTATCGTAAACAGCCTAACCCGTTAACCGCGCTCGCCCATTCCTCGTATAGTGCGTGATCGATTCTTTCCTCCCTATCGCTATCACTTATTCATAGCCCAGGCGTCGGCAATCACAAGTTTCGCGGCATTCGTGTGTTACAAAGTTTCGTGCCTAAAACCTTTCGCCTTAAATATAAAAAAAAAAAAAACAAATTCCTTAGGAGTGCGAAAAATAAAACTTTAACGAAAGGCTCAAACTATTTTTTTTTTTTTTTATTCGTGTATTCATACATATATATAATCGGCTCGTGGACAGTTTTTACGTGTCTCTACGAGATATAATGAAGTGATTAAAGAAAAACCTATCCTCAGACACGCGATAGGTTCGTTACGATGAGTCGCCGGTCTCGAGCGGTCTTCGAGGCGAGTCCGCGAAAAAAAAGGACTATAACGACGACGGTCTTCCGAGCGGGCTAGGCCCGATGTGTTTGGGGCCGAGCTCGAACTTCCTCGATCGCTCGTCGACCCTCTCTTGATATATATATATATATATATATACATATATTTTTCGGTTTTCGGAGAATCGAGGCGAAGATCCGTGGTGCGCGCCTCAGTTATGCGTAGCAGCGTCGGTGCGCATGCGCGAGCGCGCTCTCAGCCGCGCGAAGTCGCCGGCGCGGCGTTTTACACTCACGTCGCGACCGTCGCGAGGCAGCCCGACGACGCCGGCGTTGAGAATCGGCCTGAAGAGGTCCTCGGTGAAAATCGCTTCAGGGACGGCGACGTCGATTGGGAGAGATCGCTGTTTCCGATAACGCTTCGGCCGACGAAGCACCGAAGATCGAGCGAGCATTTTCATCCGAGGGATCCGCGACGCCAGCGCCAACTCGAGCGGGAGAGGGACGAGTTCGCGACAAAATGGACGACGGGGAATGATGAGAACCGCGGAGAAGATGGCGGAGACGAGTGGAAGAACGACCAATGGGAGGGAATTCGCGATGACGAGGATGGGGAAAATCTTCACGAAAATGTATCTGTTGAGGGGGAGGGGGACGGAGTGGGGGGGAGGAGAGTGGTTCTCATCACGATTGGGGGGAACGAGGACGAGAGTGAGGTTAGGTCAAGGACCGAAGCTAACGGAAAACGCTTTCGTGATGAGGATGGTGGGGGAAGTTGGGACGAACTGACGAGGTAGATACGAGCAGATAATTGTTTCTTTTCTTTTGCTTGCTCATAGAGGAAAATATGTTTTGGTAAATATTTATATGTGTTTTTGGGGTTTTGGGGGTTTTAGTGTCAGGAGCGGCTAAAACCATGTATATAGATCGAAATATTTTGAAAACATTTCAGAAATAATTTTCGATCTTTCGAATAAACCGAAATATTTGTGAAATATGAGGTATTCTTTATCAACTGACCAAAAAAAAATCTTGGTCAGGGAATCAGGGAAAAGTCAGGGATATTCAAAATTGGTCGGGTAAAAAGTAAAGTGGCGCCGAACCTTCTATAAATAAATAAGAAGTACGTAAAAAGGAGCCTTAAAAAAAAAAAAATCGATATTGTTATTGACATATATACATATATACATATATACATATATATATACTTTATCATGCCGGAAGTGAATCGTTCATTTTTTGTGTTCACGAAATCGATTTTTCCTAGAGAATATTATTAAAGTGCTATATGCGCGCCCGATAAGATTTTTATCACAGTACGGTGCAGGTTGCCGTTAGAGCGAGGGGGGGGGGGGGGGGGCATATGCAACGCGCGTGCTTTAATAGGTTGTGTGTGATAGGTTTGATAGGTCGGGATTCCATTCCTCGAAATTGTACCGAAGCTCGCCGGAGGCGAAAAAGCGATGTTAATTCAATCGGTAGGGATACGAACATGTCAGTTGCAGATACAGCGTTATAATAGGAATCGTGAACCGCAGGGCGCAGGTGGGGGGGGGGGGGGGGGGGGGAGGAGGGTGTTTGCAACGCGTGTATTTTGATGGTTGGGTTTCAGTTCTACGCAATTATATCGGCGCTCGCCGGAGGCGACAAAAAAAAAAAAAGTTAATTTAATCGGCACGGAAACGAACGCTTGAATTGCAGATACAATATAAAATAGGAAATCGTTGGTTAATGCAGTGCTCGCGCGATAGCTAGTCAAATGAGAGTTGTTATCGCAAAAAGTTTGACATATCGCGGTTTTTAAGATTTGAAAAAGTAGAAATAGGGCAAAGTAAGTCTTACATGTGGGAATTTTCTTTGGGAATTTGGGCACGCAGAGTTTGACCGTGCGAACAAAATTGGACACCTAAAGATAACTTATAAGATATCGCACGCCTAGAACAGTCCGACAATTTTTATGGTAATCCGTTCGATTTATTTTTCAACGGAAAGTTTTTCATTACAATTTTGCGGATGACAATCAATGTGAATAATGTTTATTCTTCGACAAATTCGAGGTATTTGCATATGTTTGAGAGCTAGTTTGGCAGAGCTAATGTAAAAACCAGCGGTTCTTAATTCATAGTGTCGCCATATTGGTATAGAGCTTTGCTGGACAAAGTACCAAAATATACTTCAAGTACCAAGAGTCACAAGTACTTGAAGTGTTCCCCAAGTACGTTTTCTACTTGAAGTATTTCTCAAGTACTTTTCTAGCGTTATCTAGTGTAAAACGTTATCTTTAAAAATGTACACGTGTCTTCCGCGTTTGTTAAAACTTTGCCCACAGCTTTCTCTATGACAAAATTCGTTGATCGATTTTGGCTTTCTTACAGAGGGAGCTACCCGCAAAATTGTAATAAATGAAGAAGCCATGTGCGAATTAGCCTGCTTTGATGGTCGGGTTCCAGTTCCTCGCAACTTCATCGATGCTCGCCGGAGGCGAAGCTAATTTAACCGGGCAGGGATACGAACATTTCAGTCGCAGATACACTATGTGATAGGAATCGTGCGCCGGAGGGCGCAGGTGGGGGAGGAGGAGGAGCGCGTATTCCCGGGCGGAGGGAGGGAACCTCTTTTCGTATCATAAACAAAATTTTTACAGCACATAAAATTGAAACTGTTAAAATTGTCGAAGTGACGTCATCTTGGGAAACGTCACTTCCGGTTCAAAAATGTCGTTTTCCGACCGGAAGTGACGCCATACCGAAAATACATCACTTCGCGTCGAACAATTAAATCTTCACATCGGAAGTAATGTGTACTCAAAAAGTACTTGTACTTGGTACTTGAGAAAGTACAAAATACCAAAAAGCACGTGAAGTCCTAAAAAATACTTGAAGTACTAAAAAGTACTCGAAGTACTAAAAAGTACTTGTGTACTTCAACCTCGTGAATAAAGTACCAAACAAGTAATTCAAGTAAGGTGAACGACCCAATTACCGACCACATAAGCTCCGTATTAATTGGGACCCGGTTAATTGCATTAATTGGGACTCCGCATTAATTGAGATAGTAATTGGGACCCGGTCAATAATTGGGTCGTTCACCTTACTGCCCACCGGTCGTAGGGTAAACCGGCCAATGAATGGATCGTTGAGCAGACGAAAGTCAGTGAATAGACGTTTTTTATGCACGTGCTCTTATAGAAACTCTCCATTCATTGGTCCCGTCCATTCATTAGCTGGTTTACCCTATAGTGTGAGTAGTGATGTAAGTTCGGTAAATAACCAGTTAAGAATGTTTGGGCCAAAATCGCGGGAGGGGAACTGGAGAGGGGCTCCGCTGACCGCGTTAGTCAGTGTGCGAGTGAGAAACGTAGACAAAGCAAGCGGCTGGACATAGATGGGGTCTTTCGTTTATTGGATTTATCTCAGAAACAAAACGGTGAATCTTCTTTAAATTTGGACACAATCTGTCTGATAGTACGCCCCTCGCTGTGGTAGGTTTTTTATTCGAATCGAACAGAAATCGGCGGAGAAAATCGCTAAATTCTGTCGTTACCGACCGATTTCCGAAACGTTTACACTGCACCTTATGTAGCTTTGTACCAGGCATTACTAAAAAACTACACGGTCAAAAAATCTGAAAAAATTGCAAACGATTCAGTATGTCTTTCCCTACAATGTAGCAAAGTTTTATAGCGATCAAACAGAAACGCGTTTTCGCCCAAACATCCTTAAGTAGCTATTTAACCTGTTAATATTTATAATATTTACCGGAAGTTATTTATTTGACGGTTAGAATCATTACCACGTGACTGGCAACCTTCAATCGTTCCCTCATTTAATTTCCAGTCCATCGAGCTTGTAACCGGCCCCACCATAGGCGCCAGCAATTAAATTTAGGAGTTGTCGAATTTTTTTGGGTAGAAACGTTGAATGCTTAGGATTTTTTTTGCTCGAGCAAGTGTGGTTCGATTTGAGATTTAAATCTATATCTTTGGAGGGTGCAAAAGATCTTTTTCAAAAAATACACACTACTGGACATTTTTAGTTTCCTGTATAAAAATAAAAAAAGAAATAAAGAATATATATTTTGGGTTCACTCCAAATTTTTTGGGGTGAACTCAAAATACATATTTGTACATATATTCATATAACACATATCACTTTAATCCTCGAAATCTTCGGATCGGATTACGTCATATCGTTCCTGCATGCCTCTAATCGCGAAATGCAAATGAAACGGAAGAAAAGCGCGACCTCTCACGACAAAGCAACCAGCACTAAATCTTTCGACTTTTGATTTATTTATTTGAATGCAAATAGCCGGTAACCTTGTTCGAATTTTTGCAGACGTCACTCTATGTACATTGTCTCTAACAAAAAAAAAAAAAAAAAAAAAAAATGTGCATCGTATCTAATAATTAAGTACGCGCACGTATTACCCTAATGGGGAGTAGCTTACAATTGGCCAATGCATGGACTGCGGCGCATGCCGTCGTCACGTGCCAATAGCCAGAAAGGAGAAGGAAAAGAAAAAAAAAAGAATAGGACCAACGCATACCCGGTTAGACTTCGCGCGTCGTCGTATATACATTCTCGCCGGGAACTTGTTACAGAACACCGCCGCATCAGAAATCGCTGATGCAAATTGTAGCCTCTGTAACATGATAATAATGATAATGATAATAATGATAATGATAATAATGATAATAATGATAATAATGATAATAATGATAATAATGATAATAATGATAATAATGATTATAATCATTATAATGATAATAATAATAATTATTATTATTATATATAATTCTATATAATAAAATTAATGAGTTTTCGTGACCCTTACATTTTGTTGCATTTTCGAGTACCGTCTGCCTGGGGAACAACGAATATGACTGCCAAACCGTTGCGAAAGGAACTAATCCGAAATATTTGCCCTCAAAGTTGGAGAAAAATATTGCTTTTTGGTCCCTCGAGAAAAATTGTAATACATTAATTACAAACTATTACAGACTATTACAAACTATTGCAAACTATTACAAATTATTACAAATTATTACAAATTATTACAAACTATTACAAACTATTACAAATTATTACAAATTATTACAAACTATTACAAACTATTACAAACTATTACAAATTATTACAAATTATTACAAACTATTACAAACTATTTTATTCAAATATATTTTGGAAAGGGAGGACAGCGAAGAGAACGACAATTTGGTGCATTAAGGGCTGAGCGCGACGAAACATTACCTTGATCCTAAATCAGATGATATAAACAGGTTTTACATCCACATTAACCCCTTTACTGTCAGAGAAACTCCTGACAGCGAAGGGCTTAATTAACAACCATACACCGTGGATTGTATAAGGAGTCGGTCCAAAATGGACACCTCAGTTTTGGACCGCCAGACGGTTCCGATTGCGCGGATAATTTAATCACATTAAACAAAAATGAAGTAACCTAGCGCAGGACGCGAAGCGCCCCATCGCGAATAATAACAATGATAATAATAAATTCATTGATTCTTTCTCGCTATGCGTGACACGGCTTTTATATCGTGTCGTCTTTTGTATAATAGCCGTTTCGTGACTCACATGGAACACAAATGTCGATGGCCCGACGCCCTAACGTGATAATAGTAATTACAACAATAATAGTAAGAATAATAAATTCATTGATCCGTTCCCCGATATGCGTGGAGCGTTTTTTATACAACCAGAAAAATAACTTATTTGACGGTCACCGTTCATTTGGTTTAAATAAAACATTTATTTGGTTTGAATCAATATTTATTCAAATCAAATAAATATTTTACTTAAAACCAAATAAACGGTGGTCGTCAAATAAATTATTTTTCTGGGTGTATCGTGTCGCGTTTTGTGTATAACAGTTGGTTCGCGACTCACATGGGAAACAAATATCGATCTCTCGACGCCCCAACATAATAATAATAATAATAATAAATTAAACATAAGCATAATAATAAATTCATTGATCCGTTCTTCGATATGCGTGACACGTTTTTTATGTCGTGTCGCGTCTTATGTATTACAGTTGGTTCGCGACTCACATGGGAAACACCCATGTGAGTCGCGATGGATCACCGCCCCAATATAATAATAATAATAATAATCATAAATTAAACATAAACGTAATTATCAATTCATTGATTCGCACTTCGATTTGCGTGACACGGTTTTTGTGTTGTGTGGCTTTTTATGTATGATAGTTGGTTCGCAACTCAAATGGGAAACAAATATCGATGGCTCGACGCCCCAATATAATAATAATAATTATTATTATTATTATTATTTTTTTTTTTTTTTTGCATTTTCCACTACTTATCAAGACTCCAACTTTTAGGGTCGTATAGCGGGTCGGCCCGGCTTTCCACACATTATTATTTAATTATTCGTCATCCGAAGCATTTCTGCCCCGAGCCAGTCCCCCCAAAGTACGGCCGCATCCGTCTTTCCCCACCGTTATCGCATTTGCCATGGCATATTTACCACGGGCATAGGAAAACTGCGGAAAACCATATGCCGATACGGTCGGTCCCAAGTTCGCTTCACGGCGCCGGACCTACGTCATGACCAAGCCGAGAATGTAAACATGCACTACAGCTATATATACGTGACGTATACACGTACAGGTACGTGTAGATGACTCGTATATATATCTGGAGCTTTGTCTCGCCCATATTTTCATTTTTCGACTAAGCGACCGCACCGGGTTTCGAACCCGCGACCCGCCGGTGCTCTGGTCTCGAGGCAAGCACGCTAACCACTAGGCCATCGCACCGAATCAATAATAATAATAATAATAATAATAATAATAATAATAATAATAATAATAATAATAATAATAATAATAATAAATTAGACATAAACGTAATGATAAATTCATTGATTCGCACGTCGATATGCGTGGCACGGTTTTTGTATCGTGTGACGTTTTGCGTATAATAGTTGGTTCGTGACTCACATGGGAAAAAAAAACACCGATTGCTCGACGCCCCAACAACGGGGCCGTTGTCGGCTTTGTATTTGCGAGTAATGTCTTTAAAAAACGTGCGCAAAGTGCTTCCCCGAACGAACCTTTGTCCCCCGACTCTGAAAGGCGTGTTTTTACATTCCTTGTGCTCCACTTATTCCACTCCTGAAGAAAAAAAAATAATCAATTATTTTTTATGTTTACTATTTTACTAAACGTTTTTTTTTTATTTGATTATTTTCTCTCGCTCTCCATAGTTCGTTACGAACTCGAGCAATAGTGTGACTCGCCGAGAACGAGTCCTCGATGACTCATCGGCGATAAATCCCGACTCGATAAATTCTTCGTCGACGAGCAGACAATAAATCGTAGAAAAATTACTTTTTTTTTTTTTTTTTTTATACGACGCAAAAAGTGAGTCGGTGGAGTCATCCGGAATGTGCGCCCGGTGACTCACGGGAGAGTCGTAAAAAAGTCAGCTTGTTTTATTTCATTTTGCTTCCTCATAGAGACAGCTTTGTTTTGGTAAAAAAAAAAAAAAAAAATCGAGATTTTAATGAAAACATACCAAACAATGCAAAAATAAAAGAATACAGACAATGCTTCCTCATAAAAGAAGCTTCGCGAATAAAGGAACCTTATGAGAAAGCGATATGAAAGTTTCAACTTCTAACTTTGATGAGAAAGCGATATAAAAATTTCAATTTTCAACTTTTATGAAGAAGCGATATGAAAATTTCAATTTTCAGCTTTTATGAGGAAGCGATATGAAAATTGAAATTTTCAACTTTTTCGGTTTGTTTTGGTTAAAAAATAAATCGGTGAAAAAAAAATGAAAATATCGAAAAATCACATTTAAAAAAAAATTCCGCATGTGTGTGTGTGTGTGTGTGTTTACGACTCGGTATGCAAAATTCGAACCGCTATAACTCAAGAATTGAGCTGAAATTTAACATACAGCATGTGCGGTTAATTGGCAATTTTTCTTCAAAAATTTCACTGAGACATTTTCAGTTTGTTTTTTGTCGATGATTTTTTATTCAATTTTTTTATCATACAATTTTTTAGTTATCGGGGCAAAAAGTTGTACACAGATGAAACATTATCGCCCAATGGTCCCCATTAAATTTTGAGATAATCGACCGAAAAGTTTAAATTTTATCTAACTTTGAATTCTTTTTAATTCCTGTAAAAATTTGATTCTTTATTTCAGACGCAATTTTCCGTATTAAATATTAATCTGCGAATAAAATAAATAAGCTTTAGATTCGTGATCGGTGTGAAATTTAGTAATGACATTTGTCCGAAAAAATTACTTTGCCCAGCTCAAAAATGTTCATATAAATTCCTCATGAAATGTTGGAAAAAAAAAAAAAAAATCATGTTGCTTTCTCACAATGTTCCCCTTATTTTGTAATGCGATTGCGCTTCGAATTGATCGTTTCAAGATGAATGGCGCTAAAAATTGGTGTTTAGTTTGTCGCGAACGAGTTTCCGGCCGGTCCATCGACAAATCGTAATACATTAAATTCAACGCCACACTGCCATTGTGTTATCGTTATCCAGACTCAACGGATGTTGAAAATGCATGCGCGAGTTTCATCAGCAATCTCGCGATCCTATCGTCGTCTCCGCTTCCGCTTCTTCGGCGTTGCGCTCGTGCGCATGCGCGTATCTGTGACCTCCGTCTCGGGCACGACCACACGACGGGACGGGCGGGGAGAAGGCACTCGTTTCGCGCCAATAAGTCACGTTTGTTTGGTCCACGGAGGGGGGGGGGGGGGGGGGGGGGGGGATTGAGGTAGTCCTTGCGAATAGTTTCTGCGCACAAGTTTCAGAGAAATGGGAGGGAATCGCAAACACTTCTCGACGGTATAAAAATCTGAAAAAAATCAAGGGTATTAAAGGTGCTGATAAGATTAATTTTAAATAATAGTAATTCAAATTATACTTGTATTTTCGAACAGACTCAACTACTGTTGTACGATTTGACGATAGGTCTGCATGTCGTGATGTAATTGGGCCGAGCCCGTAATTACTCAATAAATAAATAGATAAATAAATTCCAAAGATGTTATTAAAAAATTCATGGAAAACGGTCCGAATGACGGAATAGAAAAAAATGTATGTATAAGCAGTCTTCATTACCGACGGCGGTAATTTCACATCGATCGACAATTTTGAGGTCAGGCCAATTATGCTGAGTGCCGGGTGTGGCGGTTTGGGGCCGATCTGTGTGGGCGATACCGATCGATCCGTGCCACCCGCAACCCACCCCATCTGTTCTCTCCATTGCTACCTGTAATTATTAAACAGGTGTGCGGTGTCGAAAGCGACAGGGAGAGAGGGAATTAGCTCCGAAAGGGGGATAAAAATATATTCCTTTAGGCGACTAAGACTAAGACTAAGACTAAGACTAAGACTAAGACTAAGACTAAGACTAAGACTAAGACACTAAGACACTAAGACACTAAGACACTAAGACACTAAGACACTAAGACACTAAGACACTAAGACACTAAGACACTAAGACACTAAGACACTAAGACACTAAGACACTAAGACACTAAGACACTAAGACACTAAGACACTAAGACACTAAGACACTAAGACACTAAGACACTAAGACACTAAGACACTAAGACACTAAGACACTAAGACACTAAGACACTAAGACACTAAGACACTAAGACACTAAGACACTAAGACTAAGACTAAGACTAAGAAAATAACGAAACTGTTTTTCTCTTTTGCAGATCCTCAGGTTCGAAAATCGAATGGAGATCGTCGAGTTCTAAAACAATTAAGCACAACAGATCGGTTTGGCTAGATCACGGGTCGCCCGAAGCGCTCCCTACACCGTCGACTGCCGTCGACGTGGGCAACCCCGTCGGAGCGAAGCGTCCGAAAATCACGAAGGACGATTCGCGGTTCTGCGACACTCCCGAGCTTCTCGACGAGAGAGTCGGCAACGCTAATCCCTCCATCGTTCGCAAACCGCGAACGGCGATAACGCTGAATCTGAAGTCCTACAACAATCACCACGGTGGATCAGCGAAAAAGGACACGGCGCACTCGCGGCCGTCGACGGAAATTCGCCTCGCGGACTCGAGCGTGCCGGACTTGCCGCTGAACTGCAACGAGGAGAGCGACGACCCGGTGGAAAAATGCATCAAGAAACCAAAGATCATCGAGGATCTGACGTGCCTCGAGGGAACGATACTGTCACGCGCGTCCCTGAAGAAATTCGCCGAGGAACCCGCGGACCCGACGACGAAGAGGAGAACACCGGAAGCCGACGAGAAGTCGGCGAGAAACGGCGGCGAGGACGACCCACCGAGGAAGAGCCGGATACGCGAGAAATTCCGCCGTCTCTTCGGCAACGACGTGACCTTGAGCGAGAGCGACGAGGAGAAGAGGATCACCGCGAAACTCACGTCGAGGAAGAGAAGAAACGAATCCCGGATGTCCTCGGACTCGGGCGTTTGCCTCAACGAACATACGTCCGATATGATTTGCTCGGAGGCACTCGAGAAGCAACGAGACAATGAAAATCCTCGGGGATGTCCCAAGGAAAAGCTCAGGAAAAATACCGAGGATCGCGGAGAATACACTAAGGAAAGACTCGGGGAATATCCTAGGAAAAATACTAAGGAAGATCTCGGAGAATACACTATGGAAAGTCACGGGGAATATCCTAGGGAAAGTCTCAGGAAAAATACCGAGGAGGATCTCAGAGAATACACCAAGGAAAATCACAGGGAATATCCTAGGGAAAGTCTCAGGAAAAATCCCAGGAGAAATCCTGAGGAATACACCGGAAAAAATCCAAAGGCAAACCCTAAGGAATATGCTAGAAAAAATCGTAGGGAATATGGTGGAAAAAATCCTAGGGAACATCCTAAGGGAAATTCTATTGGAAAGTCTAGGGAATTTCGTAGCGAAGATCCCAAGGAATTTCCTAATGACGACCCCAGGGAATTTGTTAGCGAAGATCCTAGGGAAATTTCGCCGATGCAGAAGGAAGGCACGGAAGTGGTGAGTGCGCAAGTGCTATCGATGCCGTTGCTGGACCCGATCTGCGAGAAGCGTGCCGCGGAGGCGAGAGACGAGGCCTTGCCGGACAGCAGCACGAGCCTGCTGGAAAAAATTTCAACGCAGCCAGACTCGAGCTCCGGTGGTAAATTGACGATTCTGGTGAAACCGTTGAACATCCAGGACAGCGACGCCTTCGATCCCCTGAGGTTGGAGTTCGATCTGTCCGAGGAGGCGCTGATATCGACGCCCACTTCGACGACTTCCGGTCCGCCTATCGTCGAGCCGATCAAGCTGGAGAGTGGCTTCGAGGATCGGCAGAATCTCGTCGGCACGTACGTCGATTACTCGTGCCAGATCGGTGACCGGATAAGCGTCAAGGAGGATCTCTCGCCGGAAGCGGAGACTGAAAGTTGCGATGGCGATCGGTTGATCATCGCCGAGGATCTCGAATCCGAAACCGGTCAGACTCCGGGAGAGCGCGAAGCCTCGGAAGAGTCGGTTCAAAGAATTCTCGACACACCGATCTTGCCTCAGTGGCGTCCCGAGTCGATGAGTGGTTCCGGAAAAAAATCGTCGAACGTAACGGATGTCGACTCATCGTCCGATTCGAACGCGACAGCGGATAAAAATATCGATGAATCGAAAGATCTCGCTGGATCGAGCTTGACGATCGAAGAAGTCGCCAGGCCCGAGACGGCCCTCGAGGTTCGAGAAAAAAACCCCAAAGATCTCATATCCGTGATCGAGGCTTCGAGCGGCGCGCACCAGAAAGTTCTGATAATATCGGCCAGGATCATGGATTTTGATCCCGCATCCGGTATGCTGGTTGGTCCGGGAGAGGCGATCAAGGTATCGGATGAAACATCACCGGAAACGGTCGACCTCAATCCTGAGAGTGGTCCGGATCAACACAAGTTGGAAAATTATGTTTCGTTGACTCGGCCGAGCAACGACGAAGCGATCGTGTCGAACAATTCCCCGGCAAAATTGTCGGAGATAACGATAGACGATTCCTTGATCGTTGGACAAAAATCCGTAAATTTGTCTTTCGAATCCGAGCTTGACGGCCTCACGCCCCAAGGGCTCGAGGACCGGACCAAAGTCCCTGGGTCCTTAGATGGCGAAGTACCAGACTCCGAAATTCCGAAATGCGTCTTCGATGCTCGAAAGCCAAAGGACGTCCCTAAAGCGCCCAATTTCCGAGTTCTTCACCCAAGCGAGCTCGGATCTCGATGGTGCCCGACGCCCCTCGCCACCGAAGCCCCCCAAATTCAGCCCCAATTCGCCCCCCAGTCCGCTATCCCCCAGCCCCGATTTGCCCCCAGCCCCGCCATCGCTCAGCCTCGATTTACCCCCAGCCCTGTCATGACCCAGACCCGATTTTCCCCCAACGCCGCCATGGCCCAGGCTGGATTTTCCCCCAACCCCGCAATCGCTCAGCCGCCCTTGTACCCCCAGTTTCCCCGTTACCCGAATTCGCAGATTTTGCGAAATCCGTCATACCCTCAAATTCGTCAACCTCCGCCGGAAGTCCTCATCCAAACCCCCCCACCGAGCCCCCTCGAGCAAATGCAGTTCCTCGTCTCCCAGACGTCTTCCTCCGCCCACGGGGTCGAGGATTTCTCCAGCAAGAAATCCTCGGGCTACGTCAACGTGTCCCTTGGACCGCGGCCCGTCCACACCGGAAGTGGGCTCTCGTCGAGCTGGACCGTCGACAAGCATCAATATTGGACGACGCCGACATCGTCTCCGAATGCGGAGAGCCCTTTGGAAAAAAAGCATTCCCTCATGAGCAGGATATTCGATTGTCTGATCTCGATGGCCTCGTTCATCGAGCGTATAAGGCGCGCGAGCGACATGGCGACGATTCTTCAGATCGACAGGGACTACGCTACGAAGAAAGAGTTGCTGTTCGTCGAGCTCCGTCGGTACGCCTGCACGCTGGGTACCAGCGATTTGCGGACGATCGTCGGGAGGATAATGAACTACTACGACAATCTCGTGGCACCCGAGCGAAGAACCCTCAATGTCGAAGTTGTTCATTACATGCTTATGCTGGAGCGCGCGGTGTTGGCGAGCGCCCTCTATGTGACGAGGCCTTCGGAGCCACGACCGCCGCCGGCTTACCGACCTAACCGACCGTCGGTAACGCAGAGCTCTCTCTTCACGGAGTCGCAGCGACTACTCCTCTACAACCAGATGTTGGCTTACTATAATTTGCAGAACGTTCTTAACTACCAACTGGTGGCCCAGCGTCGCGCCGAGGAGGAAGCCGCGAGCGCCAAAAGAACTCGGCGAAGAAACCCGAGAGCGCCTACTGGACAGAATCAAGCGGTTCAAGCGTCGGCCGCCGGAGGGCAGGAGCGACCCAATCTCTCGACGAGGCGGGAGCTTCGGAGGCTCGCTCCGGCACCGGTCGATCATCCGCGTACACTGCAGCAGACCATGGAATGCACCGTCGAGCAAGTTACTCGGAACGAAGGTGTGGCGAATTGTACGGTCACGGATAAGCGACACGAAGACATTGTCGAACTCGCCCTTCGCGATGCGAGTATGGATAGGACAGTTGCGGATATCGTCAACGATCTCTTTCGTCAACATCCCACGGAGAGAATGTCTGAAGGTCAAGATGCCGAAAGAGACTCTCAAAGTCAAAATATGGTGGGCAACATTCAAGGTCAAAGTGTCGATGTGAACGTTCAAGGTCGAAGTGTCGATGTAAACGTTCAAGGTCAAAGTATCGATGTGAACGTTCAAGATCAAAGAACCGACATAATCGCTGAAGGTCAAAGGATCGACATAAGCGTCCAAGGTCAAAGAACCGACGTAAACGCTCAAGGTCAAAGGATCGACATAAACGTTCAAGGTCAATCTATCGGCGTTACTTTTCAAGGTCAGAGCATCGACTCGAACGTTCAAGGTCAATTACAAGCTATCGAAGGAAACGCTCAGTGTCAAACTACGGAGAGAAACTTGCAAGGTCACATCATCGAGAGAAGCGTTCAAGGTCAAGCCATCTACACAAATGTTCGAGGGCAAACTGTTGAGAGAAGCGTTCAAGTTCAAACTATCGAAATAAACGTTGAAGGTCAAGACGTCGAGAAAAGTAGTCAGGGACAAACCATCGAAATAAACTTCGAAGGTCAGGACATCGGGAAAGGTAGTCAGGGCCAAATCATCGGGAGAAGCGTTCAAGGTCAAGCCATTGACATAAACATTCCAGGACAATATACCGAGAAAAGCGTTCAAGGTCAAGCCATCGAAATGACTGTTCAAAGTCAAGACATCGAGAGAAGCGTTCAAGGTCAACCTATCGACATAAACGTTCGAGGTCAATACACCGAGAAAAGCGTTCAAGGTCAAACCATCGAAATGACTGTTCAAGGTCAAGACATCGCAATGACTCTTCAAGGTCAAGACATCGAGAAGAGCCGTAAAGGCCAAATCATCGAGAACAGCGTTCAAGGTCAACCCATCGATATAAACATTCGAGATCAATGTACCGAGAAAAGCGTTCAAGGTCAACCCATTGTTGACGTTGAGGCTCAAACAAACGAGGCGAACGTTCCAGCCCAAGCGGTCAGGAAAAGCGTTCACCCTATCGAAGTAAACGAAGACAACGTTCAAGGTCAAGCGATCGTGGAGGAACATTCACCGGTCGGGTCTCCATTGAACAGAAGCACTTCGTCCGTGGAAGATGGCAACACGAGCGTATTGGATGTACTTAAGGAGTTCCAAATTCTCGACTCGATAACCAAAGGACCAGTTTCGAGAGGGTCGAAACTCCAGAAAACCACGAAGTCCCCCGAAGACAAGAAACTATCCGATTCCATTGCGAAGGAGAGAGGCTCAAAGGCTGCGGATCCAAAGTGTCCCGAAGATTCGCCGAGGCCGACGACGACTTCCGCGAAAGCGGCCGCGAGCGTCGATGACGGCAAGACTGATAACCACAAAGTGTCGGGTCTCGCGACGTCCGTGGATGTCGAGGCGGGATCTTCGGGGATTGTTCCTGTGATAACGATTGACGACGACGAGGATTGGGACCTCGCATCGACGAACAGCGTCGAGACGGTCCGCGACGCCGAGGGCGCGACGATCGCCGACGAAATCAGTATTTTAGATGTCAAAAGCATATCCAAAGATGTATTCAATAACATGGGAGTAAAAGTGGACGATGAGACAACTAGGCCGGTAGGGAGAATGGACGAGGGAGGAAGGGATGAAGAGTGCATAGACATAAAAACGGAATTGGGCGATTGCTTCCAGTGCGGCAAGCGCAGTGAGGTCGTTTGCGAGCAGTGCCGTTTGGCCGCTTACTGCTCACCGGAGTGCCATCAGGAGCACTGGTCGGCCATTCATCATCTCACTTGCAAGCCCGCGCCCCAAGAGATCATCGAAACTACCGTGTAAAAATCGGGCTTAATCGTTAAAGACTCTCTCGAAATATTTATTTATTTTTTGTTTTTATTTTTTCACGAAGATAGTAAGTTACTTTTATTACCTCTCCGCCAAGCGAGATTCTAATGTACAAAACGACAACGAAAAAACAAAAAAACTTCAATGCTTATTTGATATTCGACATAAGTGAACCGAGCTTAACGATGGATTACGTTGCTCTCTATCGGTCGCGATCTCTCTCGTAGTTTAACGTATTGTAGTTAAGGTTATTATTAAAAATATTTTATGCTCGATGTATCAATGAAAGAAATAATAGTACGAAATATCGTAAGCGTATTATTCGATGGTCTCGTGGAGACTATATACGTGATTTATTGATCAATAAAAGAGGGGAGTTTATTACGTTAGTAATCGTTCATTTTCTTTATTCCAGAGACAACGGGAACGCTGGGAATATTTAAGACCCCCAACTTATTATTTATCTTGTTCCGAGCTGAATATTTGACACAGCAACATGCGTCTGAAGTGAAGCACTCATCTTTACAATTTAATGACGGAAACGAAGAACATTTTTTTGCGTTTACCAGCAATATTGGCGCGATATTTGCGACATGTGCGGCACATGTCGCAATCATTGCGCCAACTGCTACTTTTCGTGCCGCTTGTCTATCAGGGTACATTAATCCATTTACACATGTCATGTTTGAGAAAAAGAAACTGACAGTACAAAGTTGCGCCGTTGAAAAAGAAAGTAAGTTTATTTAACTTATTGTTTATTTGAATAATACTATTGCAATATTAAATGTTTACGTAAAACGGTATTAACAAAGTCAGATAATCATAAGAGTTATAAATATAAGCGTTATGTTTGTGTCGTCGAATAAAAAATTACTCTTTTATCTCTTTGATAGCCGATACTGATTTTTAAATAATGAAAACATAGGATAGACACAGTGACCTAAATTTTCAACATCTGCAATAGTTAGTTCTCGTCACGATTTCCGAAATACGTTACAAGAACGTTACATTCGTCAATCGCACATTAAATTGATGCAACGAAAGAAATTAAAGTGTAAATAAGGATAATTGATTTAAAGTCCGGTCAAAGCCGAGAAGCTTCAGGAAGAATTTTATCTGAAAAAATATATTTTTCGTCCCAACTATAACGTTGACTATAAGAAATGCAAAGTTGTAAGTTACCTAAGGTTTAACTGAAAGACAAATAACACATCACCTCAAGGATTAAATAAACATACGGCAGCTTGATAGAGATCGCTGAGATCTTGCTGTCCCGTCGAATTAATAACAATTTCAGCAATGCACGAGTGCGCAACCAGAGCCAAAATGACGATCGGCATCATAGCTCGGTTTATTGCGTTTGTGTTTGAGTCTATCGTATCGAAATAACAACAAAATTATCTATCATTGAACTTTCAATTTACTGATTTTCAGTATCGCCGAAGGGTATCGTTTCGTAAGTAGACAACACTTCGGGATGGACTAATAAAACGTTAGTGACTCTCTTGGCTGTTACCAGGGACAATGATCAATTCGTCGTTCCCCTCGCATGGTCGTACTCGACAAATTCACGCCCTACCGATAACAGCAGAGAATCAGAGTATAGGGAAATCGATCGCAGGGCGTCGTTATTCTCACAACCGAAAGCTTAGCTAGCGGCATGGCTCTGTTATGATCGCTAAGAGAAAACGCTAGTCTGCGAGAGAACTGGTTGATTCAAGACAAAAGTGGATTCTCGCGCAATGCATAATTAACACGTTTCGAATAAATTGAAGAACACGCGGCCGTTATGGGAACAATTTGCTGCACGCTCCTTCAAGCTAATCGATTAAAAAAAAAAATAGAACGCATTATGACAATGGTTATATTTCCGAAGAGTTCTTGCCCGACACGTGGCAGTGCAGTTGCCATAACATGTCACGTTCAATACTTTTATTTGTGTAGGTAGGTGGAAATGCTTTTACGCAGGCCAGTAACGGTAGTGTGGGGCTCCTCCGCGAGCGGCCCTAACCACTAAAACTACCTCCCTTTCCACGCCAACCAATGGCCTCGGAACCGCGCTAGCATTACTTCAGGGCAATTGGTTATAGACGAATCTGTTTGGCTGTTGGAGGTGGGCGGCGTACTGTGGGGCTCTGATAGGTCGCCGCCTTGTGGCCCTCCAATCCGCACTTCCGACAACAGCCGCTCCGGTCTTCACCAGTTACATGCCAGGTGCCCGAAAGCCTGGCAGCGACAGCAGCGGATCTCGGGACGCCTTGCCGCAGCGCGGCAGTTCACCGACCCGACCTGAAGTCGGGCGACTCGCTCCCATTTTGCCGCATCCAGCCGCAGCCAGCCCCACAAAAGCCAGAATGCAACCCCTTTTACTCCTTTTGGACTGGTTTATCTTCACAGGGCTGCCGATCTGCTCCCCGACGAACCTCTCCAGTGCTCCATCGACTTCCCGGACCTCCGTTGTCTCAACGAGATCGCGGATCACGAGCTGGGCTCTGGGAATTAGGTGCCTGAGGTTGCCTACCCTTATCCCCAAGCACCCCCTCGATGGCTGAGCCAAACCTGGCTCTGTCCTCAGGATTCGCCCTCACCTCCAAGAGGACATCTCTGTTTGTCTGCCTGATGGCTTTGACTTTTAATCGAGCTCGTCAGGCTCGAAACCCTTTATGCACCTCATGAGTAACCTCATGAGTAAGCCTCATTCGCAGAGCCTCGGGCGGATCCTCCTCTGTTTGGCTAGGCCGGCTGCTGCAGGCGGAGCCTTCTCCTTCTTCTTTCCTCCTTTGCTGGAGGCGCGCACCTCTACCTCCCTGGACACACCCACTCCGGCTCGTGTCTAGGTGGTCTTTTTCGCCCGAATTAAAGAAGTCAACGTTAAATAGTCAACCGCGACGTCACAATACATTCGGACGCCAGCTGAAAATCGCATTACTTGATGTTTTAGACTGTTTTCAGTACTCTGACTGTTACGTCCTGCCTCTTGTTTACTATTATTTGTTGGGCGTAATTAATTCATTTAAGTTCGACACTATGTCTCAAAAGAAAATCACATTCGCACGCTCCTTTTAATATATGTATATTAATTTTAATATATTTACTGCATTTTCGTCATTCATATAGCCTAAGTCGACTCGCGCCACCGGACGAGAATATTAGATTTCTGCACGTACGATACGGGGCGATATTTTTACAACTGTTAGCTGCATGCTCATACGAGTGGTTCGATATCCAAGACGACACGTGGCATATTGCAATGTACGCTGCCGTTCATTAACACCTGGTCGATTTTCTATAGCGCTTTTATTCAGATTGTCCAGGCATTAATGAACCGCAATATACATTATGTTACTGATTGTATCCGTAACCAATGGTTTCCTACTTTTTTTCCACACGCCAACAAACACTGAACACTGAAGCATGGACAATTTATTTCATCGATCGGTATAAGAGGGGGACTATGTTCCCCTCTTGAAAAATTGAAAATTATGTACAGGAATAATACCGATGTCATTTACAAGCGGAACGAAGGCATGTTCATTAACGAGCGAGTCAGTGCAACGGAACGATGCAGTTTAAGCGTTGCATGTTACGCTCCATAGTGTCGCATGCCATCCTCACCACCGCCACTTGTCAGACAAGAACTCTTAGGAATTATTTCCATTATCCATATTGCGTTACAGTTTTTTTTTCAATCGATCAGCTTGGAGGAGCGTGCAGTAAATTGTTCTGAAAACGACCGCATGTCCTTCAATTTCTTCCAAACGCGTTAACTATGCATTGCACGAGAACCGACTTCAGCCACTTTGTTGATGAAAAAAAATAATAATAATACTAAAAAGTCGGACGGCAAAGATACCTTTTGCCCCACTGGTGACAATATTCTAGTGAATATGTCTGAAACTTTGTCTGCAAGTCTCGGAAAATTTAACAGAAATTTCCCTGAAAAGTCTGCCGAATTTTGTTTCGATTTTCAGACAAATTGTCAGAGAAATATTTTCGCCAGCGTGAAAAAAATAGACTACCGTTCTTGTTACTGACTGTGCTCATGTAGGTAGAAGAGGAGCAGATTTCTCATTGCCTTCAGAAGTTACACCTCTGGGTGAATGACAACGGTATTGGAAGTAATTCAAGGCAACACAATTTGTACAATTTGAACAACTTTGTTTATTATATAATTTTAATGCTATTACAGATGAACGTCTAAAGGTATATTGAGCGTACATACATCGTTGTCGCTTGCCAGAAGCACATTGATTCCTCGGAATCGAGCTTTGGGTCTAACGACGATTTGAAAATAAGCGCCGTAAATTAAATCGACAATTCAATGACGAAAACGATGGACATTGTTTTGCCTTTATCCCCCAAGCTGATAGAACGCGGACGCGGTCTTGGCGTTTTGCGATTTTTAAACGTATCCTATAAATTAAAATTTCCCCAATGAAACATATAAAGGAACACAATAATCCTATACCGAGAGTTACAAAAGCGAAACTTAAGTCGTGAAGTGTCATGACTCTCCGATCCGTATTTTGTCTGACGTCATCGTCAACCACAAACTTAAGCCTCAACCTGTCGAGAACGCCAACCGGACGATGTAATCCAGCTTCAAACAATGTTCTCAGTACTCCCTCTATTCTACGTTGAAACAGATTGGGCCCCCCGCTCCTATAAAATATATATTCGTGTATGATTGCATCTCTGCTCACGTGGACCTTCCATAAGTGTGCACTAATTGTGGCTCTCACATCGTCCACGATACAAACAGCTAAGGGATCCCTCAACACGTAATCGATCCATTTATTTAAACGCGGTATTTCGATGACACATCCATCAAGGATTGGATCCGCAGTGAGTTTGGTAAAAGTGTCCTTCTCGATGTAAACTGTATAACCCCACTTCACAATATCTTCCTTCATTTCCACATTTGGATAAGGTATCGTTGTCGTCAGCAACGTTGCCAAATTACCCGTGTAAATCGCTTGAAGAGTCACCACAAACATGAATAGACTGGCCAAGAAAAGGGTCGGTGCAACATTTCTAGGTAATTTCGTAAGACTCGAGTTACAGGTCAAACGTACTATGTTCAATACCGCTGGCATCACAGACTGGCCGAGAAAAAATTTGAAAAACAGAAAAGTGATCAAGTAAACCAACCACATGCCGATCCGAGAGTTTCTGTCAACGACCGATAAGATCTTGTCGAGTTGCGACTTGTGTCCGGTATGTTGGGTTACCGCAAACATCGGCATTTGACTCAGTGGCATAATTATACGATCGACATTTTTTGCATTCTCTTTGGGTGTGGATAAGAGGTGTTGGGCAATCAGATATATTCCTGTGTCGTACACTGACGTTTTTTTACTTATCACCGCCGACACGTTCAAAGCAATTACGATATTATCAATCAACCATCGATGTTGATTGAAACGCGATTCTACGATTAATTTGAAAAAATCCCCTATGCGTTCTTGGAACGGCTTAGAGAAGATAACCTCACGTTGCAATTGAGAGGGCTTTATCTTTGTTATGAAGTGTAGCGGGTAGCCACCTACATTCCCCGTCTTATCAAAGTTAATAGACTCGCAAGATTGTCCGCCCTTTTGATACCTTCGCGCGAACAAAAAGGTAGTTTGCGTATCGTTATTTCGTTTGTACTCGTTGATGTAAGTCCACGCTTTTGGAGCTCGACGCAGAAATGGATTGGATGTGATGATTAGCATTGCTTTCACCCTTGGGTTGCGATAGAGACAAATAAATTGTACGTTGAGCATGCCGCACATATCTGTCACATGCATAAAGTAACCTACATCTGAGCATTGGCCCTTCAGCTTAGGTCTCGCGTCCACAATGAGAAAGTTTGCGTGGTAGTCCCACCAAATAAATTTTTTGAGGTTGAATAGTAAATGGACGAAGTGTTTACGGGAATGAAGTACAATCACGAACACTTTTAGTTTGTATGATCTTGAGTTGTCCCGGGAATCATACTCTATGCCCGGTTTATCTACCAACGCTACAGGGATGAAATGGTTCAACCGAAGTGGTCTGAGGATTGATCCATCCGTATCGCCGATAATGCCAACTGCATTGCTTGGATCTCCGTAGCATGTCATCGAGACATCGACCTGAAATCCGTCGAATCGGACGTTTCAGCTTTCCAGTAAAAAGAGTATTATAGTTGTATGTATTTAATTTATAGACCAGAACTGGACAGTATTTTGAATACTCAAATATTTCTCTGGTATTTTAAGTACTTTTTAGGAACATATGCAAAATACAAAATGCTTTTCCATCAACCTCGAAAATGGGAAGCTTTTTTTTTTATTGAAAATGATTGTGAGAATATCCGGAGGCAAAATACTTGGAAGATGTTAACAGAAAGTAATGGAATGTATTGATTACAACTTTTCAAGTATTCCGTTGCAGAATACCAAGTTTCAAATGTGAAAGAAGACTCAAATTCTTATATACAATCTCGAAGAATATTCAATCTGTATGCAAAGTTTTTAATAAAAATTTAAATCATTATATAAAAGGCTGCCAATTACATTTGCACATCGTTTCCTCTTTTTTTCAATCGTGAAGTTTTTCGAATTTACGAAGCTCCGTATGGAGAAAAGTACGTTGAATATATTTTGTCTCAACTATAACGTCGACTATGCCAAATAGAAATTTATGAGTTACCAAAGATACCACCGAAAGTCAAATAACGCATCACCTCAAAGATAATATAAACTTACGGCAGCTTGGTAGATACGGTTGAGATCTTCCGACCCCGCAGTGTTAACAACAATTTCAGTTATGCACGGGTGTACAAGCACAGCCGCAAGGACGATCGAGAACACACATCGGCTCATTGCGTTTATCGTATGAAAATTAAACAAAAATTATCTCGCACCGAATATTAAATTAACTGATTTTCAAAATCGCCAAAGCTGTATCCGTTTCGTAAGTAGACAACACTTCCGGATAGACCAAAAAATCATACTGACTCTGGTCGCTGTTACCAGGACAATGATCAAGTCTTCATTTCCCTCCTATGATCGTACTCGACGAACTCGCGTGTCACCGACTACCGCAACCAATCGGATTAATGGAAACTCTGCCACAGGATGTCGATATTCGCACATTCTATATATCTCTCTATAATATAAAAAGATTTCGCCGCCGTGTCAAGAATCGAGGGGGGGGGGGGGGGGGGGGAGTACTTGGATGGGTGACCGCGGTCACCCATCCAAGTATTGAACCCGTATTTTGAAGTATTTGGAATAATAAGGGTTTTCGTCCAGAAATGGGTGCGAGCGCGCGAGCCACCCGCTACCCGCTAGTTCATATATATATATGACTTTTTCAAGAGGGGGCGATAAAATTATTATTGCTGCCAACAAATTGTGGACAACAAAATATTTTCAAAATGTTTTTAAAACATTTCACAAATTTTATTCAATGTTTATTAAGTGTTTTTATCGACATCTCAAAATAAAATTTCGATATATTTAAAAAAAAAAAAAAAATTTGATATATTTCAAAATAAAATTTTTGATATACCTAAAAATAAAATTTGTGAAATATTTCAAAAAAATATTACGTTTAGTGATGCAAGCTCGTCAAATGACGGATCAAATGACCGTCATAAGACCGTCAATTGACCGTCACTGACCGCTCCAAAAATGACCGATTTTGTGACCAATGGCGCTTTTTTTTAAAAACGTTATATAGCGGCGCTGATTAGTGACGCAAGCTCGTCAAATGACCGTTATAAGATCGTCAGTTGACCGTCACTGACGGCTCCAAAAATGACCGATTATGGGACCAATGGTGCTTATTTTAAACTTCGTACAGCGGCGCTGATGATCGGCCTAGTGATGCTAGGTCGTTACCACACGGGTCATTTTACCATCAGGACTTATTTTATTTATGGTACCTGGACCTGGAAGAGATCTAAATGCATGGAATGGGAAAATGTTTGTGACCAATTTGTGACCGAAAAAAAAGTGACCGTCATTTTGCATCTAAGTAGGTGTTTTGGTGATTTAATGGTCATGTAGGACCGTCAAAAGACGCGCACTAAAATGACCGTCATTTTCACTTAGAAAAATTCATGAAAAAAAAAATGACGTCAAATGACGGTCATTTTGACGTCATTTGATCGATCTAAAAAAAGACGGTCACTTTGCATCACTAATTACGTTTTACGTGAAAATGAGCGAAGTCCTACTGTGATACTATCCACTGGACATAAATTCGATAATCGTCAATCCAAGATACGAGTATTTATTTTTAATGTTCAAATTGAATTAATCATTAATCTTGTCTTTACAATCGAATAATTCATTGATATATCGTGACAAACTAGACAATCAGGAACTCCCCGGCGTACTATCGATAACTGCGAGAAACGAAGTTTAATGCTCGTCCTCGTAACCATTCGGCAGAGCGTTCATGTGCGGATTGTGGAAGAGAGTTTTCTGTCCGTCACCCCAAGGAAAACGCTGAAAAAAAAAAAAAAAATATTCGACTATAGCTGCGATTCGAGTTTCTCGCGGAGCGCCGGTGCGGCGATAACGTACTTTGGTGCGGATTCTCAGATATTCCATCGGAACGAAGGGAGGTCGTTCCTCGTGCTCCTGACTCTTCAGGTAGGTGTTCAAGTGTCCCAGCAGGATAGCCGGTATGCCTACGAAGAGGAAAATGTTCTTCCACATATCGGCGATTTTTCCTGAGAACGAAGAGAAAAATTAATTCAATCATGCGAACTTATTAGGAAAATAAAAAAATGAATAAAATAATAAAAATAGTAAAACTATAAAAAATACTTACTACTTATTTACTATAAAAATAGTAAATAATACAGGTAAATAAAATAATAGTTTAGTTACTATGAAACAGTAAAAATAATAAAATTGTGGCGCTATTTTATAGCCGTTAAATTCTTCGTCTCACGAAAAATCGAGCTCACGGATGTTTTTTTGTTCGAAGTTGATCCACGATTTTTGGATTTCGGGGTTACGTGCCGAGTGCGAGGGTAAAACGGAGTTGAGGGTTTGATTTTTTATTTTTTTCCCAAGATGTTTATTTTCAAGAAGGGTGATAAAAAAAATATGTATTAAAAAATTGCGATTATGCAACTATGAGTAGGAAAAAAAAAAAGTTTCGGCGCGATTTTCTTTCCGTTAAACGGTTTTTTCACGGAAATCGACCCGGTAGACATTTTTAAAAATGTTCCTTTCATGTTGAATTAATTGCTAAATTATGCACGAGTTAATCTATGATTTTTGGGTCTCGTGGTTATGCGCAGAGTGCGTCGCTAAGACGAAGTTGAAATTCGAAGTGTGACATTACAAGGGGATATTTTAAAAAGGTGACATTAGAAGGGATGATATTTTAAAGGGTGACACTGGAAGGGGTGATATTTTAATAGGGTAATATCAGAAGGGATATTTTTAACATGGTGACATTCGTCCCTTCTAATAAAGGGTGATAATTAAAAGGGGTGATATTAAAGGGGTGATATGTGAAATAAAGTGTTATTTAAAAATGGCGATATTAAAGGTGTGACTAAAAAGGGTGATATTAAAAGAGGACCATATTAAGAGGGTGATTAGAAAGGGTGACATTGGCACAAAAACTGCGATTATGTAACTTCGAGTCGGAGAATAAAAAAAAAAAAATAGAAAAAAAAAGTAGGACCTTTTTTATTTCCGTTAATTTTTTTCAAAGGAAACTCGACCCAATAGTCTCTTTTTTGTTGGTTCTATGTTGAATTAATTGGGAAAATGTATCCCAGTTTTAATCGACGATCTTTGGATTTCGAGGTTATGCGCCGAGTACGAGGGCTGAACCGGGTTCAGGAATGTGTTTTTTACTTTTTTTTTTAATAACAATTGAAAAAAGTACCTGCATCTCCATGATGCTCGCCGGGGATCGGCGCGCGGCTGGAGAAGTTCCGAGCGAAGACACGGCTGACTCTAAAGCTCGCGGACATTTTTCTTTATTTTATATCTGCTGCTTCTTTCCTCGGAGTTTTCGATCGATCTCCAAGCAGCCACTCGTCCCGAGAACACACGAATGCTGGCAGAGAATCTTCCTACGGGATCGTCCTTCGTGGCCAGGACGGTGGCGAACCGAACCGCTTCGAAGATTCCGACTTCCTCGGTCGGTAAGTTATCGGCCATACGCGAAACGCAAATGTTTGCAGGAAAATAACTTTTACGGGTAAACCGGTCAATTAACCGCTGCTGCGAATTGATATTTTACCCATTGCAATTTGTCTGCGAAGCAAATTATACATTTATACATGTAAACGTATTTATATATATTTTTTGTTTGTTAATTATTGCTATGATTTTTTTGGTTATTTTTTTTGTTAATTATTGCTATGACTTTTTTTCATATAAAAATATCGCTCGTAGATTTCGCCTAGTTTTTTTTTTTTTTTTTTTTTCTTAAGTTGCTGCAAATTTTTGCAAAGTGTACAGGAACTGTAACGTTTTTTCAGATAACAAATTGAAAGCTTTAGAGGTTGGCTGTAGGAAATTTACTGACGCGTATGATTTACCGGTAAATTCACCGAAGCACTCGGAACTCTGACGCGCATGCGCATGCGCCTGCAACGATCTAGAGCAGAACTGTTGGACATTTTTTTTTGTCTGTTATAAATTTCGTCAAACTATCGTAAATAATGATATATTGTGTAAAAATACAGCCAAATAATGTATATTTTAATTGATTTACATTTATTTTTAGGAAAACAAAGCGAAATTGTGGCAAAAGTGCAATTCTCAAAGGGCATGTTTGCCAGAAAAAAATCTTTTGCGAGCGAATAGTTATGGAAACAAATAAATAACCGGTCAATTAACAGTTCGAACCGAATTAATGTTTTACCGGTGGAAATTTGTCTGCGAAAGGAATAATTACATGTATAAATAAAGGTACAAATGTTTGTACCTTTTTTACTAAAAAATATCGCTCAGAGGATTTCGCCTAGAAATAACTTTTCTTTTGCAACTCGCAACACCACTTTTTACAAAGTATAAACGAACTGCAAAGGCTTTTCGGACAAAAATTGAAAGCTTTAGCGGTTAATAGGAAACTTACTATGATTTGCCGACGGTCGGTAAATTACCGACTGTCGATTAAACTTTGATAGTTCGGAGGTTCGACGAGCGCCCGCGATGTTCGCGCATGCAACAATCTATAATTCTTGCACATAGCTTTTTTTTTGTCTATTGATAAATTTCCTTAAAGTAAACGATCGTAAATAACAAGTTTTCGGCTGTAAAAAATATCGCTGGAAATTATATATTTTAATTGATAGGCATTAATTTTTACGAAACAAGAAAGGAATGCCTGTATCGTGTTCCACGAAGTGTGGCAAAAGTGCAATTCTCAAAGTGCGTTCGGCAATAATTTTTAGTGATAAATCATTATTAAAAATAAATCGTAAAATATAGTTAATTACGGAGAAATTTTCATTTAAATTTTTTCAGAGGCCAAAAACCGGCGACGCACTGTGCAAGGAATGTTTCTTCCGGGCTTTCGAGACGGAGATTCACAATACTATCGTAAATGGAAAATTGTTCGAGCGGGGCAACAAAGTCGCGATCGGCGCGTCGGGCGGAAAAGACTCGACCGTTCTCGCTTACACCCTAAAATTGTTGAACGAACGTTACGATTACGGATTGAATCTGTTTCTTTTGTCGATCGACGAAGGAATTACAGGTTAGGACATGGAAATCTTGTCTCATAACCTCGAAATATGATTTTTTTTTTTTTTTTAAGTTTTTAAGCGAATGGTCATTTATGAGAATTAATGGGAATGGACATTTAAAAATGAAATTTATTAGGATACCGCGATGACAGTTTGGACACCGTCAAACAAAATCGGGACGACTATGGAATGCCCTTGAAAATTTTGTCCTACAAAGATCTCTATGGATGGACTATGGATTCCATTGTGGAGCAGGTAGCAAACTTCATATGAATAAAAAAAATTCTCAAAAAATGTTGATTTCAACAAATTTTCTTTTGGAGATTTTTGAAATATTTTCTTTTGGAGATTTTTGAAATATTTTCTTTTGGAGATTTTTGAAATATTTTCTTTTGGAGATTTTTGAAATATTTTCTTTTGGACATTTTTGAAATATTTTCTTTTGGAGATTTTTGAAATATTTTCTTTTGGACATTTTTGAAATATTTTCTTTTGGAGATTTTTGAAATATTTTCTTTTGGAGATTTTTGAAATATTTTCTTTTGGAGATTTTTGAAATATTTTCTTTTGGACATTTTTGAAATATTTTCTTTTGGAGATTTTTGAAATATTTTCTTTTGGAGATTTTTGAAATATTTTCTTTTGGAGATTTTTGAAATATTTTCTTTTGGACATTTTTGAAAGATGATTTTTTGGACATTCTTGAAAGATGATTTTTTGGACATTCTTGAAAGATGTATTTCTGGAAATTTTCGAAATATGTTCTTTTGGACATTTTTCAAAAATTCTCTTTAAGGAAATATTGAATTTTTTTATTTAAAAAAATTCCAAACGAATTTTATTTCGTACATTTTTTTGAACTATTTGATTTCGTACATTTCCAAGGGAATTTTATTTCGTAAATTTTTCGAACAATTCGATTGCATAAATGTTTCAAAGCAATTCAATCCCGTAAATTAATTCAAGCCAATTTAATTTGATGATTCTGTGCAAGGCAATTTAATTTCAAAAAATCCTCCGAAAGAATTGAATTTCGTGAATTTTTTTCTAAAAATTTGCTTGCAAATCAAATTTCCAAGACTATTGGTTTTCCAAGAAAAAAAATATTGAACTTATTTTCGAAAAATGATTTTTCTAAAACTTTTCGACCTCCAGATAGGACGTAAGAACAATTGCACCTTCTGCGGAGTTTTTCGGCGGCAAGCGCTGGACCGTGGAGCGGCTTTGCTCGGGGTCGACTGCATAGCGACTGGGCACAACGCCGACGACATCGCCGAGACGGTTCTGATGAATATTCTGCGAGGCGACGTAGCCAGATTGCAGAGATGCACTTCCATTATAACGGTGAGGTTTTTATTTATTGAATTTCTTGAATTTATTAAATTTATTAAATTTATTAAATTTATTGAATTTATTGAATTTACTGAATTTCTTGAATTTCTTGAATTTATTAAATTTATTGAATTTATTAAATTTATTGAATTTATTGAATTTATTGAATTTATTGAATTTCTTGAATTTCTTGAATTTATTAAATTTATTGAATTTATTAAATTTATTGAATTTATTGAATTTATTGAATTTATTGAATTTATTAAATTTATTAAATTTATTAAATTTATTAAATTTATTAAATTTATTAAATTTATTAAATTTATTAAATTTATTAAATTTATTAAATTTATTAAATTTATTAAATTTATTAAATTTATTAAATTTATTAAATTTATTAAATTTATTAAATTTATTAAATTTATTAAATTTATTAAATTTATTAAATTTATTAAATTTATTAAATTTATTAAATTTATTAAATTTATTAAATTTATTAAATTCATTGAATTTATTAAATTTATTAAATTTATTAAATTCATTGAATTCATTGAATTCATTGAATTTATTGAATTTATTGAATCTATTGAATTTCATTGTTCATGGCGGTTAATGTTAATCATTTTTTTTTTTTTACCATTCGGTATCGAGTGTCGATGTAAAAAATTCTTAATTTATTAATAGTAAAAATGAACCTTTTATTTTTCAGTCGGGCCAGGACACGATAATGCGATGCAAGCCTCTGAAGTACACGTACGAGAAGGAAATCGTTATGTACGCTTACTTCAAGAAACTCGTTTATTTCTCGACCGAGTGTGTCTTCGCCCCTAACGCATACAGGGGACACGCGAGGACGTTTTTGAAAGATCTCGAAAAAGTTCGACCGTCGTCGATCATCGATATCATTCACTCCGGTAATACCGAAATCGAAAAAAAAACAAAATTCACAACCATAATAATAATAAATTTATAAACGATGACAATAATTTATTTACGAACAATAATTATTATTTATTTATAAGCAATAATTATTATTTATTAACAAACAATAATTATTACTTATTTATAATAATTATTATTTATTTACAAGCACTAACAATCATTTTTTATGTAGTAAATTATGATTTTTATGATTTTTTTATTATTATTAAATAATTGATTTTATTTTTCGAAATCTAACAGGGGAAAGATTGGAGATAAAGCGAAGCGTGAAGATGCCTGAGAGAAGAAACTGCTCCAGATGCGGCTTCGTCTCCAGTCAAGAGATCTGCAAGGCTTGCATTCTGCTCGAGGGCTTGAACAGAGGATTGCCGAAGCTCGGCGTAGGAAAGTCGAACAAAGCCCTGCAGTTCGTTACTTCCGATAATCGTTCGACGAATCACCCGACGGAGAAAAAACTCATCGAAATATAGGCAACGTTACGCAGAATTCGCATTATACACTGCAAAATTTTAATCGTTTTCCAATGAATCGTACAAAAAAATATTATAAAGATTTTTTCACGTAATTTTACAAAGATTAGACAGAAAAAAAAAAAGGTTCCCTACAAAGTTGTTACAATATTACGTTAAACGCAACATTACGCAGGATTCGCATTATTAAGTCCTCGCATTATAAAATCTTTTTTTTTTCAACGTATTTTACAAAAGAAAATATGAATATTTTTTTAACGTAGTTTTACGATTGAAAAAAAAAAAATTGTTTACAACATTTTTACAATATTATGATTCGCATTATACAGTGCTAAATTTTAATTTTTTTCCAACCAATTTCACAAAAAAAAAAATGAAATTATAAAAATTATAAAATTTTTTTACACGTAGTTTCACAAAGATCACAAAAAAAAAAACTTTCTTACAAAATTCTCACAATAGTACTTATAGTGATAACGAATAATTAATTTCGAGTCGACGAGACGAATTTTTGCTTCCTCGTAGATTTGCAAATCTCTTTGCGCCATTTATTTATCTTTATCGTTTCAGCAGACGTAAGCGCGATGTTTTCGTTTTATCCTCGAGCGGCATATCGGACAGGTGAGCTTGACGTGGGGCGAGCAATCCGCGCACAGGCAGACGTGTCCGCAGGGCAGTAGAATAATCTCCAATTTATTCGACGAACAAACGACGCAGGACGCGTCGTTCCGGTGACGCCGAACCGGCGATATGCTCTGCCTTCGCCTCGCCCGAACTTCCTTCGTTTTTAGTTGTCGGTCGTTCAACTTCCTCAGGTGCTCCTTCAGCTCTCTGCGACACTTGAACGATCCAATCGCGGTTTTCACTAGCCAAACTATTTCACAAGCCAGCGCACTGAAAATTTATCCATCAACAAAATTAAGATTCGTCGAGTTTATTGAATTGATCGAGTTTATTGAATTGATCGAGTTTATTGAATTGATCGAGTTTATTGAATTGATCGAGTTTATTGAATTGATCGAGTTTATTGAATTGATCGAGTTTATTGAATTGATCGAGTTTATTGAATTGATCGAGTTTATTGAATTGATCGAGTTTATTGAATTGATCGAGTTTGTTGAATTGATCGAGTTTGTTGAATTGATCGAGTTTATTGAATTGATCGAGTTTATTGAATTGATCGAGTTTATTGAATTGATCGAGTTTATTGAATTGATCGAGTTTATTGAATTGATCGAGTTTATTGAATTGATCGAGTTTATTGAATTTATCGAGTTTATTGAATTTATCGAGTTTATTGAATTGATCGAGTTTATTGAATTTATCGAGTTTATTGAATTGATCGAGTTTATTGAATTGATCGAGTTTATTGAATTGATCGAGTTTATTGAATTGATCGAGTTTATTGAATTGATCGAGTTTATTGAATTGATCGAGTTTATTGAATTGATCGAGTTTATTGAATTGATCGAGTTTATTGAATTGATCGAGTTTATTGAATTGATCGAGTTTGTTGAATTGATCGAGTTTATTGAATTGATCGAGTTTATTGAATTGATCGAGTTTATTGAATTGATCGAGTTTATTGAATTGATCGAGTTTATTGAATTGATCGAGTTTAATGAATTTATCGAGTTTATTGAATTTATCGAGTTTATTGAATTGATCGAATTGATCGAATTGATCGAATTGATCGAATTGATCGAATTGATCGAATTGATCGAATTGATCGAATTGATCGAATTGATCGAATTGATCGAATTGATCGAATTGATCGAATTGATCGAATTGATCGAATTGATCGAATTGATCGAATTGATCGAATTGATCGAATTGATCGAATTTGTCGAATTTGTCGAATTTGTCGAATTTGTCGAATTTGTCGAATTTGTCGAATTTATTCAATTTATCGAGCATATTTTTTTTGGATCGTTACTTTTTTCGAGTAAAACTTTACGTACCAGATGATAAACCGCAAGACGCATCGTGCGTACGGTCTCGCCGCCTCGTCGAGCGACATTTCTCGTCCACCTAGTATACGGTACTGGCGATAAAAACAAAAAAAAAAAGAAAATAATAATTTATCCCGCAGCTTATTTATTCAATATTCGTGTCCACTAAATAACATCGAAACGAAATAGAAAATATATATATAAACTGCTCTACTTACCCGGGATTTTTATTATTTATTTTAATTATGAGGAATTTTTTAATTATGAGGAGATTTTCTATATCAAAGAAATGTTTTCGATGTGATCTAAGTTCGTACGTAGAGTAAAACTGAACTGCTCCGACTGACCGTTGCAGCCCTCAAAAGCTCAGGTAAGGCCGATTTTCCCGTTAGACAAAAATTTACGCGCTTCACCTATTTTCGGTAATCCTTCGATCTCATTGGTCGAGAGAAAGGATTTTCCCCCGCTGCCCCTCGATCGATTTCTATACCTGCCCGAATCCGACCTGAAATATCATTTATTTTCCGCCGTGCAGGTAACTCTGTTTTACCGACGGTAATATTTAATTCGAATTGAATATTCAAAAATTTGAATCATACGAATATTCATGAATAATTCATGAATAATCCGAATTATTCAAATATTCTGAACAATTCGAGAGCTTGGCGAAATACTCGAAAATACTCAAAATACAAAATAATTTTTGAACTTAAAATACATGTATAAGTACTTCGTTCAAGGACTTTTTTAAATACCTCGTAAAAATCAATACGGGTGGATGGATGGACGGTAAAGTACATAAGGTATTTTGTATTTTAAATACAGATAGTATTTTGTATTTTTTATTTTTATTATCATCGAGTGTTTTGCCCAGCTCTGATCGCATATGGTTTTACATTTTGATGTTCGAATTATTCACAAATATTCATGGATTTCTGAACTATTCGAGATAATCGAATATTCAATTCAATTTTCGAATTCAATTATTCATATTCAATTCATAATGAATCATTCAAGATTTTGATTATTCGCACATCCCTAGTTTTACACTTCGATGTTCGAATTATTCATAAATATTCATGGATTTCTGAACTATTCGAGACAATCGAATATTCAATTCAAATTTCGAATTCAATTATTCATATTCAATTCATAATGAATCATTCAAGATTTTGATTATTCGCACATCTCTAGTTTTACACTTCGATGTTCGAATTATTCATAAATATTCATAGATTTCTGAACTATTCGAGATAATCGAATATTCAATTCAAATTTTCGAATTGAATTATTCATATTCAATTCATAATGAATCATTCAAGATTTTGATTATTCGTCCATCACTGCTAATTCGATTTTCCTTCGATAGCAAAATAAATAAATAATTATACTTCTCGACGCGGTTTCCTTTTGCATAAAAAAGATAGATAACATTTTTTTTTATTTATATTGTACAGTGTGACGTTGCGTCGTTTAATCGCGAGGAGAGAGGAAAAAAAAGAAGATCCTTGGTATCTTCGAGGTGAATTGCGAGTAGAAGACTATAACTCGTTCGTCAGCTTATGTATGCGACGTTTTTCTGCACTATCGGCGCACGGCAAACGGGACAGTCGGTATTAATGTCGTCCGAGCAGTCCTCGCACAGGCACACGTGACCGCACGGCAGAAGAATTATTTCCCTAGGATTTGAACGACAGACTACGCATATCTGATCTTCGCGAAGATCGATGTCGCGGACTCTCTGCCTTCGGGATCTTCGGGTCGCCGCGTATTCGCGCCTCTTGGTCTCGTCGGCCAATCTTCGTGCCTCCCAGTCCTTCCATTGTTTCATGAATATTTTACCGATCAGAACGCCAACAGCTATCACGGCGATGACGAGCAGCCTGAAATTCATTCGTCGTGGCGATTAATGTACAATGAGACGATGCGTCGGATCTTCTTCTTAAATATGACGGGACGCTTGCTCGGTCGGTAACGAAACTGTAATGAATTCCATGATATGACTTTTTTTTTTCTGAGAACGTTAAAAAAATGGTTCGCATCGGCCATTAAAGGTGACGATCTTTCGATCTTTTTTCATGATACGATGCGAAACTCTTGCTCGGTCGGTAACAAAACTGTAATGAATACCATTGTATGACTTTTTCTCGAGAAAATTTAAAATCGTCATATCGGCCATTAAAAGTGACGCTCTTTCGATCTTTTTTCACGATACGATGCGAAGCTTGCTCGGTCGGTAACAAAACTGTAATAAATGCCATTCTACGTATTTTTATCGAGACAGTTTAAAATCGCCATATCGGCCATTAAAAGTGACGATCTTTCGATTTTTTTTCATGATACGATGCGAAACTCTTGCTCGGTCGGTAACAAAACTGTAATAAATGCCATCATATAACTTTTTGCCGAGACATTTTAAAATCGCCATATCGGCCATTAATAGTGACGATCTTTCGATCTTTTTTCAAAATACGATCCGAAGCTTGCTCGGTCGGTAACAAAACTGTTATAAATGCAAATGTATAACTTTTTCTCAAGACAGTTTAAAATTGTCATATCGGCCATTAAGAGTGACGATCTTTCGATCTTTTTTCAAAATACGATGCGAAGCTTGCTCGGTCGGTAACGAAACTGTAATGAATACCACTATATGACTTTTTATCTAGATAGTTTAAAATCACGCATATCGATCAGTAAGGAGTCCAACAAGCACCCTAACAAACAAAAACAAATTATGATTGGACAAATTTGGCGTACCGTAGGATATTTGCAGTAGGTGGGACCATGATTGATCATCTCACTCCCGTAACTCCGCCGTAGCTCTCTCTCCCGAATAATGTCCGATCGAGATTATCCAGCTGAAAAATTCAACGGTCCCGAGTAAATACAAAATTATCATTACAATTATCATTATAATTATCATTATAATCATCATTATAATTATCATTATAATTATCATTATGATTATCATTATAATTATCATTACAATTATCATTACAATTATCATTACAATTATCATTACAATTATCATTACAATTATCATTACAATTATCATTACAATTATCATTACAATTATCATTACAATTATCATTACAATTATCATTATAATTATCATTATAATTATCATTATAATTATTATTGTAATTATTATTGAGAGATTTTTTTTCACCCCGAAAATTTCCGTTTCGGTAAAATGACCGTCGCGCAGCGACTGCGAGATTGAAACCTAACCTATCTCCGTGCTCTCAGATTGCGTAGCGATATTTAAATTTTAACCAATATACACTTTTCCAATTTCTTCGATCTTTCGATCCGATAAACGGCAAAAAAAAAAAAACTTTCACTAAACAATGAAATTATATCAACGGTTCTTGTTGTTTTTTTATTTTTTTAAATCAAAACATTGAAAAATATGCGCACAATTTTTTGTATACCTCGGAGACGCGTAAGACGGCCACGTAAGGTGCGACGAAAGCGTTTGCGGAGTAAAAAGAAAAAAAGACGCGACGATCGATTGGTTAAAATAAATAAATAAAATGTTATTCATACGCACGACAGAGCTCGATGCCGAGGCGACGAGACATCGGTGACGAGACTCGTCGTCTGCTCCGGTCAGCTGTTGGCCTCCTTCAGAGCGCCTGGCAGTCGCGATGTAGGACAAATTGTCTTTTCCAATAACTCCGTAAATTAATCGATTTTCATGTCACCATTTTTTTTTTTCATTTTTGTCATTTACAATTAATTTCATTGTTTTAATTTAAAGAAATTTTTTTTAATTGTCGAATGAATTAAATTAATGAATTAATTGGATTAAGAATTAAAAGACACCGAATTTATGGACCGATGATTTTAACGATTTGTCGACCGAAGATAACAAACAAAACAGCGATGAACTCATGTCGGTCATTTTTTATTTGTCGAAAGAATTAAATAAAAAAAGATAAACAAATGGGTTTGCTATTAACAAATTGTTTTGCTAGTAACAAATTGTTTTGTTATTAACAAATTATTTTGCTATTAACAAATTGTTTTCTTATTGACAAGTTGTTTTGCTTTTAACAAATTATTTTGCTATTAACAAATTGTTTTGTTATTAACAAATTGTTTTCTTATTAACAAATTATTTTCCTATTAACAAATTGTTTTGCTATTAGCAAATTTTTTTTCTGTTAACAAATTGTTTTGCTATTAACAAATTGTTTTGTTATTAACAAATATTTTTGCTTCTAACAAATTGTTTTGTTATTAACAAATTATATTGCTATTAACAAATTATATTGCTATTAACAAATTATTTTTCTATCAACAAAATGTTTTTGTTATTCTGCAATAATCGTTACACGTGCGTTTACGACGAAAGTAAACCCCCCCCCCCTTGCGATTGATTTTAACGATTTATCGACTGAAGATAACAGACAAAACAGCGATTAATTGATATCGATGATTTTTTTTCTCGCAACAATTAAATTGCAAAATGAAAAAAAAAGCGGTAATAAAAAGCCATTCGGCGAAGGGTTCGAAAAAAAAGCGTGCAATCGGTCGACGAGATTAAAGAAGAAACGGACGAAAGATAAACAAATTGTTATTTATATTATTCTACAATGATCGTTACAGGTTCGTATGTGACAAAAATAAAATCCATCCCCAGCGCGATTGACTCTGACGATCTACGGCGCGATGACAATCGTCAGGCTATGTAGGCCGCTGTTTTTTGCACGATAGGCGCGCGGCATATCGGACAGTCGGTGTTGATGTCGTCCGAGCAGTCTTCGCACAGACACACGTGTCCGCATGGCAGTAGAATTATTTCCCGTGGATTCGTTCGACAAACGACGCACACCTCCTGCTCGCGAAGATCCTTGTCGCGTACCCTCTGGCGACGCGCTCTCCGCGACGACGCGAGCGCCTCCTGGAGCTCCTCGGACAAACGTCGCTGTTCGCGGTCCAGCCAGTATCTTCGAACAACTATTCCACCTATCACGAGGCCGATTGCACCGAAAACGAGGCACAGCCATCTGTGAAGAAAAAAAAAAAAAAAAAAAAAAACGTCAAAGTATCAGAAAAAAATATTACAGATGCTCGGAGAAAAATTATTGATTTTATACGATTGTGTGTGATCGCATGGGCTTGTTTTGATTTTTCGACCGGAAGTGACGACACACCGGAAACACGTCACTTCCGGTTTGAACATTTTACTTTTCCAGCGAAAATGACGATGCACCGGAAATACGTCACTTTCGGGTCAAACATTTTATTTTTCGACCGGAAGTGACGCCATACCGGGAAAACGTTACTTCCGGTTTGAAAAATTTAATTTTTCGACTGTAAAATACGTTACTTCCGGTTTGAAAATTTTATTTTTCCACCGGATATACGTCACTTCCGGTTTGAACACTTTATTTTTCTATCGGCAATACGTCACTTCCGGTTTGAACATTTTATTTTTCTATCGGCAATACGTCACTTCCGGTTTGAACATTTTATTTTTCGACTGAAAATACGTTACTTCCGGTTTGAAAATGTTATTCTTCGACCGGAAACACGTCACTTCCGGTTTGAAAATTTTATTTTTCGCCCGAATAATACGTCACTTCCGGTTTGAAAATTTTATGTTTCGACCGGAAATACGTCACTTCCTGTTTGAAAATTTTATTTTTCTACCGATAGTTCCGATATACAGGAAATACGTCACTTCCGGTCCGAAAATCACATTTTAAACAAATAGGAATTGACGTCGTACCGCAAATACGTCACTTGCAGTGCGGAAAACAAAATTTTCGACCAGCAATGTCGTACTTCCGGTGTGACATCACTTCCGGCATGAAAATGAAATCTCCAGATGGAAAGCCGCGTATTTACTGCACGACATCACTTCCGGTATGGAAATGAAATTTCCGCGTATTTTCGGTCGGAAAATGAGATTCTTAAACCGGAAGTGACGAATTCTCCGGTGTCCCGTGACGTTCGATAGAAAAATGAGATTTTCAAACCGGAAGTGACGCAAATCCGTCAAGTCTCCGAAAAACATATTTCCGATCACAAACTTTCGCAGTCCATGGCGAGAGGCGCGAAGCGCCACAACGACCCGCTAGTGTAATCATACATGATTTTTTTTTTATCACTTTACATGACCGTATAAGATATTATATTATAATTTTTTTTCCGCCGCCAATTTTTTATCGCAGTTTTTGTGGATGAAAAAAAAAAAAAAAAAAAAAATCGCGAATTGCCGACCGGTAAGTTTTACGTCTGTCGTCCAACTTCCTGAGCAGCGAGCCGACCGACATTGTCGTGAGATAGAAGGGCGTTCCGTCCATCGGTGGTTGGAGAACGAGAGAGTTGGGATTCGCCGAGTCCCGAGTCAGCTCGCCGATTCCCGTCATAATCGTGTCCTCGCGCAGCATCTTCTCCGTCGACTGAAGACCTCGCTGGCGAACGCCTGAAATCGATTTTTTTTTTTTTTTTTTTTTTTCGTTTTCATTAAGCCACGAATTTCTCCGTTCGAGACGACGCCGCGCAACTTGCCTGTGAAAAATCCCCACAGGTAATCTTTCACGGACGGCACGCTCGGCTTGAACTCGTCCTTGATGACGTCGAGGTCGAGGATGTCCGCGGCCAGGGCGTCGACGACCTCGACCTTGTACCTTCCATTGCGCAGGGCGAACGGCATGCAGTTGCATATCTCCTGCATCGTGTTCTCCTGATCGGACCTTAAATCAAAGACAATGATGACAATGAAATCTTGAGAGGGCGCGAAACGCCTCGGAAGGTAATTTAAAAAAACTGCACTCAATTTTTTTTTTTTTTTTTTTTTTTTACCATGCCGAATATTTACGTTCAAAAGCAAGTTCCCCTTGTTCGGAGCTTTGTGAGAATTTTCTTTAGAAATAAAAATAAATATTCGTTACAGTTTTCTTTACATTTGATTTCACGTCGCCCATACGCGTACATTAAGGTAGTCCTTGCGGACAGCCTGAGCCCACATGAGTTCAGAGAGAATTGAGAGAGAATTGCGAACACTTCTCGATGGGATGAAAATTCGAAAAAAAATCAAGCATATGGAAGGTGCTGAAAAGATTGATTTTACATAATAATAACTCCAAAATATTATTAACAAATGCATAAAAAAAAAAAAAATTGTTCAACAAATTCCCCGGCAACTTAACTTTTTGTTCATATAAAAACAATTTGTTAATCTTTTTGAATACGTATGAATTTTTTCAGAATTTTATCTAATTTTCGAAAATCACGTTTTTTTATTAACTAATAACGCAATTTTCAAAAATTAGACAAAATACTGAAAAAATTCATACGTATTCAAAAAGATTAACTTATTGTTTTTGTATGAACAAAAAGTTAAGTTGCCGGAAGATTTGTTGAACAATTTTTTTTTCATTCATTTGTTAATAACATTTTGGAATTATTGTTATGCAAAATCAATATTTTCAGTACCTTCCATATGGTTGATTTTTTTCAGATTTTTATCTCATCGCGAAGTATTCGCAATGCCACTCTCAATTCGCCCTGAACTCACGTGGGCTCAGGCTGTCCGCAAGGACTACCTTAACTTTTTTTTTTTTTTTACCATGCCGAATATTTACGTTCAAAAGCAAGTTCCTCTTGTTCGGAGCTTTGTGAGAATTTTCTTTAAAATTAAAAATAAATATTCATTACAGTTTTCTTTACATTTGATTTGAACACGCGAAATGCCTCGGTCGGTAACGAAAACTGTAATAAATTTTTTCAATGATATTTTTTTTATTTTCAAGTTGCTTTTTTCGCGAAGCAACGGTGAAATTGTTCCCGGGAACAATTTCGCCGTTGCTGCAACGTTCCACCAACGTCCACTTGCGGTTCACAATGTGTGCGAACTCGTACTATTATTATATTGTCTGAATTATTTTATGTAAAAGGGCTCGTCCCATAAATAAATTAATAATAATAATAATAATAATAATAATAATAATAATAATAATAATAATAATAATAATAATAATAATAATAATAATAATAATAATAATAATAATAATAATAATAATAATAATAATAAAGAATTAGTTTTTGATTGTCTCGGGTCAGCGTGGTAGGAGAATATCGATTACAGATTTCTCAGTCGAGCAGAGTCTGCGACATGACAATTACCAAAAACCCGCAGTCGTTCTAGCGACGACATGCTCCTTGACGCTGAATTGCTGTATCACGCCCGTTATCCAGTCGCTGTGGACGCTTCGGAACGGCTTTCCCAGCGGAGTGACGGCACCTCTCAGCGCCACGTAAGGCAGCTTTCCATCCGCGCCGTCAGTCAAGCTCGAGTACAAGCTTGGCCCCAGCTCGTGATACTCCGCACCCTGCGACGTCAACATCAGAGGATTAATCGCACAGTCGGGAAAAACACAACATTTAACAAACTTTGTTTTTTTTTTTTTTTTAGTGAAATTTTTTGTGAAAAAAAATTGTTAAAACAATAGCAGAAAACTTCTTTGCCGACGTGTAAAATCCGAAAAAGGAGATAATCGTCGGAGACAAAAAAGCAAAAGAACATTTTTTTGTGGTTGTCTTTTAGCACTATTTTTATTTTTTTTGCATTTAAAAAAATTGTTTAAAAATTGCAGGAAACGACTTTGCCGACGTGTAAAGGCTCAGTTATTTTTTGCCATTCTTTACTTATTAATGCAATAAACACGTTTCGGAGAAGAAACCAAGAATCGATAATCGAGGGAAACAAAGAACTGAAGGGCGAACGAAACATTTTTTTGAGGTTAGTTTTTAGAAGAACTTGTTTCTTGTAATTTTTTTAAAAATTGTTAAAAATAGCAGAAAACGACTTTAGCGACTTGTAAAATTCCCGATATTTTTTGCCATTCTTTACTTATTAACGAAACAAACACGTTTCTTAGAAGAAACCAAATATCGATAATCGAGGGAAACAAAGAACTGAAGTGCGAACGAAACATTTTTTGAGGTTAGTTTTTAGAAAAACTTGTTTTCTTAATTTAAAAAAAAATTCTTAAAAATAGCAGAAAATGACTTTAGCGACGTGTAAAGTCCCAGTTATTTTTTGCCATTCTTCACTTATTAACGAAACAAACACGTTTCGGGCGAGAAACCAAAAATCGATAATCGTGGGAAACAAAAAACTGAAGTGACGAAAAAAAATAAATGTTAAGGTAGGTTAGTTTTTCAATATTTTTTTTTTTCGTTTATATAAGAACGAACGATGGTTTTACCTTGACGGACGTTATCGCATTTTTGCTATGATAATATTTCTTGAGGCATATGCCGAATATAATGCTGTCTATACCGAGCGCAACGAATTCACCGAGATAATCCATGGTTATGTTAGGTTAAGTACGACACTGTGCTTCCTCAATTCGCTGTTAATCGTCATTGCGCGCGACGATGAACGACGAACTCGTTTCGTTGATTTTTTTTTTTATTAAATTTTTTTTATCGTTAATTCATTCTGCACTGGTCTATTGACTTATTGTCTTACTCGGGTGTTATTTGGTCTTTTTTTTTATTGACGAACAGTCCAGAGTCGAAAAAATGAACTCGAGGTTCGAAGCTCCTGCGGTCGTGAGCGCCGCGCGCGGACTGCGGCGGACCGATTGGGCGATGTTTACGCCCAGTCACGTGTCTCATAGTTACGTCACTGGTGATGTAAGTTCGGCAAATAAACAGTTAAGTAGCCGGATATTTAACCGGTTAATAACAACAGCTATTTATAATCGATAATATTTTACCGGAAGCTTTTTATTTTACGGTTGGAATCATTAGGTCTGTTCGTTACAAGAGTAAACTTTTACTCCGAGCGCTTCTAGAGTACTTCCAGAGTGTTCCAGAGCGCTCGGAACCGGAAACGCCTCACAGGACAAAAACACAGACAGTTGACCGAATGCGAACTGTGAATCATGGCTAGTGATGCAAAATGACCGTGTTTTTTTAGCTCGATCAAATGACGTCAAAATGACCGTCATTTTTTTTTTCATGAATTTTTCTGAGTGAAAATGACGGTCATTTTAGTGCGCGTCTTTTGACGGTCCTACATGACCATTAAATGACCAAAACACCTACTTAGATGCAAAATGACGGTCACTTTTTTTTCGGTCACAAATTGGTCACAAACTTTTTCCCATTCCATGCATTCAGATCTCTTCCAGGTCCAGGTACCATAAATAAAATAAATCCTGATGGTAAAATGACCCGTGTGGTAACGACCTCGCATCACTAGGCCGATCATCAGCGCCACTATACGAAGTTTAAAAAAAAGCACCATTGGTCCCATAATCGGTCATTTTTGGAGCCGTCAGTGACGGTCAACTGACGATCTTATAACGGTCATTTGACGAGCTTGCGTCACTAATCAGCGCCGCTATATAACGTTTTAAAAAAAAAGCGCCATTGGTCACAAAATCGGTCATTTTTGGAGCGGTCAGTGACGGTCAATTGACGGTCTTATGACGGTCATTTGATCCGTCATTTGACGAGCTTGCATCACTAATCATGGCCCATGATTCACAGTTCGCATTCGGTCAACTGTCTGTCACCCCAGCCGTCCGTCAACTTGCCAGGGCGGTGCATTTGACTCCTCTATCGAAACCCAAGGCACTAGGGGGCGCGGCAGTACTTCCGGCTAAACGAACACTCTCCTTACGCTCCACTCTGATCTACTCTCGTAACGAACAGACCCATTGCATGCAATTCATCTTTACACGTAGAGTCTTCATTTTCATCGAAAGTATTTATTAATTTATTTATCGCTGATTTTAATGAATGTCTAGTTTTTTTTTTTAAGAAAACAATATTTCAACTTTTTTAATTAAATTAATTTATTTTTGTAACTAATGAAGTGACGTAATACGGGAGAACGTCGCTCCCGGTTTGAAAATCTAAATTTTCGACCGGAAGTGACGTCACAAGGGAGAATGTTCCCATCACAGAAGAAAAACAACATCGAGACACAAAAATTTGTGAATCGTGGAGATTTTTTTTTTTTTTCGAACTTTTATTGGTAACGTACAGACAATTCGAGTATAAACAATTGCGTATCGTACATATATGTATACGTATATATGCAATGTATAATACATATGCATATGTGATATATATGTATATTTTTTTGTTTGTATAAAAAGTATAAAAAATAAATTATCGACGATGTGGAGGCGAGCCACAGACGGCAGTCACAACGCGAGGCGCTAATGACGATAGCGATCTTTACGAGCACACCTCATTATCAATGACAATTTCATATTGCGATTCGTTAATTGACGTCACGCGCACTTCGAAAAAAAAAAAAAAAAAAAAAAAAAAAAAAAAATTACAATTTCGTATGCACGAGACGGTCCGTCGACGTCTTTTGCATTCTCGACATTTCCCGATGCGTTATCGCGACCATGACCATATTTTTATTCTCGACTCAAAATAATCGCGACTCACGATCTTAGTTACGATAATAAAAATAACACTCGCGCGCGCACTCCTCGAGCGACTAGCTGAGATCATTAAGTAATTTTCAATATTATTTGCAATTGCTCTCGGAGTCCAAACACCCTTTCACATTTATACTTCTTAAACATAAAAAAAAAAAAAAAATCGGATTTTTTTTTTTTTTTTTTTTCGTTCGATCGTTTACGAAATAAAATACAGTCTAGGTACGCGTGAACTATTAACACTCCGAGCGACTCTCGTCCTCGAATCTTCGACGGTCAGTGCAGGTGAAAAAGTATTTTGCGACAATTTTTTAGAATCTTTTTTTTTTTTTTTTTTTTTTTTCCCTGGAAAACTTGGATCATTGCCAATTGTTTAGGTCGATTTCTTTGCTTCCCGAGGCTTTTATTTCAAAATGAAAATGTTGAATTGAAAAATTTCATTTTTTAATTAAATTTACAATTTTTATTTTCGTAATTTTGAAATTTTCTCGATGGCAATTTATTTTTCACATCTGACCGTCGAACAATTCCCAATTTTATTCCTCCCGCTAGATTCTTCATGATTATTTACAAATTACAATTTTCTCTCTTCTCTTTCCTTCTTTCGTTAATGGCAGTCCCACATTTTTACATATTCGCTCACATAGCACGGAAATATTTTTTTTAATACAAAAATAATATTTTACCAATATTAAAAAATATTTGTGAAACGATCAAACATTTTTTTTTACACTATATCTCTATGTTTCAGAAATATTTCACATGTGTTGAAAGATCAATAATGTTCCTGAAACCTATTTAAAAAAAAAATTTTCGTTGGAATATTTTTACAGAATATTTTACATATTTCAAAATATTATTTTCATACATAAAAAAAAAAATATTTCGTACCATGATACATATATATATATATTTCCGTATAATTGGATTCAATTGACGACCTTGAAACCGTTCGGTATTAGGGTCAAACGGTTCTTCATCGTATCTGGGCAGAAAGTTCCAGTCGATTTGACGTCACGATTTATTAATCGTCGTGTACGCAAGCGGTTCCCCCCTCTCTCCCTGCCCTCCGTCGTTAATTAAGCTTCGGTAACGCTATCTTATCTTCGGTGTTTGTTCCGCATTGGTTCGAGAAAAAAAAAAAAATTATATGCCGAATTTAGCTCAATAACGACGCGTCTGCCGCGTTGCGCAACTCGTCCATGGACTGATTTTTTTTTGTTTGTTTTTTTTTTTATTAAATATAATACATGCGAATCCGCGACCTCGATTATTATTTCCGTTGTTTAAACATTTAAACTTCGAAGGCAAACATAGACCCGTGATTAAGCGACCGACTTGCGCATGCGCCGGGAAAACAAAAATTGCCAGAGGGCGATTTATCTGCAAAAAAAAGTCGACGAAAGTTCGAGGCTTGTTTCGATTGTAAAGTTTTTTTTTTAGATCGTTTGTAGAATGTTTTGTGAATAAGTGGACGGTAATGGATGAGACGTGTTTGGCGACGCGCCATCTGGCGGATTCCTGCGGACTTTCGAAAACTCGTCGACCTGACCCAACACTTTTGGTGCGTTTTTAATGAATTTTCCTCTGCGAACATGTTCCGAACCGTTATCTAAATCAATGTTCACATAAGAAATATCGTTTTCCGTTGAGATGTACGTTTAAATTGATAAAACTTTAATGTACCGGCACTGCGAAATCTCGAAGTGAGACCGGTTTTTCGCGACCGCCATTTTAAAAAAGTCGACCAAAGCTCGAGGCTTGTTTCGATTATGAAGTTATTTTTTTATGTGAATCAATGTTCACACAGGAAAAATCTTTTTCCGTTGAGATATTCGTTTAAATTGATAAAACTTTAATGTACCGGCACTGCGAAATCTCGAAGTGAGACCGGTTTTTCGCGTCCGCCATTTAAAGAAAAAAGTCGACCAAAGCTCGAGGCTTGTTTCGATGATGAAGTTATTTTTTTATGTAAATCAATGTTCACACAGGAAAAATCGTTTTCCGTCGAGATATTCGTTTAAATTGATAAAACTTTAACGTACCGGGACTGCGAAATCTCGAAGTGAGACCGGTTTTTCCCGACCGCCATTTTTTCTCTACGGACATTCCCGACGATCCAATGACGCATAAAACTTACTACAAACGATTGTAACGATAATTCAGGACTCGTTTTGTTCCTCCATCGACAATTTTTCTTCTCTTTTGTGTAATCGATATTTTTGTTCCCACGATTACGATTATCGCTTCGAATTGAAACTAACCTCCAAAAAAAAAAAAAAAAAACGCACAGAGCCGACGCATGCGCGGGAATCATTGAAAAAAAAAATTGAGGATTGCGCCCTTCGGCGAAGGATTTTAATTAATAATAAAAAAAAGACGATTTATCATACTCAGCGAAAGAGGGGGAAAATAAAGAAAACTCTTGCGGCGACAAATCGACGTTGAGTCATTGACTGCCCGCGCCCGAAGCCTCGACGATTCCGGCTCGCGCCTCCGGGCGTCGCGTCACTAAAACCGCGGCAATAATGGTCGGAGACTCTCGCGTAATTCGTCCTCTCGTTAATTCTGTTCAACGAAATAATTACTCGGCGCCACGAGATTGAATTCTATTCCCGGATATATATATATTTTTTTAAATTCTCGAAGCGGCTTCGTCTCGTCGGTGTTCGCAGAACACGCGGACAGAGAAGCTCTTCGTCGTCACAAACTACATAACCGTATGTACAAATCGCCTCCCGTTAAAAATTCCGAACCGACAATATATACAATCGAGTCTCGGCATTCGCGGTCGCTGACAAAAAAATTTGATAAAAATTCACCGAACAAACAAATTCCGAACCCGCGACCGCGAAACCGACCTCGAAACTGGCCCTACAGAAATCGTCTCTGGAAGACTATATAAATATCCGCTATTCTTATCGTTTAATCGTTCTCGTAATGATTTTTTTTTTTTTTTTTCGATTCTCCCGGAGATTCTTCCTCCAAAAATTTGACCACAAAAACAAAATACTTGTCGCCGGCTCAAGCGACTTTTTCAAAGTCCCCGAGAGCGTAAAATTTTCGACATTGAAATAATTTTTTTTTTAATGAAATTTTTTTTTCTACGCAGGCGCAGGTTGATGGGCCGTGACCGGAAATATCCAAAGATTTGACTAAAAAAAAAAAATACTTCTCACCGGCTCTTGTGACTTTTTCAAAGTCCCCGAGAGCGTCAAATCTTCGACATTGAAATAATTTTTTTTTCAATGGAATTTTTTTTTCGAACTTTTCTTTTTCTACGCAGACGCAGGTTGATGGGCCGTGACCGGGAAAATCCAAAGATCTGACTAAAAAAAAAAAATACTTCTCGCCGGCTCTCGCGACTTTTTCAAAGTCCCCGAGAGCGTAAGATTTTCGACATTGAAATAAATTTTTTTTCAAACTTTTTTTTTTTTTTTTCTACGTATGCGCAGGTTGACGGGCCGTGTTCGGCAAAATCCGAAGATTTGACTAAAAAAAAAAGACTTCTCGCCGGCTCTCGCGACTTTTTCAAAGTCCCCGAGAGCGTAAGATTTTCGACATTGAAATAAATTTTTTTTCAAACTTTTTTTTTTTTTTTTTTCTACGTATGCGCAGGTTGATGGTCCGTGACCGGGAAAATCCAAAGATTTTACTAAAAAAAAAATACTTCTCGCCGGCTCTCGCGACTTTTTCAAAGTCCCCGAGAGCGTAAGATTTTCGACATTGAAATAAATTTTTTTTCAAACTTTTTTTTTTTTTTTTCTACCTATGCGCAGGTTGACGGGCCGTGCTCGGCAAAATCCGAAGATTTGACTAAAAAAAAATACTTCTCGCCGGCTCTCGCGACTTTTTCAAAGTCCCCGAGAGCGAAAGATTTTCGACATTGAAATAAATTTTTTTTCAAACTTTTTTTTTTTTCTACGTATGCGCAGGTTGACGGGCCGTGCTCGGCAACGGCACGGATATGACGAATATGTCGATTTTCTCGCCGGAAGCTTTGTCGACGAGCTCGCCGTAGTTGACCGAGTCGTAGGGCGGCGGTGCGAAGAGATGATAAGGCGGCGGAGGCGTTTCCGTCGCGCCGGTGCTGGCCGCACCGCCGCGCTGGTCCCCGAGACCGGTGCCCGCTCGCTGGACGTACGTCGAGCTCAAAGGACGCGCCCCGCGACGGCAACACCACTCCGAACAGCTCACGATCAGGAAGAAGGCCACCAGACCGCCGAACGAACCGATGTACCAGACTATCGACCATGGATCCAGTGGACTCTGGTTCTCGGAGTCATCTGGAAAATTAATTGAATAAATGAGTTAATGAGATAATGAGAAAAATATTAAAATATCGAATGGGATTTTAGTGACAAATAAAAAAAAATTAAATGACGAAGAAAAAAGTTGGGGATTTCAGTTTTTGGATGGGTTTCGGGTTGATGTTGGGGATTGAAATCTTTGAAATGGGTTTCGGGTTGATGTTGGGGATTGAAATTTTTGAAATGGGTTTCGGATTGAAGTTTTGGGGATTTTAATTTTTGTATGGGTTCCTGATTATAGTTGGAAATTGGCATTTTTGAAATGGGGTTCTGATAAAAGTTGAAAATTGAAATTTTCGTATGGGTTTCTGATAAAAGTTGAAAATTGAAATTTTCGTATGGGTTTCTGATAAAAGTTGAAAATTGAAATTTTCGTATGGGTTTCTGATAAAAGTTGAAAATTGAAATTTTCGTATGGATTTCTGATAAAAGTTGCAAATTGAAATTTTCGTATGGGTTTCTGATAAAAGTTGAAAATTGAAATTTTCGTATGGGTTTCTGATAAAAGTTGCAAATTGAAATTTTCGTATGGGTTTCTGATAAAAGTTGAAAATTGAAATTTTCGTATGGGTTTCTGATAAAAGTTGAAAATTGAAATTTTCGTATGGGTTTCTGATAAAAGTTGAAAATTGAAATTTTCGTATGGGTTTCTGATAAAAGTTGAAAATTGAAATTTTCGTATGGGTTTCTGATAAACGTTGAAAATTGAAATTTTCGTATGGGTTTCTGATAAAAGTTGCAAATTGAAATTTTCGTATGGGTTTCTGATAAAAGTTGCAAATTGAAATTTTCGTATGGGGTTCTGATAAAAGTTGGAAATTGAAATTTTCGTATGGGGTTCTGATAAAAGTTGAAAATTGAAATTTTCGTATGGGTTTCTGATAAAAGTTGCAAATTGAAATTTTCGTTTGGGTTTCTGATAAAAGTTGAAAATTGAAATTTTCGTATGGGTTTCTGATAAAAGTTGCAAATTGAAATTTTCGTATGGGGTTCTGATAAAAGTTGCAAATTGAAATTTTCGTATGGGTTTCTGATAAAAGTTGCAAATTGAAATTTTCCTTTGGGCTTCTGATAAAAGTTGCAAATTGAAATTTTCGTTTGGGTTTCTGATAAAAGTTGAAAATTGAAATTTTCGTATGGGTTTCTGATAAAAGTTGCAAATTGAAATTTTCGTATGGGTTTCTGATAAAAGTTGGAAATTGAAATTTTCGTATGGGTTTCTGATAAAAGTTGAAAATTGAAATTTTCGTATGGGTTTCTGATAAAAGTTGAAAATTGAAATTTTCGTTTGGGTTTCTGATAAAAGTTGAAAATTGAAATTTTCGTATGGGTTTCTGATAAAAGTTGCAAATTGAAATTTTCGTATGGGTTTCTGATAAAAGTTGAAAATTGAAATTTTCGTATGGGTTTCTGATAAAAGTTGAAAATTGAAATTTTCGTATGGGTTTCTGATAAAAGTTGAAAATTGAAATTTTCGTATGGGTTTCTGATAAAAGTTGAAAATTGAAATTTTCGTATGGGTTTCTGATAAAAGTTGCAAATTGAAATTTTCGTATGGGTTTCTGATAAAAGTTGCAAATTGAAATTTTCGTATGGGTTTCTGATAAAAGTTGCAAATTGAAATTTTCGTATGGGTTTCTGATAAAAGTTGCAAATTGAAATTTTCGTATGGGGTTCTGATAAAAGTTGCAAATTGAAATTTTCGTATGGGTTTCTGATAAAAGTTGAAAATTGAAATTTTCGTATGGGTTTCTGATAAAAGTTGAAAATTGAAATTTTCGTTTGGGTTTCTGATAAAAGTTGAAAATTGAAATTTTCGTATGGGTTTCTGATAAAAGTTGCAAATTGAAATTTTCGTATGGGTTTCTGATAAAAGTTGAAAATTGAAATTTTCGTATGGGTTTCTGATAAAAGTTGCAAATTGAAATTTTCGTATGGGTTTCTGATAAAAGTTGCAAATTGAAATTTTCGTATGGGGTTCTGATAAAAGTTGCAAATTGAAATTTTCGTATGGGTTTCTGATAAAAGTTGCAAATTGAAATTTTCGTTTGGGCTTCTGATAAAAGTTGCAAATTGAAATTTTCGTTTGGGTTTCTGATAAAAGTTGCAAATTGAAATTTTCGTTTGGGTTTCTGATAAAAGTTGCAAATTGAAATTTTCGTATGGGTTTCTGATAAAAGTTGCAAATTAAAATTATCGTATGGGTTTCTGATAAAAGTTGCAAATTGAAATTTTCGTAAGGTTTCTCATAAAAGTTGCAAATTGAAATTTTCGTTTGGGCTTCTGATAAAAGTTGCAAATTGAAATTTTCGTTTGGGTTTCTGATAAAAGTTGAAAATTTTTATTTTCTTATAGGTTTCGGATAAAAGTTGAAAATTGAAATTTTCGTATGGTTTTCGGATAGAAGTTGCAAATTGAAATTTTCGTATGGGTTTCTGATAAAAATTGAAATTTTCGTATGGGTTTCTGACAAAAGTAGCAAATTTAAATTTTCGTATGGGTTTCTGATAAAAGTTGAAAATTGAAATTTTCTACGGTTTTTTTGATAAAAGTTGTAAACTGAAATTTTCTTCTGGTTTTCTCATAAAAGTTGCAATATGAAGTTTTCTTCTGGTTTTCTCATAAAAGTTGAAAATAAAAATTTTTCGATATAAAAAAAACTTCAACTTTCAACTTTTACGAGAAAGCCATATGAAAATTTCAAATTTCAACTTCAATGAGAAAACCATATAATTTTTTTTTTTCAGACGTTAAAAAAAAGAAAAAAAAAAAAAATCGGACAACGAATGGCTTCCCGCGCGACCGCAGCGAGGGAGAGAGAGACACAGAACGGGCCCAGGGGAAAAACTGGTTTTCGTATGCAATTGCGAGGCGTACAAGTTTCGTCTATTTTTGTACATCGAGCGAAAGAGGGCCTCGGTGGGAAAAGCTTCGATACGCTCGGGCTCTCCCGGACCGCTCGACGAATTGGCCTCGCTTACTGTTATATTATAAAGGATTTGTACACACGCCGTTCCGGAGGGCACGGGAGGGCACGACGGTGTTTATACGGCAGCGAGCCGCGATGGGGAAGCGGAACGGGATTTAAGGTAGTCCTAGCGGACAGCCTGAGCCCACATGAGTTCGGAGAGAATTGAGAGAGAATTCCGAACACTTCTCGATGGGATAAAAATTCGAAAAAAATCAAGCATGTGGAAGGTGCTGAAAAGATTAATTTTACATAATAATAACTCCAAAATATTATTAACAAATGCATAAAAAAAAAAAAATTGTTCAACAAATTCCCCGGCAACTTAACTTTTTGTTCATATAAAAACAATTTGTTAATCTTTTTGAATACGTATGAATTTTTTCAGAATTTTATCTAATTTTTGTAAATCACGTTTTTTTATTAACTAAAAAAGCAATTTTCAAAAATTAGACAAAATTCTGAAAAAATTCATACGTATTCAAAAAGATTAACTTATTGTTTTTATATGAACAAAAAGTTAAGTTGCCGGAAGATTTGTTGAACAATTTTTTTTTCATTCATTTGTTAATAACATTTTGGAATTATTATTATGCAAAATCAATCTTTTCGGTACCTTCCATATGGTTGATTTTTTTCAGATTTTTATCTCATCGCGAAGTATTCGCGATTCCACTCTCAATTCGCTCTGAACTCACGTGGGCTCAGGCTGTCCGCAAGGACTACCTTAAGGTAGTCCTTGCGAATGGTGTTGATTTCGCATAAGTTTCAGAGAATCGAGAGGGAATTGTCGACACTTCTCGATGGTATAAAAATCTGAAAAAAAATCAAGCGTATCAAAGATGCCGAAAAGATTAATTTTGCATAATAATAATTCCAAAATGTTATTAAAAAATTGATGAAAAATTTAATTGTTCAACAAATCTCCCGGAAAGATAACTTTTTTTTTTTAATGAAAATTATTCGTTTATTTTTCTGAATACGTATGAATTTTTTTCAGATTTTTAAATTCACTTTGAACTTTCTAACTTTCTACACTTCTCGATGGTATAAAAGTCTGAAAAAATATCAAGCCCATCAAAGATGCCGAAAAGATTAATTTTGCATAATAATAATTCCAAAATGTTATTAAAAAATTGATGAAAAATTTAATTGTTCAACAAATCTCCCGGAAAGATAACTTTTTTTTTTTTATGAAAATTATTCGTTTATTTTTCTGAATACGTATGAATTTTTTTCAGATTTTTAAATTCACTTTGAACTTTCTAACTTTCTACACTTCTCGATGGTATAAAAGTCTGAAAAAATATCAAGCCCATCAAAGATGCCGAAAAGATTAATTTTGCATAATAATAATTCCAAAATGTTATTAAAAAATTGATGAAAAATTTAATTGTTCAACAAATCTCCCGGAAAGATAACTTTTTTTTGTTTTAATGAAAATTATTCGTTAATTTTTCTGAATACGTATGAATTTTTTTTCAGATTTTTAAATTCACTTTGAATTTTCTGACTTTCTACACGTTTTTCCCATATAAAAAAAAATAATTAATTCAAAAATTAATTAATTCTGGCTTTAAATTGGCCAGAATTAGAATAATTCTTTTTTTTGTGGATCATTTTTTTTTAACACAAATAGCCTTGATAAAAATTTGTGGGTGCAAGTTGGCTCGTGCGATGTTGTTTACGATCTATGAACAAGTTCAGAACCTTCAATTTTGAATTTTAAAAAATTTCTTTAATTTTTGTTTTTTTTGAATTTTGAATTTTTGTTTTTTGTAATTTCTAATTTTTTTTTTTTTTTTTTTTTGAGTCCAGCTGCAAACGTGTGGGTGCAAGTTGAGTCAGTTGGGTTGAGTTGAGTGTCCGAGGAGTGAAGGGGGTCAAGGTGGAAGGAGCGATGATTAAGCGTGTCGGAGAAAAAAAAAAAAAAAAAAAAAAAAAAAAAAACTGTGCGTGATCGATCAGCTTGCCAGATTGTGCGAGAGACTCACCGGACGCACCTTCCTTGCCCACTTTGTTCCCCCTCTCTTTGTCCTCCCTTTCGCTCGGCTCGGACTCGAACTCCACCACGAGAACGGTCTGTTCTTCGTTCCGGATTTCCGGTTCATCGGCCTTTTCGTCTTCGCTCACCGCGCCGGCTTTGGCGCTCCCTTCCTTATCGGCGCCCCTCGTCATCACCTCGTTGCTCTCCGCCGACGATACAACTCGCCTCGAATCGCTCACGTCGTAAATCGACAGACCGTGAAAACCTTTAAAAAAAAATTGGTAACAAACGTTCTTAAATTAAATTAACAAAATAAAAATTTTATCTCATAAAATTCAGTAACATTCGACACGAATAAAATTTAATAAAATTCGAAATTTAATGAAATGCAAAACAAATGAAATTTAATGAAATTTGAAATTAATGCAATGTGATAAAATTAAAAACGAATAAAATTTGATAAAATTCGAAAACTAATGAAAAGTAATAAAATTCAAAACGAGTAAAATTTTATGAAATTCGAAATTAGTGAAATGCAATAAAAATGCAAAACAAATAAAATTTAATAAAATGTGAAATCAATGAAATGCAATAAAAATGCAAAACAAATAAAATGTAATAAAATGTGAAATCAATGAAATGTAATAAAATGCAAAACAAATAAAATTCAATAAAATTCAATATAATTGAGAATTCAAAAATGTGCACAATTTTGCAATGAAAAATATCATCGCTTTTGAGAATTGACGGAAAACATATAATTCATTGATCGGAAATCTGTCAATCGAAAAATCGACTTGCCCTTCGAATCGGCAATAGATCGGACCCGAATTATCATGTTCGATTGAGAAATATATCTATTTTCGTACGCCGGCCGCACGCGCGCGACAGTTATATTATCGCGTGATGGCAAGCGCGCTTCGTACACCGAAAAAAAGGTTTGGCAATATCGAACTAAGCTGCGGTTTCGGGTGGCGAAATAAATATTTGGTCGATTGAACGAATATCTAGTCGTTTGACCGAACATTCAGTTGCTTCAACAAATAGTTATTTGGATTTAACAAAGTTTATTCGAACGACCAAATATTTCTTTCGCCACCCGCGACCGCAGCTTACCAAACTTTTTTATCGGTGCAGATGACGTGTTCTTTTTTTCCCTCAATTTTTCATGGAACAGTTGTTTTGCTTTCACATAGAGGAAGCTTTGTTTTCATGAAAAAAAATGAGTTTTCGAGATTTTGATGTGAACGTGTTCAGAATGTTCCCAAGCATCCAAAAAACACATTTAGAAAAAATTTCTGGATGTATGTGTGTGTGTGTGTGTATGTATGTATGTATGTGTGTGCAAATCATTTAACGTTAATAATTTGAAAACGGCTTGAGATATCGAGGTGAAATTTATCACACATGTTGAGGGGTCGATCCTCATTATTCGTTCCTATTTTTGGCCAAATCTATGCAGTCGTTCAGATTTTACGCAGTTTTGAATTTTTTCGAAAATGTCTGTGCGCGCTCTAGCGCCCTCAATTTTTGACATATCGGGCTAAAAACTTGCACATAAATGGACTGTTATTTGCCAACGATCGGCATTGAATTTGGGAATAATCGGTTGAACCGTTTAAATTCTATGTCATTATGAATTTTTTGGATTTCATGCGATTTGTTTTCTTGCCTCACTTTTTCGTATTAAATATTCATCTATGAATTAAAAAAAAAGTGTCAGATTCGTGATCAGCGTGATAAAATACATGGAATTACAGTCCCGGAGCGACAACTAACGAAAAAGTTTAACGGATATTTTTATAGCCGAAATTGCAAAAATAAGTGATTTTTGGTATTTTTAAAGTGATTTTTTTGCTTCCCGATGGGATCGCAGAAAATCCCAGGTGCCTATTGTTATCTGCAGCCAAAAATATAGTAAATGCTTCCTCATAGAAGAAGCTTTACGAACAAAGGGAAATTATGAGGAATTGATATAAAAATGTCAACTTTCAACTTTAAACTTTCATCTTTCAATTTTCACCTTTTAACTTTCAATTTTTAACTTTTATGAGGAAGCCATATGAAAATTTCAATTTTTTTCAATACCATATAAAGACCATTATTTACGACGTTGGAGCACGGCGAGTGACGAACGAACACTGTGCACGTGTCCGCGTGTCTGCGTGCCGGATATTTTTGGATAATCGGTGACGGTGTTTTTTTTTTTTTTTTTTTCTCGTTCGATCAAGACGAGATGACTCCGTCGCTGTGAGAGGTCACGAGGAAGGCTGCCCGGCTCGTAAAGAAATCGGTTCGTTCGACGAGTCCGCGCGAACGTGGCGAAAGGCACGTTCGCCCGTCCGTGCACGGCGAGAGCGTGTTTACTTCTCGGCGAACCTAATTGCCTGTTTTCCCAGTAACGGCCGACCGACGATCGAGCCAAGGGCCTCTCAATGCCAATATGCTCTCCGCAGAGTGGGGATTCGCCAATCGCGCTTGTACTGAATTCAATTGAATGCCGATATTCGATTCGAGATTCGAATTTGGATGTTCGAATATTTTTACGAATATTTTTACGAATATTTTTACGAATATTTTTACGAATATTTTTACGAATATTTTTACGAATATTTTTACGAATATTTTTACGAATATTTTTACGAATATTTTTACGAATATTTTTACGAATATTTTTACGAATATTTTTACGAATATTTTTACGAATATTTTTACGAATATTTTTACGAATATTTTTACGAATATTTTTACGAATATTTTTACGAATATTTTTACGAATATTTTTACGAATATTTTTACGAATATTTTTACGAATATTTTTACGAATATTTTTACGAATATTTTTACGAATATTTTTACGAATATTTTTACGAATATTTTTACGAATATTTTTACGAATATTTTTACGAATATTTTTACGAATATTTTTACGAATATTTTTTTTGGATACGAATATTTATGAATGATTAATTAGTGATCCGAATTATTGAAATATTCCGAATAATTCGAGGGCTGGACAAAATACTCGAAAATACTCAAAATATGCGATACTTTTTGTACTCAAAATACATTTGCAAGTACTTCGTTTAAGTTCTTTTTTTTTTTTAAATACCTCGTAAAAAATCTATACGGTTCATCCGTGTTGGTTTTAAGGAAGGGGACTCCGTAACCTTATCTTAAGGGTAGCCTTACAAAAATGGTAAGGGTAATGGTAAGGTTCTCATTTTTCCTCTTTCAAAATGGCAAAATTTTTTTTTTTTTCGAGATATCGAATTTTCACCACTGTCATTCGCTTCGGGTGACCCATTTCCACACAGAATACGTAAGAATGGTGCCTTTTTCGAAATTTAAAAAATTGACCATTTTCAGGATAGGAAATCCTACGTTAAATTTTGCGAAACGGCACTTTTTTTCAAAGAATTTCGAGATATCGAATTGAAACCTCCGCCATTGTTTCCAACCGGTTTCATTAACTAAAAAATTCTAAAAAATTTTTTTACAAAAATCCATTTTTGTCGAAAAAAATGGCAAGGGTATTTTGACTTTCAAAATAGCCAAATTTTTTTTTTCGAGATATCGAATTTTCACCACCGCAATTGGCTTCAAGTAACCCATTTCCGCACAGAAAACGTGCGATTTATATTTTTTTTTAGAAATTTTGAAGAAAAAAGAAATTACTTCGTAGCACGGTATTTTTCTGTGAATTTTATGAAATATTAAAATACCGGTATTTCCACATCTCTACGTAAAAATCTTCGGAAAATTTTCTCATTCCGCCCGCAACGTCTTCGCCCACGAAAAATCCACGCGAGACGCTCCGCCGTCACGTGACTGAGCCAACGCGTCCGTCTCATCGGAGTCTAAGTCGCGCGACAGGATGTAACGCTCTTCAGGAATATCCGAATTATTAGCGTGGCATCCCCCGACTAAGTGTATATATTATTCAGGAGTGGCGTCGTGCAGTTATATCAGTTGGACTGGCACCAACAAAGCGGCTCGTCTATACGCGTCGGGTGCTTGCCAACGCGTACGTGACTATCGCCCGACGCTGCCTCCGAGCCACCTGCCTACGTGGATAAACTCTCAAAGACGCGTCGATGATCGATTCACGTGGTATCCCACTATTCATAACGTTAAATCAATATGAATCTTATCCGCTCGTACCTTTCCCGTCCCTTCGACGCCTCGAACAATCTTAGTTACGTTTGCAGATGCCTGTCTTACCGATGGAGCCGAAAAACAGTCGATATTAGCGCCGTGCGAGACGGAGCTGAACAAATACCCTAAGTACTCGAAGTACGTATTGAAGTATCAAGAAGTTGAAGTAACAAGAACTTAAAGTAGCAAGTACTTCAAGTATCAAGAACGTCAAGTATCAAGAACGTCAAGTATCAAGTATCAAGTATCAAGTATCAAGTATCAAGTATCAAGTATCAAGTATCAAGTATCAAGTATCAAGTATCAAGTATCAAGTATTTCAAGTATCAAGTATTTCAAGTATCAAGTATTTCAAGTATCAAGTATCAAGTATCAAGTATCAAGTATCAAGTATCAAGTATCAAGTATCAAGTATCAAGTATCAAGTATTTCAAGTATCAAGTATTTCAAGTATCAAGTATTTCAAGTATCAAGTATTTCAAGTATCAAGTATTTCAAGTATCAAGTATTTCAAGTATCAAGTATTTCAAGTATCAAGTATTTCAAGTATCAAGTATTTCAAGTATCAAGTATTTCAAGTATCAAGTATTTCAAGTATCAAGTATTTCAAGTATCAAGTATTTCAAGTATCAAGTATTTCAAGTATCAAGTATTTCAAGTATCAAGTATTTCAAGTATCAAGTATTTCAAGTATCAAGTATTTCAAGTATCAAGTATTTCAAGTATCAAGTATTTCAAGTATCAAGTATTTCAAGTATCAAGTATTTCAAGTATCAAGTATTTCAAGTATCAAGTATTTCAAGTATCAAGTATTTCAAGTATCAAGTATTTCAAGTATCAAGTATTTCAAGTATCAAGTACTTGACGTATCGCGTACTTGAAGTATGTATTGAAGTATCAAGTACTCGACGTATCGCGTACATGAAGTACGTATTGAAGTATCAAGTACTGGAAGTACTGAGTATTTCTTGAGTACCGACGTATTCAGAACTGGCAGAACTGAATTGCTGAAGTTCTGAGTACTGGACACTCAGTATTTGATACTTCAGTTCGTACTTCAAGTACTTGATGTAAACACCTCCCTCCCCGTCTGTCCCGAGCTCAGTCGGTATCAAAAACTGTAATCGACTTTTTTGTCAAATATTCTCGTATGTACAGTGAAAAGAAAAGTCACTTCAACGACACTTTTCTTCAGATCGTGAATGTCAGAATTCCAGATAAAAGTTGACTACAGTTTTTATTATCGACCGCGGTATTGCACGTGCTCTTAAGCAGGTCAGGATCGGATAATTCATAACCTCTTTGTGACGCGCTAAAAGCTCGACGTCGATAAAAGCGGGAACTGTTACGCGAAACCAACTTCCCAGGGAAAGTTTGCTTTGTCCTTCCCTCGAGGACGTCGTTGATAATTCCAAGGTAACTTCCCAGCCTCGATTATGTGGATGGGAACCTAAGTGGGCTACTTAAGCTCGAGGCGGTCCTTCCGAATTCACCTCTGTGAACTTTGGAGGTTAATTTTTATGTTAATATAGTCGAAGTCCTTTCCGAAAGCCGTCACGAGGTTTCACGATTTTCGGTGTTTTTTCGATGAAAAAAAAAAAAAAAAAAAAAAAAAAAAAAAAAAAAAAAAAAAGAACTTCTTTGGTTATCGATAGTCATTAATTACTCTGGTTATCGATAGTCATCAATTGCTTTAGTCATTGATTACATTTCTTTATTCCTTAATAGTGAAAAAATGGTAAATTTTGTTTTTAGGTTTCTATTTTCGCACACGCGCATGCGCACACCGAACGTTGCTCGGTGTGCGTGCGCACGGCGAGTTTTTTTGACGAAAAAAAAAAAAAAATTCACCGTCACTCCCCTCTTGCCACGATTCTTCGACGATAGCAAAAAACCCCCCTCGATTTCGTGTACCCGTCTTCCCGAAAACGGAGTTTTAAATTTCGAGGTGAGAGCCTCGGTCTTCGGACCTTCCCCCACCACGTCTCCGCGTCTCCATCGACCAATCGGTGCGGCGTTTCTTCGCTCGTCGCTCCGGACTTCGAGTCTCTCTCCCCGAGAAACTCAAACCCTCCAACCCGGTTGTAAATTTTCTTTATCGGAACTTGAAAAAAAAAAAAAAAAAAATAAAAAAAAATAGGTTCATGTTGTTCTCGCGCAAACGCGGGCGTGTGCAGCATTGGCGGTGAGCGTCGGTTCGATAAGCAAAGAGTTGATAATGAAGAGTGGCGCGCGGAGACGGGTGCGGCGCCTCAGGTATCTAACGAAAGAGACCTCCGTATAATGAGATATAATGCGTCGGAGCGCGAATACACGATATACATATGTATGCGTATACGATACATAAAGCGCGCTTGATATCTGCGAGCGACGCCAGTTGCTATTCTCGTCGTACGGCCCGGCGCAAACGGATGTGCCCGTCGACTGCTAATCTGTATACCTTCGCAATACGCGTCCAGTCGAGAGAGGAATAATAAGTAGAGAGAAAAAAAAAAAAAAAAAAAAAAAAAAAAAAAAATGGTTGCGGTTCTTTGTCAAACCAGCGAGGATGATATCTAGTCTCGTGATCGACGAGCGAGACACGCGAGGCAGCGAATTTGTTGCGTATCTCACGTGTCGTAAAAATAAATCGAGTTAATCGATACCTGCCGAGAGGCTTGCTCCGGAGGAATGGTTGAGCAGCGGGATAATGTTCGATGATGTCAACGAGGCTCTTCTCCGTCGAATTGAGGAGGCCTCGTGGATTCTCCATGGAAGATCGGGCGGCGCGAACCGATGTGATCGGCGACTGGCATTGGAGAACATTTTCGGCTGACGAGATCCTCCGATTCCGCTGGAATCGGGATATGTGAAATTGTGACGAGAAAAGATGTCATTGAAAAAAGTTATATGTGCTTGTTTTTACAGTCAAATTTATTGATTTTTTTGTCGTAAGTAGTAATTAATTACTTTGGTTATTGATAGTAATTAATTACTTTGGTTATTGAGGGTCATTAATTACTTTAGTTATTGATAGGCATTAATTACTTTAGTTATTGATAGTCATTAATTACTTTGGTCATTAATAGTAATTAATGTCTTTAGTTATGAAGGTCATTAATTACTTTGTTTATTGATATTCGTTAATTACTTTGGATATTGATAGTCATTAATTACTTTGGATATTGATAGTCATTAATTACTTTAGTTATTGACAGTAATTAATAACTTTGGTTATTGATAGTCATTGATTACTTTGGTTATTGATAGTAATTAATTACTTTAGTTATTGATAGGCATTAATTACTTTAGTTATTGATAGTCATTAATTACTTTGGTCATTAATAGTAATTAATGTCTTTAGTTATGAAGGTCATTAATTACTTTAGTTATTGACAGTAATTAATAACTTTGGTTATTGATAGTCATTGATTACTTTGGTTATTGGTAGTCATTGATTACTTTAGTTATTGATAGTCATTAATTGCTTTGCTTGTTGATAGTCATTAATTACTTTAGTTATTGACAGTAATTACCAAAGTAATTAATTAATTTGGTTATTGTTAGTCATTAATTACTTTAGTTATTGACAGTAATTAATTACTTTGGTTATTGTTAGTCATTACTTACTTTGGTTATTGATAGTCATTAATTGCCATAGTTATTAGTTGCATTTCTTTATTTCTTGATAGTGCAAAAAAATGGTCAATTTCGTTTTTAGGTTTCTATTTCCGCACGCGTGCATGCGCACACCTAATTTTGCATAATTCATCAATACGACAAAACAATCACAGCGTATTTTCCATCGTTTGATTTCGCTTGAACAAACTTGTTGTTCCCATCGTCATTGATTGTTTTTACCGGGAAGAGAAAAAGAATAAAAAAAAATTACTAAATTATCATCGTGACGCGAGAGCGCGTGACCGAGAGGAAATACCCTGCAGGGAAATCAACCGGCGCTATAATAGCACGTTCTTATCGCACCTGCGACTATCACTACCGCGATGACGACGACGGGAATCGTAGGAGTATAATGTTCAAGAAGATCAGGTTCACGGCCCCGCGATATTACGCAACCCGCGCTAACATGAGAATCGTTCAAGTGTTTATCTCGTTTTGCTGAACTGTAATGATATTTTATTTTTTTGAAATAATAATATCACAAATTATCATTAATGTTATTAATTCTCCTGTACACACAGAAAACAATAATAATAAGAATAATATTTACACACGCAAATATTTCCACTGTTATAAATCGTATTTTGCATTTGATAGAAAAAAAAAAAAATGTTAATTTTGGATGGTTCCGAAAATTAGATGTATGTTGCGTTTAAACAAAAAATTGCTTGCATACGAAAAAAAGATGAAAAAAATTGAGTCACAGCTTATCGGTATTGAATTTCTTGTGGAGACGAAATATTAATTGTTGGCATAAATTGTCATATCAATAATATAACAAATTATTGTCATTATTATTATTGTATAATAATTGGGCCAAAATAAAGTAGCTTCTGGTTTAGCTAAAGTTCAATTTACTTCGTAATCAAGATAATAAAGAATAACTACTCGTAAGTTGCCAAGTGTAAGTGTAAGTGTAAGTGTAAGTGTAAGTGTAAGTGTAAGTGTAAGTGTAAGTGTAAGTGTAAGTGTAAGTGTAAGTGTAAGAATTGTAAGAATTGTAAGAATTGTAAGAATTGTAAGAATTGTAAGAATTGTAAGAATTGTAAGAATTGTAAGAATTGTAAGAATTGTAAGAATTGTAAGAATTGTAAGAATTGTAAGAATTGTAAGAATTGTAAGAATTGTAAGAATTGTAAGAATTGTAAGAATTGTAAGAATTGTAAGAATTGTAAGAATTGTAAGAATTGTAAGAATTGTAAGAATTGTAAGAATTGTAAGAATTGTAAGAATTGTAAGAATTGTAAGAATTGTAAGAATTGTAAGAATTGTAAGAATTGTAAGAATTGTAAGAATTGTAAGAATTGTAAGAATTGTAAGAATTGTAAGAATTGTAAGAATTGTAAGAATTGTAAGAATTGTAAGAATTGTAAGAATTGTAAGAATTGTAAGAATTGTAAGAATTGTAAGAATTGTAAGAATTGTAAGAATTGTAAGAATTGTAAGAATTGTAAGAATTGTAAGAATTGTAAGAATTGTAAGAATTGTAAGAATTGTAAGAATTGTAAGAATTGTAAGAATTGTAAGAATTGTAATTGTAATTGTAATTGTAATTGTAATTGTAATTGTAATTGTAATTGTAATTGTAATTGTAATTGTAATTGTAATTGTAATTGTAATTGTAATTGTAATTGTAATTGTAATTGTAATGCAAATGGTTCGAGGCTCCTTCAATCCATCGGGAACCATTTGTCCCGAGGGGAGAATTCAGAGCAGCCCCTTTGCATATTACCGTGCAACCGAGGTAGAGACAGGTGTCACATGTACGAATTAATTACGATCGAATCGCGAATAATTCAAAGCCAAAGATTTCCGACACGTCTATGCATGTGTTTGTGTGCGTGTATGTATGTACGTGCGTCCACGGTTCGTCGCCAGGGTCGTTGAGCGACACGAAGATGCCGGGGTTCGTTGACGCCGGCATAGATTACGAGCCAACTGCGAAAATTACGATTGTATTATCGTAATGCAATATCGGCATCGATCCGGCGCTGCTAGCTCGGCTCGATAATACGTCGCGCACAGCACGTCGGTTCAAGAGTCAACAGCCCACGAATGTTACTTATTTAAACAGGCGAAAGATTTTTTTAAATTTTATTTCCAGACATATGTCTCGATAATTTATTTTCTCCCTTGAACAATCCCAATTTCGCTTTTGCACTACCTCGTCAGGGATAAATTAAAATTTAATGAAAAATATATTATTGTTTTATTGTTTTTTCATTATTATATTTTATAGTATTATTTTTCGGAAAAATTGTTTTTTTTTTTTTATTTATTTTAAGACTAAATAGACACGAGAACACCTTAACAGTATTTTGTATTTTTTTTTTTTTTTTTTTTTTTTTTTTTCAGAGACGCTCATCAATTTTTACCACCTTCTTTTTTTTTTGTTTCTCGTATATTTAATTATCTGCACAAGATTTACGTTCCGAGTCAAGATAAATTATCCCCAGTCAGGTGGGATAATGTTAGCAAAGGGAGAAAAAAAATGTTCAACCCTATGATAAATGCATGCGGGCGTGGGAATATTGTTTCGACGACGAGATAAATAGCGTAATCGCCCGTCCTGCTCTGTGTCTTCGGGAATATTCCCCGCTCGTGCTTCGAACACCGAGCGTACCTTCGCGTAAAGAGATACCCGTTGACGACAAGAAAATATAACTCGTTTTCCCACGGGTATTTATTCGCCGAGAGAATTATACCGGTCTTACAAAATTTTACACATCGACGTTTAAAAAAATAAATAAACAGTAAAAAATGTAGATTCAAAGATTTAATAAATCAAAGATTTAATAAATCAAAGATTTAATAAATCAAAGATTTAATAAATCAAAGATTTAATAAATCAAAGATTTAATAAATCAAAGATTTAATAAATCAAAGATTTAATAAATCAAAGGTTTAATAAATCAAAGATTTAATAAATCAAAGATTTAATAAATCAAAGATTTAATAAATCAAAGATTTAATAAATCAAAGATTTAATAAATCAAAGATTTAATAAATCAAAGATTTAATAAATCAAAGATTTAATAAATCAAAGATTTAATAAATCAATGATTTAATAAATCAATGATTTAATAAATCAATGATTTAATAAATCAAAGATTTAATAAATCAATGATTTAATAAATCAAAGATTTAATAAATCAAAGATTTAATAAATCAACGATTTAATAAATCGAAGATTAAAAAATTTCAAGTTTAAAGATTTTTTTTTTTTTTTTAATTAACATTTTTCTAAATTTTAAGATTCAAAAATAAAAAAAGAAGTGTCCGAGCAGCAAGATGATGAAGAGGAGGAAGCTTACTTCCACGAGACTCGGGTATCCCGTGGCGGTGTCGTTTAACGAAATAACAGGTACATGCGAATTTCGCTGTCTCGGACCACCTGTTATTTATATAGATATCGAGTTACCCCGGTGCCATCGTCCTACATTTAAATTTTTAGCCACGTACCTATCGTATATCTTTTCTCGCTCAATTATTCATAAAACAAATATTGCTTTATATTTCACATACCTTTAAAATTAATTAAATTACAACCGACGAATTTTACAACAAAAAATAATTTAATTTTTGTTGGTTCTGAAACGTAGGAGACGTAGGTCTCCACAAAATGAAAATAAAACATAATTAAATGAACATCTATACAGCTTCTATGCAGCTTGGTTAAAGACCCAAACATTTCTTCCTCACATCATCGCTGTTAAAATCGAAGTGAAAAAAAAAAAATGGAAAACCAAAAGTACCAAAAGTACCAAAAGTACCAAAAGTACCAAAAGTACCAAAAGTACCAAAAGTACCAAAAGTACCAAAAGTACCAAAAGTACCAAAAGTACCAAGAGTACCAAAACTACCAAGAGTACCAAAAGTACCAAAAGTACCAAAAGTACCAAAAGTACCAAAAGTACCAAAAGTACCAAAAGTACCAAAAGTACCAAAAGTACCAAAAGTACCAAAAGTACCAAAAGTACCAAAAGTACCAAAAGTACCAAAAGTACCAAAAGTACCAAAAGTACCAAAAGTACCAAAAGTACCAAAAGTACCAAAAGTACCAAAAGTACCAAAAGTACCAAAAGTACCAAAAGTACCAAAAGTACCAAAAGTACCAAAAGTTAGACGTCATTGGGTCGCAGCACGTCTTCCTCGTCAAGAAGACACCGCGGTCCGTTGAACAGTTCTTTGCGGTCGTGGCCGTCGAGCCCGTGCGAATTTAAGCCGCCCATACACGCCGACGAGCGAGGTAACGCGATTCCGTTACTCTACAAGCTCACCGCACTCTCGTTGCCCATCTCGACTAGGAGTCTCGAATTTATCCGTCGGGTTACTCGAAATTCCATCGGGTAGCATAACGGAAATACTATATATTTTTTTTTACCATTTTATACCCTCGGGCATAATAATGAGAAGAAGATTCCTGCAAGAGCTTCGACCGAGCGTTCTTCGACAGTCTTGATTACCACAGGAATTGCGCACGTGAGAAAAGTATAAAAACAAAAAAAAAAATAGTGGAACTAAAAGGAGAGCATCGACGATTCTAGTTGGCAAATGTGCAAAAAACGAAGCCACGAGGGAAAAGAGTATATAAGTGGCTGGAAATCGACGTCCCGGAGATCTTTTCGAAGAGATCGATATAGTACTAAAAAAAAAACACATCTGCAACTATATAGATGCATCTGGCATTTCGCCTGAAACAATATTATGTAGACTTTAGCCATTCCGGGATTTTAGCTACTCCGGGAGTTTAGTCACTCCGGGATTTTAGCCACCCCGGCGGTGTAGCCACTCCGGGAGTTTAGCCACTCCGGGATTTTAGTCACTCCGGGATTTTAGTCACTCCGGGATTTTAGTCACTACGGGATTTTAGCCACTCCGGCGGTTTAGCCACTCCGGGATTTTAGCCACTCCGGGACCTTAGTCACTCCGGGATTTTAGTCACTCCGGGATTTTAGTCACTCCGGGATTTGAGTCACTCCGGGATTTTAGCTACTCCGGGAGTTTAGCCACCCCGGGACTTTAGACGGAACAAACATCCAGACCAACAAACAAATCCACAGTTTTCCAAAATATATATTAGATATTAAATAAAATAATTATTAAATTTAGATTACATTTTTTTAAATGAATTTTTTTTAAATTAAATATTGATCTATTATTAAGAGAATGTTTGATGGCGCGGTCGGTAATAAAAAAAAAGTAATTGATTTTTTCTTTCCCTGGTACAAACTACTTCCGGTTCGAATGAAAATTCTTACATGACGCCTACATAAATTCCCCTTCGTCTGAGAATTTTCTTTTCACCGTCCAAACTCAGTACAATCGAAAAAAAAAAAAAAAAAAAAAAAAAAAAAAAAAAAAAAAAAAAAAAAATGAATTACAGTTTTCATTAACGACCGAGTTTTGTCCCCGCTCTCTCTCTCTCGAGAAAAAAAAATAGATTAACTTAAAATTCCGACGATGAAAAAGAAAAATTATTGGGTCGAGTGGAGTTCGATACAGGTCGAGGTGGAGATGCACACTCGGTTAAAGTACGAGGCCGAATAAGTGGAAGAGAGGGGGGGGGGAGTTAAGAAGCGCCGCTGCAGCTGTTGGCGCGCGCGCGCATATCGACGGTCGGTAAAACAGAGTGCATTTTTTTTTCTTTTTTTTCGATATGGAAGGGAGTAGCGGCGGAGGGGGGAGGGTTGGTCTCGAGACACTCGTGAAATACCGTCCTGTGAGAAAACGTGTCATCCTCGACGAGTGGCGACCGCGAGAGGGACGCTCGCCCTTCGTGACGGGAAGCGAGTTTCGCCGAGTATTATTATCGAAAGAAGTGAGGCGGAAAGTTGAGACGAGGAGGAGCGAAACAATGAAAGTGCAAGATGGGCCGGAAAGAGACTGAAGTCGACTCTGGGGCACAAGTTGCAGTGGGTGATGGTAAGGAAGAACAAAAAGGTGGGGGGGGGGGGAGATTCTCGAGGACTCGTAGTTATCGACACAATTGTGTTCGCAATTGTTTTTTTTTTTTTTTTTTTTTTTTTTTTTTTTTTTTTTTTTTTTTTTCAACTCTCGCGAGTCCTTTCTTTTGAGGAAGAAAATTAAGTTTGAAGCTGGGCCGAATATCAAGTTTGAACTCGAGCGGGAAATTAGGTCTAAACTTAATCGGGAACTTGAGGAGGAAATTGAGTTTAAGCTTAATCGGTAACTTAAGCAGGAAATTAAGTTTAAACTTAATCGGGAACTTAAGCCGGAAATTGAGTTTACATTTACGCAGGAAATTAAGTTTGAGCTTAATTAGGAACTTAAGCGGGAAATTAAGTTTAAGCTTAATCAGGGACTTAAGCAGGAAATAAAGTTTTAATTTAAGCAGGAAATTAAGTTTAAGCTTAAGCAGGAAATTAAGTTTAAGCTTAAGCAGAAAATGAAGCTTGGACTTAAGCAAGAAATTAAGTTTGATTAAATTCAACTTAGCGTAGCTTAAGTTCGAACGTAACTTCGTGCTTAAATTGGAAATCGACTTTGAACTTAAGCAAGAAATTGAGATTAAAACTTGGGCAAGAAATTGAGATTGAACTTAAGCAAGAAATGAAGATTGAACTTAAGCAAGAAATTAAGGTTGAACTTAAGCAAGAAATTGAGATTAAAACTTGAGCAAGAAATTGAGATTGAACTTAAGCAAGAAATTAAGGTTGAACTTAAGCAAGAAATTGAGGTTCAACTCAAGTAAGAAGTTGAGGTTGAACTTAAGTAAGAAATTGAAGTTGAGCTCAAGCAAGAAATTGAAGTTGAGCTCAAGCAAGAAATCGGAATAAATTTAAGCAAAAAATTGGATTGAACTTAAGCAACAAATAGAGATTGACCTTAACTAAGAAATTACGGTTGAACTTAAGCAAGAGATTTAGCCAATCTTAGTCAACACACCCCAAAAAAATAAAAAATTCTACATTTCAAATCCTTATTCTCTCTTTCAGCACTAATTTTCTTCACAAATCCAAAAAAAAAAAAAAAAAAAAAAAAAAAAAAAAAAAAAAAAAAAAAAAACCCAATTAAAACGTTAACCTAAAAATTCGTTGTCTCCAACGATTCCGAAGCTCCCATTCACGCCCCCCCCCCCCCCCCCTCGCCTTTGTTGCGATTCTCGACGTCGAAAGGCCATCGCGATAACGAAAGCCTCCCGAATCCGCCTTACATCGAGCTCGCTGCAGCACCGAACCAAAAGCGTTCGCGCCACGCTACATTATTCTGTACCCTTATTAGCAAATGTTTACACGCCCGTTAGGCTCATTCGCCGCTCTGGCCCCTGTCCGCTCTCCACTCCCGAGGCCCTCATTTTCTTTTTGTCTACCTCGCAAACCTTCCTTCACGCTCACTCGTCGCCACGCTTATATTCTCGTTCACGAACTCTCCATTTTTTTTTTCCACGTCGTCTTCCATCTCCCCCCCCCCCCCCCCCCCCCGCGCCCCTTCCATCCACTGCCACTCGGTCGGAACTGTGCAAAAGCCAGCGGACGCGCGCACACACAGCCATGCATACGTAAACGGACAATATCTCGACGACCTACATTAAGGATCGCTCTGGCGTGAGGCCAGAGAGTCGGTGTTCGTTCGCCTATTCGAGATCTCTCTGTTATTCTTCGGATGGGCCGGTGAGGGGGGGGGGGGGGGGGGGGAGAGTGGGGGGGTCTCGTTAACCCACACAGACGAAACAATTGAGCCGAGTTAATCGATCAGCCGGGGCATTTATGTTGTCGGTTAACATTTTGCGGACGTGAAACTGCTTGTAGGAACTGCGAGGTGGGACTTTGTTGCTGTTGAAGGCGTGTAATGGCTTTCCCTATTTTCTCCGTGATGGTTTGATGCTTCGACCAAAATGAAATTATGCTTTTGCAGTCGATTGATATGAGTATGAAAACCTAATTTGCTTTCGCTCGTCGTTTTAATTCGTTTTGGAAGAAAAGAGGGAAGGCGATTTTTCACCGACTGAGTCTGCGCCACGTGACCTCAAGGGGCTGCTGGACCTTCCTGTTTTACCGACGAAAATAGGCGATCTCTTAGTTTTCAGTAATCATCGTTACTATGCGAGGCGTGTGCTTCACAATCTTGCGGGAATGTATTAATGACACGAACGATTCGGCGTGCACTCGAATTTCGGTCGAAATCTTCGGAGAAAATAAAGATAATCGAATATTATAAACTGTCGCGGAAACCAACATGGCCGCTGAAATGTTTACAGCGTCCGTTCTGTTGGATATAAAAAAAAATGCTGGATCTTGCATAGGTCGAAAGGGCGTGCATGACGATTCTTTGAGGTATTCCGAATGTTCGAAAACCGTCGGAAATTTTCTCACTCAAAAGACAATCGCGCGTAGTGTAAGCTGCGATAGTTTAGTGCGTCGACTTGAGACGGCTGATCGGAACCGATGAACACGGCACGAACTTTTTTTTTTTTTTTTTTTTTTTTTTTTTTTTTTTTTTTTTTTTAAAGGCCTTAGCTTCTGTGTGCCATCGAGCCAGTACTCTCGTATCATCTTTTTGTCGACTTTCAATCAGTTGTAAGGTTCACGGCCGCAGCCGCTGTTACCCCACCATACTGTATCGCATTTGCCCGAGGACGCAGGGAAACTGCGAAAAACCTGCGCCGACACAGCCGGTCATTCCAACTGAGTCTTTATGTTTGTATTCGATACTTCGAGTACGAACACCAATCCTCAGAATTCGACCTCCCGCTCAACGGTTCCAATGCGCCAGTTAGTGCACGGCTAGGCGGTCACCCATCCAAGTACTGACCGCGAACGATTCAGCTTGACTCTGGGGATCACCGAAGCCGCACACGAACCGCGCATCCACCGCTCTCGGTCGGCACGAACGTTGTGTAGGGCACGATGCAGAGCCACCTGTACGTCAATCGTGACACTACGTTCAAGCACTTTCGCAAACCATGATATTCGCTTTTCTTAAGGTAGTCCTTGCGGACAGCCTGAGCCCACGTGAGTTCAGAGCGAATTGAGAGTGCAATTGCGAATACTTCGCGATGAGATAAAAATCTGAAAAAAATCAACCATATGGAAGGTACTGAAAAGATCGATTTTGCATAATAATAATTCCAAGATGTTATTAACAAATGAATGAAAAAAAAAAATTGTTCAACAAATCTTCCGGCAACTTAACTTTTTGTTCGTATGAAAACAATAAGTTAATCTTTTTGAATACGTATGAATTTTTTCAGAATTTTGTCTAATTTTTGAAAATTGCGTTTTTAGTTAATAAAAAAAACGTGATTTTCAAAAATTAGATAAAATTCTGAAAAAATTCATACGTATTCAAAAAGATTAACACATTGTTTTTATATGAACAAAGAGTTAAGTTGCCGGGGAATTTGTTGAACAATTTTTTTTTTTTATGCATTTGTTAATAATATTTTGGAGTTATTATTATGTAAAATCAATCTTTTCAGCACCTTCCATATGCTTGATTTTTTTCGAATTTTTATCCCACCGAGAAGTGTTCGCAATTCTCTCTCAATTCTCTCTGAACTCATGTGGGCTCAGGCTGTCCGCTAGGACTACCTTAAGGGGAACGAATGTACACTGTGAAAAAAAATTCACCTCTACACAAACTGTTTCTGAAATTTCAACCGCATGTGCGCTGCATGTGCAAATAAAATTCAATACAAGTATCTCGATCGCCGATCTGACCGAGTGAATTTCGGTGTACGCTATGACCTTGGGCGGCTCTCTCGTGCGTCCCGTAGCGACTCGGCAGCACCGACTCGACCCCCACGACTACTCGAACGGAGCTCGGGCTTGTTTTTCGAGTGCTTCTGAGCACGGCGGCGCCTCCGTGCGCGAAGTTGGCGAGTAAACACGGAATATAAAAATTACGAAATTGGGAAATATTTTCAGTTCCCAATATTTTTATGTTAATAATGAGAAAATTTATGAACAAAAGTGACAAAAAAAAAATTGAACAATAAAAATATCGAAAAAATTGAACAATAAAAATATCGAAAAAATCGAAAAATCAAAATATAAAAAAAAATTGAAAAATAACAAAAATATCGAAGAATCAAAACATAAAAAAAAATTGAAAAATAACAAAAAAAATCGAAAAATCAAAATATCAAAAAAAATTGAAAAATAACAAAAAAAAAAAAGAAAAATTGAAATATAAAAAAAAATCGAAAAATAACAAAAAAAAATGAAAAATTGAAATAACAAAAAAAATGAAAAATTGAAATAACAAAAAAAATGAAAAATTGAAATAACAAAAAAAATGAAAAATTGAAATAATAAAAAAAATGAAAAATTGAAATAACAAAAAAAATGAAAAATTGAAATAACAAAAAAAATGAAAAATTGAAATAACAAAAAAAATGAAAAATTGAAATAACAAAAAAAATGAAAAATTGAAATAACAAAAAAATCGGAAAAACGGTAGCTGTGTATTGACTGATAAACGTGATACAATTACAATCTATACAATAAGGTGAACACCGAGGAGGTGAAGTAGGGCCAAAAAAACAAGCCCCCCCCCCCCCCCCCCCCCACGCGAGATATATAGATTATTTCAACGGTACTTCCCAGTCTCGTAAGTCTCGATAAATCGTGACTTTTATATTCGGCACGACGCTGCTTTTCGCTCGTGACTGGCGCCTGTCTTTGTGGTTAAGTCACTCCTTGGACACGAACCGCCGCGCTCAACCGGCTCTGTTCTTACCGAGTGGACACTCGAATTTTTTTTTTTTTTTTTTTCACGATCCCATTTGCTTCTTCAAATTTTATTATCAATAAAAAAAAGAATTTTCAATAAAATGTTAGGAAATATCTATCATCGTTTTTTAAAATTATTCAAATAAATATTGTATTATTATTATTATTGAAAATAAGATTTTGAAGAAATTAAGCCATTGTTAATAGGCAATAGTTTAAGTTCTTGAAAATGTTTTCGAACTATTAATAACAACTTTTCATGATTCTTATTATTAATAGTTTGGTTCACTCGAAATGTTCAATTGTTCTTTTCATTGAAAAATATGAAAGAAAAATACTTTTCGTATTGAATTTCATCCAAGTAATAAAAAACTTTTCTATTTATTTATTTACGTACAAAAACAAAAAATCGTCTATCGAAAAACTGTGTCGTAAAAAAATAATTCTTGTCGTTCAATTTTTATTGCGAATTTGGAATTCGCGTCTGATGACAAAAAGTCATAATCGCCGGGTCGCGGCTCGATCGAAATCGGCACAAGTGTGCACAAATGAGTAAGAAAAGCACACAATTTGCTCAACCTCTTGTTATCAGCTTCTGCTGCCACATAATTTTTTTTTTTTTTTTTTTTTTTTCATTCGTCTTGCATTAACAATTGAGAATTATGTGCCACGTGAAAGGAGGCGCTGTGCACGTGCGGCGCCAGGATTGGTCGCTCGCATCGAGCGACCAATGTTGTTCGATGCCAACTGCCGCTATGCCTTCTTGCTCGGGCTATTGTGAACCCGCAGTAACTATTCTTCGTTCTTCCCCCTCTTCCCATTCTCGTATTCGCCGACGAATCGAGTACGTGATTCTCCTGCTTCCACTATTAACGTCAATAGGTTAGCCGCGTTATTAGTTCCTCATTGTTGTTTTCCGCGATCGTTGTTTACGTTATCTTCATTGTTTTATTTTATTTTAATTTTTTTTACTCGTTTGTTTTTTTTTTACGAAAAATTAGTTTTTTTTTCATTCTGACGCGAGTGTATCTTTATTGTTTTATTTTTTTTTTATTTTTTTTTACTCGTTTTTTTTTTTTTTTTTTTTTTTTTACGAAAAATTACTTTTTTTCATTCTGACGCGAGTTTTCGTATCGAATATCAAGTTAAGACTAAAATAAATTGCAGTTCAGTGATTGGCACCGATCACTAAACTGTCATTTATTTTAGTCTTAACTTGATATTCGATACGAAAACTCGCGTCAGAATGAAAAATGCCAAAAATACAAAAAATACCAAAAATGCCATTAATGCCAAAAATGTGTTAAACCCTGAGCGACGATCGAAGAACAAACTTTTTCGGGAATTTGTAAAAAAATTCCCGAAAAATGTTCCTTTCGCGAAGGTTCCTCAATGAGGAAGCCATAAATATAGAAAATGCTTTCTCATAGAAGAAGCTTTCGCGTATAAAGGAATGTTATGAGAAAGCCGTATGAACATTACAAATTTTCAACTTTCATGAGGAAGCGCTATGAAAATTTCAATTTTCAACTTTTTAAAAATACTTTTTGTTTCTTTCTTCTATCGTGAAACTCAACGAGAATGTGGAACGGGCCAAAAACTGGCACGGTTGTAACTTTGTTACGAACGACTTGTCTCGTTTTCTGAAGTTCCTTGCGTAAGATAAGTGCGGAAAATAAGTCAAATTCTTCATGAAAAGAAAATGTAAATGGGGGAGTTTTTTTGTATTATTGTTTTCCGCGATCGTTTTTTACGTTATCTTTATTGTTTATTTTTTTTTTTGTATAGTTTTTTTATTTAACACTTTTTGTTTCTCCCTTTTATTGTGAAACTCGGACGACAATGTTCAACGGGCCAAAACTTTGTTACGAACGACTTGTTTTGTTTTCTGACGTTCCTTACGTAAGAAAATTGCGGAAAATAAGTCAAATTTTTCGTGAAAAAAAATGTATGTGTAAATAGGAGAGTTTTTTATTGCCATCGTTGTTTACGTTATTTTATTTTTTTTTTTAATAGGTTTTTAATACTTTTTGTTTCTCCCTTTTTTTTGTGAAACTCAACGACAGTGCGGAACGGGCGAAAACTTTGTTGCGAACGACTCGTTACGTTTTCCGACGTTCCTTACGTAAGAAAAGTGCGGAAAATAATTCAAATTCTACGTGTTTTCCATTTTAACGCCGAGAATACGATTTTTCGTCCATAAAATCGAGATTTTCAATGGCTCACCGTACTTTAGCCCCAAAAAGACCAGCGGATTCGTATTCGGCGGGAAAAAATACTTCGAAATACGTGGCAGTTCATTTTAAAGAAGACAAAAATATTTATTAAATTAAATATGCATTTTTAAACAAACTCAAATTTTCGGGAAAATAAAAAATTCAAGGACATTAGGTGAAATTCAAGGACATTTCAGGACTTTTTCAAGGTCAGGCAAAATTCAAGGCCTCCGAGGACTCCAAGGACTCCAAGGACCGCTGGACACCATGAGTAATTCATAAATCGATGGTTTTTGTCGTCATTTTGCGGTCATTGATGGAAAAGCAACCCATCCTGAACCTAACAATTGGTCTTTGGGTCGAATTTTGAGACATTAGTTTGAACTTAAGATCACTCTTGAGATCAAAGTTAAGATCGAAGTTTGGCCCGAACTGCATTGCGTGCTCAAGTTCGATCCCAAGTTCGATCTCAAGTTCGATCTCAAGTTCGATCCCAAGTTCGATCCCAAGTTCGATCTCAAGTTCGATCCCAAGTTCGATCTCAAGTTCGATCCCAAGTTCGGTCCCAAGTTCGGTCCCAAGTTCGATCCCAAGTTCGATCCCAAGTTCGGTCCCAAGTTCGATCCCAAGGTCGATCCCAAGTTCGATCCCAAGTTCGATCCCAAGTTCGATCCCAAGTTCGATCCCAAGTTCGATCCCAAGTTCGATACCAAGTTCGATACCAAGTTCGATCGCAAGTTCGGTCCCAAGTTCGATCGCAAGTTCGATCTCAAGTTCGATCCCAAGTTCGGTCCCAAGTTCGATCCCAAGTTCGATCCCAAGTTCGATCCCAAGTTCGATCCCAAGTTCGATCTCAAGTTCGATCCCAAGTTCGATACCAAGTTCGATCCCAAGTTCGATCTCAAGTTCGATCCCAAGTTCGATCCCAAGTTCGATCTCAAGTTCGATCCCAAGTTCGATCCCAAGTTCGATCCCAAGTTCGATCTCAAGTTCGATCCCAAGTTCGATCCCAAGTTCGATCCCAAGTTCGATCCCAAGTTCGATCCCAAGTTCGATCCCAAGTTCGATCCCAAGTTCGATCTCAAGTTCGATCCCAAGTTCGATCCCAAGTTCGATCCCAAGTTCGATCCCAAGTTCGATCCCAAGTTCGATCCCAAGTTCGATCCCAAGTTCGATCCCAAGTTCGATCTCAAGTTCGATCTCAAGGTCAAACTAATGTCTTAAAAGTTGACCCTTAGTCCTCAAACGATTTAATTTCTTGCATCGAGTTTTTTGAATCCCGAATATCGTGAAATATATTCTCACTATTTTGTCATTCCGTCGTCAATGCCATTAATCACAAAACCATGATTACTTCTCACAGCAATGTTTTTAATCTCGACATTTTAATATACAAGTGAATTTTTAATTAACCGTAGGTATCGAAGAGTTAGCATCGCGTTCATTACCGAAAACAATCGACCGGTTATTGTTTTTCACAATAACCGAACGCTCGTCCCTAAAGCGCTTCGTCCTTACCTGGCACCGGTGCGGTGAAGAGAGCCTGAGCTGTGGTGCACAATAACGACGACAGCACGATCACGCACGACACTGCCACGAACATTTTCGAAAAAAAAAAATTTTCTTAAAAAAAAAAAAAAAAAAAAAACCACTCGAAAGTTTAAAAAAATTCACGATCTGCGAACTAAAAACTTTCGAATCACTTTCATCGAACTTCTTGTTCGCGACTCGTGGTGCAATTTTCAATTAAAAAAAAAAAAACAAATGTTGTTCTCCTCTTTTATTCAACCGCAAATAAAAATCACTGAAACGTAGATTCTCCTCGCGCGCTTTTTTTTTTGTTCCCCTCCGAACTGTCCTTTATTTATAATATTTTATCTCAGTTTCTCGGATCGCTTTTTTTTTTGTAGGGTTTCTCTTACGGGCTCGAAGCCGTGCGGAGCGACGCGCTCGACGTTGCCTCGCCGAAGTCTCGGCTCGTACTGGCGAGCGACTGCAGCTCGGTCGCTGCTTTGCCCACGCGGTTCTCCGCGAATCGCGCGCCGAGTCTGCACCGAAGGCGTGCGTTGCGCGTTACGGGCGCGCGTCTCTCTCTCTCTCTCTCTCTCTCTGCACCGGACCGGAGACCGACTTTTAGATGCGATTGTCTTTTTTTTATTTTTTACTTTTTTTTTTATATTTATTCTAGAGCTTTAACGCCGCTCGCGTCTACGCGCGACCTCTCGACCAGTTAACCACCGACGAACAACTGTTCGCCCTCCTCGCTCGGGCACCGTAATATACATAAAGTCTTCCGAGATAAGCCGGGCGGTGCTGCAGCGCGGCAGCCACCCCCCCCCCCCCTCCCCCCTCCCCCCTACTCTTTGCCGACCGCCGCACGCCGGAGACTCCGCGCAAGGAACGACGACCGACGTCGTCACTCGATTTAACTCGCACTTTTTTTTTTTTTTTTTTTTTTTTTTTGGTACTGTACACTGTTGCGATCTGGCTTGATGGGAGGGGGGGGGGGGGGGGGGGGGGTGCTGTTGCCCGCTCGTTCACGCCGCATGCGGTAAGAGACTCTTGTTTACTTTGTCGCGGACTCGTTCGTTGAGACGTTCATGATAATGATAGTTATGATGATAATGGCGTTAAAAAATTGTGTGGAATTAGAAAAAACAAAAAATTAGCACATTGAGTTTGGATTTCTTGTGAGATATGCTGAAAAAATGTTAACGACATTATACATGTTGAAATTTGATAGAGTATTTGCCTTTGTTGTCTTAAAATGATTTTGTTAATAAATGATAAATGATAAATGATAAATGATAAATAATAAATAATAAATAATAAATAATAAATAATAAATAATAAATAATAAATAATAAATAATAAATAATAAATAATAAATAATAAATAATAAATAATAAATAATAAATAATAAATAATAAATAATAAATAATAAATAATAAATAATAAATAATAAATAATAAATAATAAATAATAAATAATAAATAATAAATAATAAATAATAAATAATAAATAATAAATAATAAATAATAAATAATAAATAATAAATAATAAATAATAAATAATAAATAATAAATAATAAATAATAAATAATAAATAATAAATAATAAATAATAAATAAAATTCAAAAACAAAAGAATACAAAATTTAGAACATTGTTATATATATAAAGACCGTGTGTATTCTCTGTAAGCAATAAAGCAATCGATCTGTCTATTCTATCTTAAAAATTTGGAACATCAATTTTGGAATTTTCTTTGAATATTTTCTTCTAAGATATGCTAACAAAAAATTTTAATCATATTGCACAAGTTAAAATTTGATAGACTATTCACGTTTGTTTTTGTAAAAGGCTTTTTGCCATCGATAACAGCGGGAAAAAACATTTTACAATAACAAAAGCAAATAGTCTATCAAATTTTATACTTGCATAATATCGCCGACATTTTTTTTTAGCTTATCTTAGAAGAAAATAACAAAATAATTAATAATAATAATAATAATAATAATAATAATAATAATAATAATAATAATAATAATAATAATAATAATAATACATGAACAATAATAATAACAATAGTGCAAAATTTATACAGCAAATTTGATGGAATTTCGGGGATTTAGTGGATGTTGTGAATGGCCGAGTTGCGAGAACGAAGCTAGGTTGGTATTCACGAGATGCGAGAAATATTCGTGGAGATTAAAAAAAAAAAAAAAAAAAAAAATGTATTCAATTCGGCGTTATCGGCTATCGCCAGCGGCGCGACGGCGACACCGCCGACGGTTCGAAAGTTCAACGACGAACACCTGACGCGATTCCGCTCGTGGCCTTCGATCTCGCGTGCGTGTGTAAAAAAAAAAAAACAAAAGTCTCCTTCCTGGAGAATCTTTGAACAACGCGCGCCTAACGCATAACGCACGACGCACGAGAGACTCGCGAGCTGCAGCCTCGGGCCTTTTTTTTTCTACTGCGTTGTATCTTTCGAGATACGCGAGCTGACGCGCGCAACGTTCTGTCGACGTCTGCCTTTTGCGTGTCTCGTTCGCCCGAAAAAAGAAAAACCTTAAAACTCTCCTTATTTTAGGTTTTTTTTCAAAGGTTTTTTTGGGGGGTTTTTCAAAGGTTTTTTTTTTTTGGGGGGTGATTTTTTTAAATTATTTTCTTACGATCGATTTTTGACAAATTTACCGATGCTTATTTCAATTTACCGAATATTTTCACTGGGATGTACAAATAATCAAAATTTTTGATAATTTGTTTTGAATTGAATATTCGGATATTTCGGATAATTCAATTCTTCATGAATATTCGTGAATAATTCGAACATCAATTTGTAAGGACATATGCGATCGGAGCTGCGAAAAATACTCGAAAATACAAAATACTATCTGTATTTAAAATACAGAATACTTTTTGTACTCAAAATACGTTTATAAGTACAAATAGCATTTTGTATATTAAAGTATCTATACATTTATATATATAAAAGTATTATACATTTAGAGTATTTTGCCCAGCTCTGGAATTATTCAGAATATCTGAATAAATCGACTTATTCATAAATATTCGTATTATTCGTATAAGTTTGTAACTTACTCTCTGTAAAACCAATATAATAATAATAATAATAATAATAATAATAATAATAATAATAATAATAATAATAATAATAATAATAATAATAATAATAATAATAATAATAATAATAATAATAATAATAATAATAATAATAATAATAATAATAATAATAACAATCAAATTTTCGAATATTCGATTCAATTCCATTCAAATTTTGAATTGAATATTAATATCCAATTCAATTCAATTCAATTCAAATTTTGAATTGAATATCAATATTCAATTTAATTCAATTCAATTCAAATAATGAATTGAATATCAATATTCAATTCAATTCAATTCAATTCAAATTTTGAATCGAATATCAATATTCAATTCAATTCAATTGAATTCAAATTTTGAATCGAATATCAATGTTCAATTCAATTAAATTCAAGTGCTATTCGCACATACCAAATTTTCACCCGTGCGATTAAGTTTCGACCGAAACCGCATATAAACATCGATTTAATAATCGATCCAACGCGTGAGAGGGGCATCGATTTTTCAGAACATCGCCAATCTCTAGCTCGGCCCACTCGGTTCGTAGACACATCGCGCCAATAGTTCCCTCGCGTGCAAACCAAGCCGCTCGGAGATTTCGCTGTTAGGGTATTAAACAAAAGTGGGTTACATACATTAAGGATCTCGTCGGCTGGCGGGCGGGCGGGGCGTTGCGGGAGATTCAAGCGTGCTGTATATCGATCTAGATTCCAAGCCAAACGGGAGAGACTAGAGCGACGCGGATTGAGACGAAGCACCGCGAGCGAGTTCAGCGAGGCCAACGTTCCCAGTTTCACCTCGTTCTCACTTCTCCGTCTCTATATCTTGCGCATATATGCAATAAATTTCACGAAAAAAAAAAAAAAAAAAAAAAAAAAAATCGAGAAAAAAGTGTCTACAAAGCTTCGTCCCTCGTGGCATGGGTAATTTTTTTTTTTTGTCCCCTTCTCTTCCCATTATTCTCGACGAATAATCTGACCCGCGTCGTTTCTCCTTTCAAGGTACTTTGGCACTTTCTTTCTCGAAGGGAAAAGGCATTCGACGCGAAGTAATGTTACGCGAGCGCCACCTGTGCGCCGGCTGACTTATGCGATACTTGACACACTCCAGTGCAGTCTTTTGATGGGGGGGGGGGGGTTGGATGCGATGCCGTTTGCCACTGGTACGGCGAAGCTCCGGCGATGGGACGGGGATCCGATGGTTAACGAGCCATCCGGAACGTTACTAACGAGGGGAGTCTCGCGTTTCTTGCGTCGTCCGCCCTCGACCACTCGACCATACGCCTTTCTTCTATTCCCGCGATTCGTTCGTACGCTGAAGAAATATGGAAATTCAGTTTCGTGAATTTTTAGGCGGGTGTGTTGGAAAACAAAGAGAGACGAATTTTTTCTCATCGGAACGTTTTGAACAATTCGTATCGGTTGATTTTGGGATCGGTCGCATTTTTCGGCCAATGGGATCGCTCGGAGATGGTCGGGAATGCGAAATTCTTATTCCGCGTTAAAAACTTGGTGAATCTTTCCCTTTGAGCGAAGTCTCTACGGTGCGTGGTTTAAGAGTTAGGGGCGATTGAAGTTTTCAGCCAATGGCGCCGCTCCGACAGGTGGCGCGGGTGTCGGGGAGTGTCCTCATTGGCTGAAAGCTTCGAACGCACGTATCTCGGAAACTATGGGCTTCAGAAAAAAGTTTCAAAGGCAAAGTTTGCATAATTTTTCACCGTGAATACGATTGTATACATTTTTAGTTGATTGAATCGTTCGTTTTGTATTGATCGATTCATATCGTATTGATTGTATCGATAGATCGATTAATATTGTAAACAAGCGAAATTACCGGTAATTTCGCGATAAAAATAGAGCGATGAAGATAATTCGCGCGTGTTGCATAAATCGTCGAGTGAGCTGACATGAGCAGATGGCGGTTATGATCACCGATATCGAGCACGTAAATCTCCAGCTCGGCAGGTAGGCGCTCATCGTCTTGGTCGTACCCCGGGGTGCGATTGACGCCGGGATACGAGCACCTGCGGTTTACGGAGAAACGGCGATATGCATCCCTAATCGCGAATCCCGTCTGACGATCTAGCCTCAGGTTATCCTTGCAAGGCGGTTGGCTGGGGGTCGAAGCGACTGAGCAAACAAGGGATTTAATAAAAATCGAGATAAACAATAACATTGACAATAAAACGTATTTTATAAACAATTATTGTCACCAATTGAGCTTGGGGCTTGATGGGCGGGAAATTTCGCATAACTTGCACCAGCAGACATTGGAGTATTCATATATGCGAGCGAAGGTGAAGAGGTACACTTGAGTGATTTCTCAGTTTCGAGCGATTGCCAAGCGAGACTCTGGCCCGACTTCCGGTTAATGATAGCGCGACTGAAGGGGAAAAAGATAGCGAAAAAGAATAACAACCAAGGAAACAGACGAGGAAACGAGGGCGTAGTATTTTTTTTGCGATACATATATGTACGTTTTGTAGATAAGATCAAAGGAGAGTCTCCGCATTAATCGTGAAGACACGCAACGGAGCGTGTTACTTTTTCTTCACTTCCTATGAGAGAATATATAACCACGGCCTTTATTATGATCGTTGAGATCTCGAAGATAGCTAATTTACTTATAGTAAACTAGTCTATTAGGTTACTGAAACTAAGTCAGATTTAGCAGGAAGATACAAGGGGAAAGATTTGTTCACAAGCTTAACGGGGGGCGTTATCATCGATTTTAGGCGCCAAAACGTGTTTTATTTTTTTCTCTGCAATAAAGATTTGCATTGAAAATCGCCCACAGCTGAGTATCCTTAAGCGTGTTCCGATCATGTGAAAAAATCACCAGGTCCGAGTATAAACAATTGTAAGAATAGTTTCATTTTTTTCAAAAATACTGAATATATAACAACAATAATAATCGCAATATTTCGAAGAATAAAACCTCTTCGTCGTCCGCGAAGGTCGCAAAATTCAATTAACAAAAACTAGTCATAGAAAATTTGTAAAACAAAAAAATTAATCATTTGTAATTGATTCTTAGCATCTCGACGAGTCCCTTAGGAGTTTTCTCGAAGCGGGCGCCCAGAAAAATATGAACGTGACCCCGAAATGGGGCTATTTTTATCGATCGATTTCTCGCCGATATCGCGAGTGTGTTACGTGGTCACCGTGCTAGAGCCCCTATCCGTTCATCCATAATACGCCCGTTATCGCTCGCCTATCATTGGGCAGCCCACGCGACAGATTTCCTCCGCGATAAGCGGCCCCCTTTAGCGTCGTACTATGTATACATCAAACCGTACTATCACGGTCAAATATATATCGCATTACCGAAGGATATTGCGCGGTTACGTCCAGTTGTTGCGATCCACTCGACAGATAGATAATAACCTGCGCCTAATGCGGAAGACGATTGTAATGGTAATAAATATAGTGAATTCGTCATCGATGTTTCCGCGAGTTACGCGAGGTTTCATCGACATCCCGGGTGTTGTGACGTCGCCGAACCACGTAACGACGACGAGAGTCGCTTGACTTTTTTTTTCTCTGTTGATCATCCTCAAATTATCGGCGTGTCATCGTTGAATCACGGACCAATCGAATTACCCGTTGATTTCTTATTCTTTGAATTTAGCGCGACACAAACCGAGGCAAGACCAAACCCAACGGGTCGTTTGGGGAAGGAACGCGAAAATTTTGCCACTCTTCAATATTTTTTTTCAAAATATTAAAATATAAAAATTCGTCGTTTAATGACTGTTTTTGTTTTTGTTTTATACGTTGGTCGTACAAAAAATATAAATATTTTATATGTATAAATTTAATTTTGTGTTTTTATTTATGTATTTTATATGTATAAAATTTTGTTCGTATAAATTATTTTTTTTAATGTATAAAAATGTTCATTTCAATATCAAATTTGCTATTATGCGAAAATGCGGAAAGCGATTTGTTACACGGCGAAAAAAACTCGGAAAAAATAGAAAAAAAAAACAAAAGTCACGAAAAAACTCTCGGAAAGGAAACACTTGAAAAGATGATAATCGGGCAGATGAAAAAAACATTAGGTCGTTAGAAAAGTGATTTTAGGACTGATGACGTCACGCGATGATAGCGCCGTCAGGCGCGAGCGATTGACGTCGTAAAAGCCCGCCCGCATTAATTTATGACCAGAGGTTTTTTTCCGTTAGATTTTTTTTTCCTGGTTTCCATCCAAAATTCAACATGCAAAAAGCAAGTTTCTTTTTCTTCGTCGGTCTGTAAAGGGGGGGCTTTTTTCCGCTACCTTTTTTTTAGCTTATTAGCTTATTCAACCGGTGCATAAGAGAGTGGCGCGGCTTTGATCTGGTCGCCAAAGCATTCAGTAATCCGAGTGCAACTATTAAGATTTCAAACGCAATTGCTATTTTTTTTATTTTTTTTATGAGAAGGGGGGGGGGGAAATACAAGTTGCCTGTGTTTTGAGCCGGAAATGGGCCACTTGAAGCCAATAGAGATGGTAAAAAATTGATATCTCGAAAAAAAAATTTCTGCCATTTTGAAAGTCGAAAAATTGTAAGGGTACCCCCTTCTCATTTTTCCACTTTCAAAATGGCCAAATATTTTTTTTCGAGATATCGATTTCTTACCATCTCCATTGGCTTCAAGTGGCCCATTTCCGGCTCAAAACACAGGCAACTTGTATTTTTTTCGAAATTTTAAAAATTGACCATTTTCAGCATACGGAATCCTGTGTTAAATTTTGCGAAACGGCACTTTTTTTCAAAAAATTTCGAGATATCGAATTAAAACCTCCGCCATTGTTTTCAAGTGGCATATTTACCAACCGATTTCATTAACGAAAAAATTCTAAAAAATTTTTTTGTAAAAATATCATTTTTTCCGAAAAATTGTAAGGGTACCCCCTTCTCATTTTTCCACTTTCAAAATGGCCAAATATTTTTTTTCGAGATATCGATTTTTTACCACCTCCATTGGCTTCAAGTGGCCCATTTCCGGCTCAAAACACACGCAACTTGTCTTTTTTTTTTAATTTTAAAAATTGACCATTTTCAGCATACGGAATCCTGTGTTAAATTTTGCGAAACGGCACTTTTTTTCAAAAAATTTCGAGATATCGAATTAAAACCTCCGCCATTGTTTTCAAGTGGCATATTTACCAACCGATTTCATTAACGAAAAAATTCTAAAAAATTTTTTTGTAAAAATATCATTTTTTCCGAAAAATTGTAAGGGTACCCCCTTCTCATTTTTCAACTTTCAAAATGGCCAAATATTTTTTTTCGAGATATCGATTTTTTACCACCTCCATTGGCTTCAAGTGGCCCATTTCCGGCTCAAAACACACGCAACTTGTCTTTTTTTTTTAATTTTAAAAATTGACCATTTTCAGCATACGGAATCCTGTGTTAAATTTTGCGAAACGGCACTTTTTTTCAAAAAATTTCGAGATATCGAATTAAAACCTCCGCCATTGTTTTCAAGTGGCATATTTACCAACCGATTTCATTAACGAAAAAATTCTAAAAATTTTTTTGTAAAAATATCATTTTTTCCGAAAAATTGTAAGGGTACCCCCTTCTCATTTTTCAACTTTTAAAATGGCCAAATATTTTTTTTCGAGATATCGATTTTTTACCGCCTCCATTGGCTTCAAGTGGCCCATTTCCGGCTGAAAACACACGCAACTTGTCTTTTTTTTTTAATTTTTAAAATTGACCATTTTCAGCATACGGAATCCTATGTTAAATTTTGCGAAACGGCACTTTTTTTCAAAAAATTTCGAGATATCGAATTAAAACCTCCGCCATTGTTTTCAAGTGGCATATTTACCGACCGATTTCATTAACGAAAAAATTCTAAAAAATTTTTTTGTAAAAATACCATTTTTGTCGAAAAATTGTAAGGGTACCCCCTTCTCATTTTTCCACTTTCAAAATGGCCAAATATTTTTTTTCGAGATATCGATTTTTTACCACCTCCATTGGCTTCAAGTGGCCCATTTCCGGCTCAAAACACACGCAACTTGTCTTTTTTTTTTAATTTTAAAAATTGACCATTTTCAGCATACGGAATCCTGTGTTAAATTTTGCGAAACGGCACTTTTTTTCAAAAAATTTCGAGATATCGAATTAAAACCTCCGCCATTGTTTTCAAGTGGCATATTTACCAACCGATTTCATTAACGAAAAAATTCTAAAAAATTTTTTTGTAAAAATATCATTTTTTCCGAAAAATTGTAAGGGTACCCCCTTCTCATTTTTCAACTTTTAAAATGGCCAAATATTTTTTTTCGAGATATCGATTTTTTACCACCTCCATTGGCTTCAAGTGGCCCATTTCCGGCTCAAAACACACGCAACTTGTCTTTTTTTTTTAATTTTAAAAATTGACCATTTTCAGCATACGGAATCCTGTGTTAAATTTTGCGAAACGGCACTTTTTTTCAAAAAATTTCGAGATATCGAATTAAAACCTCCGCCATTGTTTTCAAGTGGCATATTTACCAACCGATTTCATTAACGAAAAAATTCTAAAAAATTTTTTTGTAAAAATATCATTTTTTCCGAAAAATTGTAAGGGTACCCCCTTCTCATTTTTCAACTTTCAAAATGGCCAAATATTTTTTTTCGAGATATCGATTTTTTACCACCTCCATTGGCTTCAAGTGGCCCATTTCCGGCTCAAAACACACGCAACTTGTCTTTTTTTTTTAATTTTAAAAATTGACCATTTTCAGCATACGGAATCCTGTGTTAAATTTTGCGAAACGGCACTTTTTTTCAAAAAATTTCGAGATATCGAATTAAAACCTCCGCCATTGTTTTCAAGTGGCATATTTACCAACCGATTTCATTAACGAAAAAATTCTAAAAAATTTTTTTGTAAAAATATCATTTTTTCCGAAAAATTGTAAGGGTACCCCCTTCTCATTTTTCAACTTTTAAAATGGCCAAATATTTTTTTTCGAGATATCGATTTTTTACCGCCTCCATTGGCTTCAAGTGGCCCATTTCCGGCTGAAAACACACGCAACTTGTCTTTTTTTTTTAATTTTAAAAATTGACCATTTTCAGCATACGGAATCCTGTGTTAAATTTTGCGAAACGGCACTTTTTTTCAAAAAATTTCGAGATATCGAATTAAAACCTCCGCCATTGTTTTCAAGTGGCATATTTACCAACCGATTTCATTAACGAAAAAATTCTAAAAAATTTTTTTGTAAAAATATCATTTTTTCCGAAAAATTGTAAGGGTACCCCCTTCTCATTTTTCAACTTTCAAAATGGCCAAATATTTTTTTTCGAGATATCGATTTTTTACCACCTCCATTGGCTTCAAGTGGCCCATTTCCGGCTCAAAACACACGCAACTTGTCTTTTTTTTTTAATTTTAAAAATTGACCATTTTCAGCATACGGAATCCTGTGTTAAATTTTGCGAAACGGCACTTTTTTTCAAAAAATTTCGAGATATCGAATTAAAACCTCCGCCATTGTTTTCAAGTGGCATATTTACCAACCGATTTCATTAACGAAAAAATTCTAAAAAATTTTTTTGTAAAAATATCATTTTTTCCGAAAAATTGTAAGGGTACCCCCTTCTCATTTTTCAACTTTTAAAATGGCCAAATATTTTTTTTCGAGATATCGATTTTTTACCGCCTCCATTGGCTTCAAGTGGCCCATTTCCGGCTGAAAACACACGCAACTTGTCTTTTTTTTTTAATTTTAAAAATTGACCATTTTCAGCATACGGAATCCTGTGTTAAATTTTGCGAAACGGCACTTTTTTTCAAAAAATTTCGAGATATCGAATTAAAACCTCCGCCATTGTTTTCAAGTGGCATATTTACCAACCGATTTCATTAACGAAAAAATTCTAAAAAATTTTTTTGTAAAAATATCATTTTTTCCGAAAAATTGTAAGGGTACCCCCTTCTCATTTTTCAACTTTCAAAATGGCCAAATATTTTTTTTCGAGATATCGATTTTTTACCACCTCCATTGGCTTCAAGTGGCCCATTTCCGGCTCAAAACACACGCAACTTGTCTTTTTTTTTAATTTTAAAAATTGACCATTTTCAGCATACGGAATCCTGTGTTAAATTTTGCGAAACGGCACTTTTTTTCAAAAAATTTCGAGATATCGAATTAAAACCTCCGCCATTGTTTTCAAGTGGCATATTTACCAACCGATTTCATTAACGAAAAAATTCTAAAAATTTTTTTGTAAAAATATCATTTTTTCCGAAAAATTGTAAGGGTACCCCCTTCTCATTTTTCAACTTTTAAAATGGCCAAATATTTTTTTTCGAGATATCGATTTTTTACCGCCTCCATTGGCTTCAAGTGGCCCATTTCCGGCTGAAAACACACGCAACTTGTCTTTTTTTTTTAATTTTTAAAATTGACCATTTTCAGCATACGGAATCCTGTGTTAAATTTTGCGAAACGGCACTTTTTTTCAAAAAATTTCGAGATATCGAATTAAAACCTCCGCCATTGTTTTCAAGTGGCATATTTACCAACCGATTTCATTAACGAAAAAATTCTAAAAAATTTTTTTGTAAAAATATCATTTTTTCCGAAAAATTGTAAGGGTACCCCCTTCTCATTTTTCAACTTTTAAAATGGCCAAATATTTTTTTTCGAGATATCGATTTTTTACCGCCTCCATTGGCTTCAAGTGGCCCATTTCCGGCTGAAAACACACGCAACTTGTCTTTTTTTTTTAATTTTAAAAATTGACCATTTTCAGCATACGGAATCCTGTGTTAAATTTTGCGAAACGGCACTTTTTTTCAAAAAATTTCGAGATATCGAATTAAAACCTCCGCCATTGTTTTCAAGTGGCATATTTACCAACCGATTTCATTAACGAAAAAATTCTAAAAAATTTTTTTGTAAAAATATCATTTTTTCCGAAAAATTGTAAGGGTACCCCCTTCTCATTTTTCAACTTTCAAAATGGCCAAATATTTTTTTTCGAGATATCGATTTTTTACCACCTCCATTGGCTTCAAGTGGCCCATTTCCGGCTCAAAACACACGCAACTTGTCTTTTTTTTTTAATTTTAAAAATTGACCATTTTCAGCATACGGAATCCTGTGTTAAATTTTGCGAAACGGCACTTTTTTTCAAAAAATTTCGAGATATCGAATTAAAACCTCCGCCATTGTTTTCAAGTGGCATATTTACCAACCGATTTCATTAACGAAAAAATTCTAAAAAATTTTTTTGTAAAAATATCATTTTTTCCGAAAAATTGTAAGGGTACCCCCTTCTCATTTTTCAACTTTTAAAATGGCCAAATATTTTTTTTCGAGATATCGATTTTTTACCGCCTCCATTGGCTTCAAGTGGCCCATTTCCGGCTGAAAACACACGCAACTTGTCTTTTTTTTTTAATTTTTAAAATTGACCATTTTCAGCATACGGAATCCTGTGTTAAATTTTGCGAAACGGCACTTTTTTTCAAAAAATTTCGAGATATCGAATTAAAACCTCCGCCATTGTTTTCAAGTGGCATATTTACCAACCGATTTCATTAACGAAAAAATTCTAAAAAATTTTTTTGTAAAAATATCATTTTTTCCGAAAAATTGTAAGGGTACCCCCTTCTCATTTTTCAACTTTCAAAATGGCCAAATATTTTTTTTCGAGATATCGATTTTTTACCACCTCCATTGGCTTCAAGTGGCCCATTTCCGGCTCAAAACACACGCAACTTGTCTTTTTTTTTTAATTTTTAAAATTGACCATTTTCAGCATACGGAATCCTGTGTTAAATTTTGCGAAACGGCACTTTTTTTCAAAAAATTTCGAGATATCGAATTAAAACCTCCGCCATTGTTTTCAAGTGGCATATTTACCAACCGATTTCATTAACGAAAAAATTCTAAAAAATTTTTTTGTAAAAATATCATTTTTTCCGAAAAATTGTAAGGGTACCCCCTTCTCATTTTTCAACTTTCAAAATGGCCAAATATTTTTTTTCGAGATATCGATTTTTTACCACCTCCATTGGCTTCAAGTGGCCCATTTCCGGCTCAAAACACACGCAACTTGTCTTTTTTTTTTAATTTTAAAAATTGACCATTTTCAGCATACGGAATCCTGTGTTAAATTTTGCGAAACGGCACTTTTTTTCAAAAAATTTCGAGATATCGAATTAAAACCTCCGCCATTGTTTTCAAGTGGCATATTTACCAACCGATTTCATTAACGAAAAAATTCTAAAAAATTTTTTTGTAAAAATATCATTTTTTCCGAAAAATTGTAAGGGTACCCCCTTCTCATTTTTCAACTTTTAAAATGGCCAAATATTTTTTTTCGAGATATCGATTTTTTACCGCCTCCATTGGCTTCAAGTGGCCCATTTCCGGCTGAAAACACACGCAACTTGTCTTTTTTTTTTAATTTTAAAAATTGACCATTTTCAGCATACGGAATCCTGTGTTAAATTTTGCGAAACGGCACTTTTTTTCAAAAAATTTCGAGATATCGAATTAAAACCTCCGCCATTGTTTTCAAGTGGCATATTTACCAACCGATTTCATTAACGAAAAAATTCTAAAAAATTTTTTTGTAAAAATATCATTTTTTCCGAAAAATTGTAAGGGTACCCCCTTCTCATTTTTCAACTTTCAAAATGGCCAAATATTTTTTTTCGAGATATCGATTTTTTACCACCTCCATTGGCTTCAAGTGGCCCATTTCCGGCTCAAAACACACGCAACTTGTCTTTTTTTTTTAATTTTAAAAATTGACCATTTTCAGCATACGGAATCCTGTGTTAAATTTTGCGAAACGGCACTTTTTTTCAAAAAATTTCGAGATATCGAATTAAAACCTCCGCCATTGTTTTCAAGTGGCATATTTACCAACCGATTTCATTAACGAAAAAATTCTAAAAAATTTTTTTGTAAAAATATCATTTTTTCCGAAAAATTGTAAGGGTACCCCCTTCTCATTTTTCAACTTTTAAAATGGCCAAATATTTTTTTTCGAGATATCGATTTTTTACCGCCTCCATTGGCTTCAAGTGGCCCATTTCCGGCTGAAAACACACGCAACTTGTCTTTTTTTTTTAATTTTTAAAATTGACCATTTTCAGCATACGGAATCCTGTGTTAAATTTTGCGAAACGGCACTTTTTTTCAAAAAATTTCGAGATATCGAATTAAAACCTCCGCCATTGTTTTCAAGTGGCATATTTACCAACCGATTTCATTAACGAAAAAATTCTAAAAAATTTTTTTGTAAAAATATCATTTTTTCCGAAAAATTGTAAGGGTACCCCCTTCTCATTTTTCAACTTTCAAAATGGCCAAATATTTTTTTTCGAGATATCGATTTTTTACCACCTCCATTGGCTTCAAGTGGCCCATTTCCGGCTCAAAACACACGCAACTTGTCTTTTTTTTTTAATTTTAAAAATTGACCATTTTCAGCATACGGAATCCTGTGTTAAATTTTGCGAAACGGCACTTTTTTTCAAAAAATTTCGAGATATCGAATTAAAACCTCCGCCATTGTTTTCAAGTGGCATATTTACCAACCGATTTCATTAACGAAAAAATTCTAAAAAATTTTTTTGTAAAAATATCATTTTTTCCGAAAAATTGTAAGGGTACCCCCTTCTCATTTTTCAACTTTTAAAATGGCCAAATATTTTTTTTCGAGATATCGATTTTTTACCGCCTCCATTGGCTTCAAGTGGCCCATTTCCGGCTGAAAACACACGCAACTTGTCTTTTTTTTTTAATTTTAAAAATTGACCATTTTCAGCATACGGAATCCTGTGTTAAATTTTGCGAAACGGCACTTTTTTTCAAAAAATTTCGAGATATCGAATTAAAACCTCCGCCATTGTTTTCAAGTGGCATATTTACCAACCGATTTCATTAACGAAAAAATTCTAAAAAATTTTTTTGTAAAAATATCATTTTTTCCGAAAAATTGTAAGGGTACCCCCTTCTCATTTTTCAACTTTCAAAATGGCCAAATATTTTTTTTCGAGATATCGATTTTTTACCACCTCCATTGGCTTCAAGTGGCCCATTTCCGGCTCAAAACACACGCAACTTGTCTTTTTTTTTTAATTTTAAAAATTGACCATTTTCAGCATACGGAATCCTGTGTTAAATTTTGCGAAACGGCACTTTTTTTCAAAAAATTTCGAGATATCGAATTAAAACCTCCGCCATTGTTTTCAAGTGGCATATTTACCAACCGATTTCATTAACGAAAAAATTCTAAAAAATTTTTTTGTAAAAATATCATTTTTTCCGAAAAATTGTAAGGGTACCCCCTTCTCATTTTTCAACTTTTAAAATGGCCAAATATTTTTTTTCGAGATATCGATTTTTTACCGCCTCCATTGGCTTCAAGTGGCCCATTTCCGGCTGAAAACACACGCAACTTGTCTTTTTTTTTTAATTTTTAAAATTGACCATTTTCAGCATACGGAATCCTGTGTTAAATTTTGCGAAACGGCACTTTTTTTCAAAAAATTTCGAGATATCGAATTAAAACCTCCGCCATTGTTTTCAAGTGGCATATTTACCAACCGATTTCATTAACGAAAAAATTCTAAAAAATTTTTTTGTAAAAATATCATTTTTTCCGAAAAATTGTAAGGGTACCCCCTTCTCATTTTTCAACTTTTAAAATGGCCAAATATTTTTTTTCGAGATATCGATTTTTTACCACCTCCATTGGCTTCAAGTGGCCCATTTCCGGCTCAAAACACACGCAACTTGTCTTTTTTTTTTAATTTTAAAAATTGACCATTTTCAGCATACGGAATCCTGTGTTAAATTTTGCGAAACGGCACTTTTTTTCAAAAAATTTCGAGATATCGAATTAAAACCTTCGCCATTGTTTTCAAGTGGCATATTTACCAACCGATTTCATTAACGAAAAAATTTAAAAAAATTTTTTGTAAAAATACCATTTTTGTCGAAAAATTGTAAGGGTACCCCCTTCTCATTTTTCCACTTTCAAAATGGCCAAATATTTTTTTTCGAGATATCGATTTTTTACCACCTCCATTGGCTTCAAGTGGCCCATTTCCGGCTCAAAACACACGCAACTTGTCTTTTTTTTTTAATTTTAAAAATTGACCATTTTCAGCATACGGAATCCTGTGTTAAATTTTGCGAAACGGCACTTTTTTTCAAAAAATTTCGAGATATCGAATTAAAACCTCCGCCATTGTTTTCAAGTGGCATATTTACCAACCGATTTCATTAACGAAAAAATTCTAAAAAATTTTTTTGTAAAAATATCATTTTTCCGAAAAATTGTAAGGGTACCCCCTTCTCATTTTTCAACTTTCAAAATGGCCAAATATTTTTTTTCGAGATATCGATTTTTTACCACCTCCATTGGCTTCAAGTGGCCCATTTCCGGCTCAAAACACACGCAACTTGTCTTTTTTTTTTTATTTTAAAAATTGACCATTTTCAGCATACGGAATCCTGTGTTAAATTTTGCGAAACGGCACTTTTTTTCAAAAAATTTCGAGATATCGAATTAAAACCTCCGCCATTGTTTTCAAGTGGCATATTTACCAACCGATTTCATTAACGAAAAAATTCTAAAAATTTTTTTGTAAAAATATCATTTTTTCCGAAAAATTGTAAGGGTACCCCCTTCTCATTTTTCAACTTTTAAAATGGCCAAATATTTTTTTTCGAGATATCGATTTTTTACCGCCTCCATTGGCTTCAAGTGGCCCATTTCCGGCTGAAAACACACGCAACTTGTCTTTTTTTTTTAATTTTTAAAATTGACCATTTTCAGCATACGGAATCCTATGTTAAATTTTGCGAAACGGCACTTTTTTTCAAAAAATTTCGAGATATCGAATTAAAACCTCCGCCATTGTTTTCAAGTGGCATATTTACCGACCGATTTCATTAACGAAAAAATTCTAAAAAATTTTTTTGTAAAAATACCATTTTTGTCGAAAAATTGTAAGGGTACCCCCTTCTCATTTTTCCACTTTCAAAATGGCCAAATATTTTTTTTCGAGATATCGATTTTTTACCACCTCCATTGGCTTCAAGTGGCCCATTTCCGGCTCAAAACACACGCAACTTGTCTTTTTTTTTTAATTTTAAAAATTGACCATTTTCAGCATACGGAATCCTGTGTTAAATTTTGCGAAACGGCACTTTTTTTCAAAAAATTTCGAGATATCGAATTAAAACCTCCGCCATTGTTTTCAAGTGGCATATTTACCGACCGATTTCATTAACGAAAAAATTCTAAAAAATTTTTTTGTAAAAATATCATTTTTTCCGAAAAATTGTAAGGGTACCCCCTTCTCATTTTTCCACTTTCAAAATGGCCAAATATTTTTTTTCGAGATATCGATTTTTTACCACCTCCATTGGCTTCAAGTGGCCCATTTCCGGCTCAAAACACACGCAACTTGTCTTTTTTTTTTAATTTTAAAAATTGACCATTTTCAGCATACGGAATCCTGTGTTAAATTTTGCGAAACGGCACTTTTTTTCAAAAAATTTCGAGATATCGAATTAAAACCTCCGCCATTGTTTTCAAGTGGCATATTTACCAACCGATTTCATTAACGAAAAAATTCTAAAAATTTTTTTGTAAAAATATCATTTTTTCCGAAAAATTGTAAGGGTACCCCCTTCTCATTTTTCAACTTTTAAAATGGCCAAATATTTTTTTTCGAGATATCGATTTTTTACCGCCTCCATTGGCTTCAAGTGGCCCATTTCCGGCTGAAAACACACGCAACTTGTCTTTTTTTTTTAATTTTTAAAATTGACCATTTTCAGCATACGGAATCCTGTGTTAAATTTTGCGAAACGGCACTTTTTTTCAAAAAATTTCGAGATATCGAATTAAAACCTCCGCCATTGTTTTCAAGTGGCATATTTACCAACCGATTTCATTAACGAAAAAATTCTAAAAAATTTTTTTGTAAAAATATCATTTTTTCCGAAAAATTGTAAGGGTACCCCCTTCTCATTTTTCAACTTTCAAAATGGCCAAATATTTTTTTTCGAGATATCGATTTTTTACCACCTCCATTGGCTTCAAGTGGCCCATTTCCGGCTCAAAACACACGCAACTTGTCTTTTTTTTTTAATTTTAAAAATTGACCATTTTCAGCATACGGAATCCTGTGTTAAATTTTGCGAAACGGCACTTTTTTTCAAAAAATTTCGAGATATCGAATTAAAACCTCCGCCATTGTTTTCAAGTGGCATATTTACCAACCGATTTCATTAACGAAAAAATTCTAAAAATTTTTTTGTAAAAATATCATTTTTTCCGAAAAATTGTAAGGGTACCCCCTTCTCATTTTTCAACTTTTAAAATGGCCAAATATTTTTTTTCGAGATATCGATTTTTTACCGCCTCCATTGGCTTCAAGTGGCCCATTTCCGGCTGAAAACACACGCAACTTGTCTTTTTTTTTTAATTTTTAAAATTGACCATTTTCAGCATACGGAATCCTGTGTTAAATTTTGCGAAACGGCACTTTTTTTCAAAAAATTTCGAGATATCGAATTAAAACCTCCGCCATTGTTTTCAAGTGGCATATTTACCAACCGATTTCATTAACGAAAAAATTCTAAAAAATTTTTTTGTAAAAATATCATTTTTTCCGAAAAATTGTAAGGGTACCCCCTTCTCATTTTTCAACTTTCAAAATGGCCAAATATTTTTTTTCGAGATATCGATTTTTTACCACCTCCATTGGCTTCAAGTGGCCCATTTCCGGCTCAAAACACACGCAACTTGTCTTTTTTTTTTAATTTTAAAAATTGACCATTTTCAGCATACGGAATCCTGTGTTAAATTTTGCGAAACGGCACTTTTTTTCAAAAAATTTCGAGATATCGAATTAAAACCTCCGCCATTGTTTTCAAGTGGCATATTTACCAACCGATTTCATTAACGAAAAAATTCTAAAAAATTTTTTTGTAAAAATATCATTTTTTCCGAAAAATTGTAAGGGTACCCCCTTCTCATTTTTCAACTTTTAAAATGGCCAAATATTTTTTTTCGAGATATCGATTTTTTACCGCCTCCATTGGCTTCAAGTGGCCCATTTCCGGCTGAAAACACACGCAACTTGTCTTTTTTTTTTAATTTTAAAAATTGACCATTTTCAGCATACGGAATCCTGTGTTAAATTTTGCGAAACGGCACTTTTTTTCAAAAAATTTCGAGATATCGAATTAAAACCTCCGCCATTGTTTTCAAGTGGCATATTTACCAACCGATTTCATTAACGAAAAAATTCTAAAAAATTTTTTTGTAAAAATATCATTTTTTCCGAAAAATTGTAAGGGTACCCCCTTCTCATTTTTCAACTTTCAAAATGGCCAAATATTTTTTTTCGAGATATCGATTTTTTACCACCTCCATTGGCTTCAAGTGGCCCATTTCCGGCTCAAAACACACGCAACTTGTCTTTTTTTTTTAATTTTAAAAATTGACCATTTTCAGCATACGGAATCCTGTGTTAAATTTTGCGAAACGGCACTTTTTTTCAAAAAATTTCGAGATATCGAATTAAAACCTCCGCCATTGTTTTCAAGTGGCATATTTACCAACCGATTTCATTAACGAAAAAATTCTAAAAAATTTTTTTGTAAAAATATCATTTTTTCCGAAAAATTGTAAGGGTACCCCCTTCTCATTTTTCAACTTTTAAAATGGCCAAATATTTTTTTTCGAGATATCGATTTTTTACCGCCTCCATTGGCTTCAAGTGGCCCATTTCCGGCTGAAAACACACGCAACTTGTCTTTTTTTTTTAATTTTTAAAATTGACCATTTTCAGCATACGGAATCCTATGTTAAATTTTGCGAAACGGCACTTTTTTTCAAAAAATTTCGAGATATCGAATTAAAACCTCCGCCATTGTTTTCAAGTGGCATATTTACCGACCGATTTCATTAACGAAAAAATTCTAAAAAATTTTTTTGTAAAAATATCATTTTTTCCGAAAAATTGTAAGGGTACCCCCTTCTCATTTTTCAACTTTCAAAATGGCCAAATATTTTTTTTCGAGATATCGATTTTTTACCACCTCCATTGGCTTCAAGTGGCCCATTTCCGGCTCAAAACACACGCAACTTGTCTTTTTTTTTTAATTTTAAAAATTGACCATTTTCAGCATACGGAATCCTGTGTTAAATTTTGCGAAACGGCACTTTTTTTCAAAAAATTTCGAGATATCGAATTAAAACCTCCGCCATTGTTTTCAAGTGGCATATTTACCAACCGATTTCATTAACGAAAAAATTCTAAAAATTTTTTTGTAAAAATATCATTTTTTCCGAAAAATTGTAAGGGTACCCCCTTCTCATTTTTCAACTTTTAAAATGGCCAAATATTTTTTTTCGAGATATCGATTTTTTACCGCCTCCATTGGCTTCAAGTGGCCCATTTCCGGCTGAAAACACACGCAACTTGTCTTTTTTTTTTAATTTTTAAAATTGACCATTTTCAGCATACGGAATCCTGTGTTAAATTTTGCGAAACGGCACTTTTTTTCAAAAAATTTCGAGATATCGAATTAAAACCTCCGCCATTGTTTTCAAGTGGCATATTTACCAACCGATTTCATTAACGAAAAAATTCTAAAAAATTTTTTTGTAAAAATATCATTTTTTCCGAAAAATTGTAAGGGTACCCCCTTCTCATTTTTCAACTTTCAAAATGGCCAAATATTTTTTTTCGAGATATCGATTTTTTACCACCTCCATTGGCTTCAAGTGGCCCATTTCCGGCTCAAAACACACGCAACTTGTCTTTTTTTTTTAATTTTAAAAATTGACCATTTTCAGCATACGGAATCCTGTGTTAAATTTTGCGAAACGGCACTTTTTTTCAAAAAATTTCGAGATATCGAATTAAAACCTCCGCCATTGTTTTCAAGTGGCATATTTACCAACCGATTTCATTAACGAAAAAATTCTAAAAAATTTTTTTGTAAAAATATCATTTTTTCCGAAAAATTGTAAGGGTACCCCCTTCTCATTTTTCAACTTTTAAAATGGCCAAATATTTTTTTTCGAGATATCGATTTTTTACCGCCTCCATTGGCTTCAAGTGGCCCATTTCCGGCTGAAAACACACGCAACTTGTCTTTTTTTTTTAATTTTAAAAATTGACCATTTTCAGCATACGGAATCCTGTGTTAAATTTTGCGAAACGGCACTTTTTTTCAAAAAATTTCGAGATATCGAATTAAAACCTCCGCCATTGTTTTCAAGTGGCATATTTACCAACCGATTTCATTAACGAAAAAATTCTAAAAAATTTTTTTGTAAAAATATCATTTTTTCCGAAAAATTGTAAGGGTACCCCCTTCTCATTTTTCAACTTTCAAAATGGCCAAATATTTTTTTTCGAGATATCGATTTTTTACCACCTCCATTGGCTTCAAGTGGCCCATTTCCGGCTCAAAACACACGCAACTTGTCTTTTTTTTTTAATTTTAAAAATTGACCATTTTCAGCATACGGAATCCTGTGTTAAATTTTGCGAAACGGCACTTTTTTTCAAAAAATTTCGAGATATCGAATTAAAACCTCCGCCATTGTTTTCAAGTGGCATATTTACCAACCGATTTCATTAACGAAAAAATTCTAAAAAATTTTTTTGTAAAAATATCATTTTTTCCGAAAAATTGTAAGGGTACCCCCTTCTCATTTTTCAACTTTTAAAATGGCCAAATATTTTTTTTCGAGATATCGATTTTTTACCCCCTCCATTGGCTTCAAGTGGCCCATTTCCGGCTGAAAACACACGCAACTTGTCTTTTTTTTTTAATTTTTAAAATTGACCATTTTCAGCATACGGAATCCTGTGTTAAATTTTGCGAAACGGCACTTTTTTTCAAAAAATTTCGAGATATCGAATTAAAACCTCCGCCATTGTTTTCAAGTGGCATATTTACCAACCGATTTCATTAACGAAAAAATTCTAAAAAATTTTTTTGTAAAAATATCATTTTTTCCGAAAAATTGTAAGGGTACCCCCTTCTCATTTTTCAACTTTTAAAATGGCCAAATATTTTTTTTCGAGATATCGATTTTTTACCACCTCCATTGGCTTCAAGTGGCCCATTTCCGGCTCAAAACACACGCAACTTGTCTTTTTTTTTTAATTTTTAAAATTGACCATTTTCAGCATACGGAATCCTGTGTTAAATTTTGCGAAACGGCACTTTTTTTCAAAAAATTTCGAGATATCGAATTAAAACCTCCGCCATTGTTTTCAAGTGGCATATTTACCAACCGATTTCATTAACGAAAAAATTCTAAAAATTTTTTTGTAAAAATATCATTTTTTCCGAAAAATTGTAAGGGTACCCCCTTCTCATTTTTCAACTTTTAAAATGGCCAAATATTTTTTTTCGAGATATCGATTTTTTACCGCCTCCATTGGCTTCAAGTGGCCCATTTCCGGCTGAAAACACACGCAACTTGTCTTTTTTTTTTAATTTTTAAAATTGACCATTTTCAGCATACGGAATCCTGTGTTAAATTTTGCGAAACGGCACTTTTTTTCAAAAAATTTCGAGATATCGAATTAAAACCTCCGCCATTGTTTTCAAGTGGCATATTTACCAACCGATTTCATTAACGAAAAAATTCTAAAAAATTTTTTTGTAAAAATATCATTTTTTCCGAAAAATTGTAAGGGTACCCCCTTCTCATTTTTCAACTTTCAAAATGGCCAAATATTTTTTTTCGAGATATCGATTTTTTACCACCTCCATTGGCTTCAAGTGGCCCATTTCCGGCTCAAAACACACGCAACTTGTCTTTTTTTTTTAATTTTAAAAATTGACCATTTTCAGCATACGGAATCCTGTGTTAAATTTTGCGAAACGGCACTTTTTTTCAAAAAATTTCGAGATATCGAATTAAAACCTCCGCCATTGTTTTCAAGTGGCATATTTACCAACCGATTTCATTAACGAAAAAATTCTAAAAAATTTTTTTGTAAAAATATCATTTTTTCCGAAAAATTGTAAGGGTACCCCCTTCTCATTTTTCAACTTTTAAAATGGCCAAATATTTTTTTTCGAGATATCGATTTTTTACCGCCTCCATTGGCTTCAAGTGGCCCATTTCCGGCTGAAAACACACGCAACTTGTCTTTTTTTTTTAATTTTAAAAATTGACCATTTTCAGCATACGGAATCCTGTGTTAAATTTTGCGAAACGGCACTTTTTTTCAAAAAATTTCGAGATATCGAATTAAAACCTCCGCCATTGTTTTCAAGTGGCATATTTACCAACCGATTTCATTAACGAAAAAATTCTAAAAAATTTTTTTGTAAAAATATCATTTTTTCCGAAAAATTGTAAGGGTACCCCCTTCTCATTTTTCAACTTTCAAAATGGCCAAATATTTTTTTTCGAGATATCGATTTTTTACCACCTCCATTGGCTTCAAGTGGCCCATTTCCGGCTCAAAACACACGCAACTTGTCTTTTTTTTTTAATTTTAAAAATTGACCATTTTCAGCATACGGAATCCTGTGTTAAATTTTGCGAAACGGCACTTTTTTTCAAAAAATTTCGAGATATCGAATTAAAACCTCCGCCATTGTTTTCAAGTGGCATATTTACCAACCGATTTCATTAACGAAAAAATTCTAAAAAATTTTTTTGTAAAAATATCATTTTTTCCGAAAAATTGTAAGGGTACCCCCTTCTCATTTTTCAACTTTTAAAATGGCCAAATATTTTTTTTCGAGATATCGATTTTTTACCGCCTCCATTGGCTTCAAGTGGCCCATTTCCGGCTGAAAACACACGCAACTTGTCTTTTTTTTTTAATTTTTAAAATTGACCATTTTCAGCATACGGAATCCTATGTTAAATTTTGCGAAACGGCACTTTTTTTCAAAAAATTTCGAGATATCGAATTAAAACCTCCGCCATTGTTTTCAAGTGGCATATTTACCGACCGATTTCATTAACGAAAAAATTCTAAAAAATTTTTTTGTAAAAATATCATTTTTTCCGAAAAATTGTAAGGGTACCCCCTTCTCATTTTTCAACTTTCAAAATGGCCAAATATTTTTTTTCGAGATATCGATTTTTTACCACCTCCATTGGCTTCAAGTGGCCCATTTCCGGCTCAAAACACACGCAACTTGTCTTTTTTTTTTAATTTTAAAAATTGACCATTTTCAGCATACGGAATCCTGTGTTAAATTTTGCGAAACGGCACTTTTTTTCAAAAAATTTCGAGATATCGAATTAAAACCTCCGCCATTGTTTTCAAGTGGCATATTTACCAACCGATTTCATTAACGAAAAAATTCTAAAAATTTTTTTGTAAAAATATCATTTTTTCCGAAAAATTGTAAGGGTACCCCCTTCTCATTTTTCAACTTTTAAAATGGCCAAATATTTTTTTTCGAGATATCGATTTTTTACCGCCTCCATTGGCTTCAAGTGGCCCATTTCCGGCTGAAAACACACGCAACTTGTCTTTTTTTTTTAATTTTTAAAATTGACCATTTTCAGCATACGGAATCCTGTGTTAAATTTTGCGAAACGGCACTTTTTTTCAAAAAATTTCGAGATATCGAATTAAAACCTCCGCCATTGTTTTCAAGTGGCATATTTACCAACCGATTTCATTAACGAAAAAATTCTAAAAAATTTTTTTGTAAAAATATCATTTTTTCCGAAAAATTGTAAGGGTACCCCCTTCTCATTTTTCAACTTTCAAAATGGCCAAATATTTTTTTTCGAGATATCGATTTTTTACCACCTCCATTGGCTTCAAGTGGCCCATTTCCGGCTCAAAACACACGCAACTTGTCTTTTTTTTTTAATTTTAAAAATTGACCATTTTCAGCATACGGAATCCTGTGTTAAATTTTGCGAAACGGCACTTTTTTTCAAAAAATTTCGAGATATCGAATTAAAACCTCCGCCATTGTTTTCAAGTGGCATATTTACCAACCGATTTCATTAACGAAAAAATTCTAAAAAATTTTTTTGTAAAAATATCATTTTTTCCGAAAAATTGTAAGGGTACCCCCTTCTCATTTTTCAACTTTCAAAATGGCCAAATATTTTTTTTCGAGATATCGATTTTTTACCACCTCCATTGGCTTCAAGTGGCCCATTTCCGGCTCAAAACACACGCAACTTGTCTTTTTTTTTTAATTTTAAAAATTGACCATTTTCAGCATACGGAATCCTGTGTTAAATTTTGCGAAACGGCACTTTTTTTCAAAAAATTTCGAGATATCGAATTAAAACCTCCGCCATTGTTTTCAAGTGGCATATTTACCAACCGATTTCATTAACGAAAAAATTCTAAAAAATTTTTTTGTAAAAATATCATTTTTTCCGAAAAATTGTAAGGGTACCCCCTTCTCATTTTTCAACTTTTAAAATGGCCAAATATTTTTTTTCGAGATATCGATTTTTTACCGCCTCCATTGGCTTCAAGTGGCCCATTTCCGGCTGAAAACACACGCAACTTGTCTTTTTTTTTTAATTTTAAAAATTGACCATTTTCAGCATACGGAATCCTGTGTTAAATTTTGCGAAACGGCACTTTTTTTCAAAAAATTTCGAGATATCGAATTAAAACCTCCGCCATTGTTTTCAAGTGGCATATTTACCAACCGATTTCATTAACGAAAAAATTCTAAAAAATTTTTTTGTAAAAATATCATTTTTTCCGAAAAATTGTAAGGGTACCCCCTTCTCATTTTTCAACTTTCAAAATGGCCAAATATTTTTTTTCGAGATATCGATTTTTTACCACCTCCATTGGCTTCAAGTGGCCCATTTCCGGCTCAAAACACACGCAACTTGTCTTTTTTTTTTAATTTTAAAAATTGACCATTTTCAGCATACGGAATCCTGTGTTAAATTTTGCGAAACGGCACTTTTTTTCAAAAAATTTCGAGATATCGAATTAAAACCTCCGCCATTGTTTTCAAGTGGCATATTTACCAACCGATTTCATTAACGAAAAAATTCTAAAAAATTTTTTTGTAAAAATATCATTTTTTCCGAAAAATTGTAAGGGTACCCCCTTCTCATTTTTCAACTTTTAAAATGGCCAAATATTTTTTTTCGAGATATCGATTTTTTACCGCCTCCATTGGCTTCAAGTGGCCCATTTCCGGCTGAAAACACACGCAACTTGTCTTTTTTTTTTAATTTTTAAAATTGACCATTTTCAGCATACGGAATCCTGTGTTAAATTTTGCGAAACGGCACTTTTTTTCAAAAAATTTCGAGATATCGAATTAAAACCTCCGCCATTGTTTTCAAGTGGCATATTTACCAACCGATTTCATTAACGAAAAAATTCTAAAAAATTTTTTTGTAAAAATATCATTTTTTCCGAAAAATTGTAAGGGTACCCCCTTCTCATTTTTCAACTTTTAAAATGGCCAAATATTTTTTTTCGAGATATCGATTTTTTACCACCTCCATTGGCTTCAAGTGGCCCATTTCCGGCTCAAAACACACGCAACTTGTCTTTTTTTTTTAATTTTTAAAATTGACCATTTTCAGCATACGGAATCCTGTGTTAAATTTTGCGAAACGGCACTTTTTTTCAAAAAATTTCGAGATATCGAATTAAAACCTCCGCCATTGTTTTCAAGTGGCATATTTACCGACCGATTTCATTAACGAAAAAATTCTAAAAAATTTTTTTGTAAAAATATCATTTTTTCCGAAAAATTGTAAGGGTACCCCCTTCTCATTTTTCAACTTTTAAAATGGCCAAATATTTTTTTTCGAGATATCGATTTTTTACCGCCTCCATTGGCTTCAAGTGGCCCATTTCCGGCTGAAAACACACGCAACTTGTCTTTTTTTTTTAATTTTAAAAATTGACCATTTTCAGCATACGGAATCCTGTGTTAAATTTTGCGAAACGGCACTTTTTTTCAAAAAATTTCGAGATATCGAATTAAAACCTCCGCCATTGTTTTCAAGTGGCATATTTACCAACCGATTTCATTAACGAAAAAATTCTAAAAAATTTTTTTGTAAAAATATCATTTTTTCCGAAAAATTGTAAGGGTACCCCCTTCTCATTTTTCAACTTTTAAAATGGCCAAATATTTTTTTTCGAGATATCGATTTTTTACCGCCTCCATTGGCTTCAAGTGGCCCATTTCCGGCTGAAAACACACGCAACTTGTCTTTTTTTTTTAATTTTTAAAATTGTCCATTTTCAGCATACGGAATCCTGTGTTAAATTTTGCGAAACGGCACTTTTTTTCAAAAAATTTCGAGATATCGAATTAAAACCTCCGCCATTGTTTTCAAGTGGCATATTTACCAACCGATTTCATTAACGAAAAAATTCTAAAAAATTTTTTTGTAAAAATATCATTTTTTCCGAAAAATTGTAAGGGTACCCCCTTCTCATTTTTCAACTTTTAAAATGGCCAAATATTTTTTTTCGAGATATCGATTTTTTACCACCTCCATTGGCTTCAAGTGGCCCATTTCCGGCTCAAAACACACGCAACTTGTCTTTTTTTTTTAATTTTAAAAATTGACCATTTTCAGCATACGGAATCCTGTGTTAAGTTTTGCGAAACGGCACTTTTTTTCAAAAAATTTCGAGATATCGAATTAAAACCTTCGCCATTGTTTTCAAGTGGCATATTTACCAACCGATTTCATTAACGAAAAAATTAAAAAAAATTTTTTTGTAAAAATACCATTTTTGTCGAAAAATGGTAAGGGTACCCCCTTCTTGTTTTTCCACTTTCAAAATGGTAGTTGCATGGCTGAATGTTCAAATCGAAAGTTCAATAGATGGATAGGTGACCATTCAGATCGAGAGTTCGGTAGATGAATGGGTGACCGTTCAAGTAGGGAGTCCAGTAGATGGATGGGTGACCGTACGAATCGGAAGTCCAGTAGTTGGATGAGTGAAAATGTTCAAATCGAGTGTTCAGTACATGGATAGGTGATCGTTCAAATCGAGAGTTCGGTAGTTAGATGGGTGACCTTTCAATTCGCCAGTTCAGTAGATCGATGGACAGGTGATCCCTTATCCCTTATCCGTAGTTTCCTTATCAAATTACTAATTTAGAGATCTTGGGCAAACGGAGCGCTGCAGCGCTAACAAATGTCCGCTCGCGCGCGGCAGCGCGCGTCATTGTCCCTAGTGTATTAAAAAATGTATTAAAAAATGTATTAAAAAATGTATTAAAAAATGTATTAAAAAATGTATTAAAAAATGTATTAAAAAATGTATTTAAAAATGTATTAAAAAATGTATTAAAAAATGTATTAAAAAATGTATTAAAAAATGTATTAAAAAATGTATTAAAAAATGTATCAAAAAATGTATCAAAAAATGTATCAAAAAATGTAATCAATATTGACAAATTCGTAATAAATACTGATGAGCACTCACCAATGAGCACCAGGTCGATCACCTGTTTTCTAACAATAAAAAAAAAATTAAAAATTCTCCGAATCAGCATGCACAATGATTTCAGCCGACTGACTCACGATTCGACGACGATCGAGGATACTCGGAATCGGGAATAATCGGGCCCTCGTTATCTGCAACAGAATAATAAAATTTAATTATTATTTGTAATCTCAAAGCGATATACGCGCGTGCATCGTTAATGGTATTTACACGTAACGGGCAGTAGCAAGAACGAGAAAAGTGATGAAAAATTCAACGTGTCTGCCGTGCCCGAGTGGTGCAACGTGGGATTAATGTAGTCGCTGTTATTATACGGTAGGATCTTGATTAAGTTACATCATTCGCCTAAGCTTCACGCTCCCATCGCTCGAACACTTGTTAGAAACATTTCGCTTCGGTAATGCTGATTTTTAATTTAAATAAATTCACACGGCGTTTTTTCATTATAAGATTAATTTTTTTTTTTTTTTTTTAATTGTACCAAAACAAGCTTCACAATAATATCCTGTTAAAAAATGTATAAAAAAATGTTGGGACAGAAATAATTGCGATTTTCATTAAATTTCGTCGCTGTTATTACACGGTAGGATTTTTATTAAATTAAATTATTCGCCCAAGCTTCACGCTTCCATCGCTCGTACACTTGTTAGAAACATTCCGCTTCTGTAATGTTGATTTTTAATTAAAAAAAAAAAAAAAATTAATTCACACGGCCTTTTTTAATTGCAGGTATAATTTTTTTTTTTTGTACCCTTTTTTTAATAGATATCCAAATTTGTCACTATTTAAATGTAACTTAATATTATCACTGGTATTGAGAATGAATCGCACGAATTTGAACGATTCACAATGTTATAAAAATCTTTTAAAGAATCGGCATTATTAAAGGTGCCAAAAACATTAATTTTCCATAATAATAATAATAATGTGAAGAAGTTTTTTTAAAATACGTTTTTTTTTTTAAATCTTCCTAATGGTGTAATCCCTTAAATATAAACGCATAGAGGAAATCTAAATATCGTTCGTTAATCAGTAAATGTTCCAAGATTGAAGGATTCATCGTCCTTTTATTGATTTTCATTTATTTATATTTTTTAATATTTATTTTTATTTAATTATATTTATCTTCATTTATTTATATTTATTTCTATTTATGTGTATTTATTTTTTGTCCAACCGAAGGCAATAAACTGTCGTCAAGTGCCTCGATTTGAGTGACTCGATGAATTTTAAAATCGCGCGCAAGATAAAGTTTTCATTTATAAGACGACAAACCCTGAGATCAAAGGACAAAGTTTGATGAAAAAAAAAAAAATCCCCTTTCTCGTCGCTTCGTTCCGTCGAAAGTAAATATCGAAGTCTCAGAACTACACGGGCCTATCGATAGTGGGCGAGAAACGGTCGACAAGCCCATCCGGCCTCGGAGCGGCGACTCGGACGTATCGGTAACGAGAGATCCGAAGATACCGAACTGTCGACGAAGAAACAAAGATTCGCGATAAAATCGCTCAGCCGATTAGAGCGGCTATCGATCCGATATTCCCCGTAATGAATTATTAATAGAACGATCGCGAGTTAATAACAGAAAGTCGCCAACATCGGAGATCGACTGGATTCGTCGGGGATCGAAAAGAATATTAATAACTTAATCGATTAAAAATAGAAATCGGTGATAAAAAAAATAATAATTCGGAGAACGTGGAACGGTAAATCGGTCGCATGCGTGCGACGTTCTCTTTCTCCTATCTTCCTCCGAATTTCGCGCGGTCTGTCGACATTATTTACGAATGATCGTCGATCTCTTATCTTCCTTTGGCGAATCGTCGGCGGTCTGAAAAAAAAATATATTTAGAATATATTAAATGGTAAGACGGCAAATGTAAATGGAGGACGAAAATGTGAGACGCGAGTTTTTGGATTCGGAATCGATGCGGCGAACTTTATTTCGATCTCATAAAAAATAAAATATAAATAAAAATGATTTTATTAGTAGTGAAAATTTATTATTGGTGAAACAAACGAAAAACCCGCGTTTTGAAAATTTATTATTGCGAAGCTTACTTCGGTATCCTCGAATGAGGGTTAATTTATTTTGGTGAACCTTATTTTTGAAAATTTATTTTGACGAACCTTATTTTTGAAAATTTATTTTGGTGAACCTTTTTTTTGAAAATTTATTATGGCGAACATTTTGAAAATTAATGTTGATGAACTTTACCTTCGTATCCTCGAACGAGGTAAAATTTATTTTGATGATCCTTATTTTCGTATCCTCGAAAGAGGTTAAATTTATTTTGGTGAACCTTATTTTTGAAAATTTATTTTGGTGAAACTTGTTTTTTTTTGAAAATTTATTTCGCTGAACCATATTTTAGAAAATTATTAATATGAAAATTATTAATTATTTGAACCTTATTAATTATTTGAATCTTATTAATTATTTGAACCTTATTAATTATTTGAACCTTATTAATGAAACCTTATTTTTGAAAATTTATTTTGACGAAACTTATTTTTGAAAATTGATTTTGACGAAACTTATTTTTGAAAATTGATTTTGGTGAACCTTATTTTCGATTTCTCTAAGTAGGTAAAATTAATTTTGGTGAACCTTATTCGGACATCGGCGCGAGATATTATTTAAATTATCGAAAATCGCAGTCCTCCATAGCCGAGTCCATCCATTTTTTGTATATCGACATGAAACGAGCGACGAAAGCCTCGAGGTGAAATATAGCTTTGGATCCGCGATGCATGCGATGCTCGTACTCGGCGGCCATCGTCGCGAGGTCGGCTTTCAGTTGGAGGTCGCAATTTTTAATCGACTCCTGGAGGAGACCCTTGAATATCAGGTCGCAAGGAATCGCGTGGGTGAGAAGCTCGTACAGCCTGTTACGAATCTCGAGAATCTTTCTCGGACTCTGTTCGGCGACCATCATCGCGGCGGTCTTTCTTATGAAGACCTGCCAGTCCGGCTCGGTTATCTTCTGATCCACCGTAAACGGATATCTGAAATAAAGAGAAAAAAAAAAATTATAGAAATTTTATTGCGCAAAAATTATAGAAATTTTATTGCGAAAAAATTATAGAAATTTCATTGCGAAAAAATTATAGAAATTTCATTGCGCAAAAATTATAGAAATTTCATTGCGCAAAAATTATAGAAATTTCATTGCGCAAAAATTATAGAAATTTCATTGCGCAAAAATTATAGAAATTTCATTGCGCAAAAATTATAGAAATTTCATTGCGCAAAAATTATAGAAATTTCATTGCGCAAAAATTATAGAAATTTCATTGCGCAAAAATTATAGAAATTTCATTTCGCAAAAATTATAGAAATTTCATTGCGCAAAAATTATAGAAATTTCATTGCACAAAAATTATAGAAATTTCATTGCGCAAAAATTATAGAAATTTCATTGCGCAAAAATTATTGAAATTTCATGTCGTTTCTTAAATTTGCGATAAAGAAAATTCGGAAATGCAAGAAAATTCGGAAAAAATTCATATGAATTCTAAAAAATCATGAAATTCATTTCAAATGATAAAATATCCACCGTAAACGGATATCTGAAATCAGGAGAAAAAAATAAAAATTATTGAAATTTTATTGCGTGCATTGAAATGTCGTCTCTTAATTTTGAGATAAAGAAAATTCGGAAGTGTAAGAAAATTCTGAAGAAACTCATATGAATTCTACAAAATCGAGTAATTAATTTCAAATGATAAAATAAAGTTTCGCAATTTTGTTTGACAATTAATTTTTTTGATAATTTGTTAATAATTTTTTTGCCATTTTTACGATGCAAAACGATACAAAGTACTGAAATTTTATATCGCATCATCGTTACGATGCAAAATACGCGAAGTACCGAAATTTTATAAATAAATAAAATAAAACAAATAAAACTTGGGAATATATGTGTGATGCATCCTCAAATCTCAAAGCCACGAACAATGGAAATTACACTCAGCGATTTTACACAATAATTGTTTTTTTTTATTGGCTGAAAATCTTGACCCTCTTAATTTTATGAGAAGCTGACATTTTTTTTATGTCGCGAAGAAAGTTGCTCGGTAATTTGCACACTAACGCATTTTTTTACGATATAGCGCGCAGCTTCGATGAATTTTCTCTCAACGAGAAAGGAGCGTGATAATAATTTGTCTTTTATTTTTTATAAACTCACTGCTCGACTTTGCAAGCCTCGAGCATCAAAATCGCTCGTCTGAGATTTCTGCCGCTCGTCTCGGCGACTCTCGTCGCCAGCTCGCCCGGCAACTGGAGACCCTCGCGCTTCGCGATCGTCTGGAGAATGGACGATATCTCCAGGATCGTCGGTGCCGGGACGCGGATTCCAAGACAACGCGACCTTATCGCCGGCAGCACGCGTGAGGTCGAATTCGCGCAGAGAATGAGTCTGCACGTTTTAACGTATTTCTCCATGGTACGGCGGAGGGCGTGCTGAGCGTCCTTCGTCAGCTGGTCGACGTTCGTCAGGAGAATCACTGTGGGACACAAAAAATCGTGCGAATTAAATTTGTCCTCAAATCGTATAAAAAAAAATAAAAATTTTAATTTGGAAAATTATTTTCTAAAGAAATCGAGATTACAAAAAAAAAAAAAAAAAATAATTGAGACTATTTTACGGAAAGCTCGTGCGAATTAAATTTGTCCTCAAGTTGAATAATGAAAATAAAATTGTAAATTTGGAAAACTATTTTCTAAAAAAAATCGAGATTACGACGAAAAAATAATAATTGAGACTATTGTACGGAAAGCTCGTGCGAATTAAATTTGTCCTCAAGTTGAACAATAAAAATAAAATTGTAAATTTGCAAAACTATTTTCTAAAAAAAAATCGACATTACGACGAAAAAATAATAATTAAGACTATTTTACGGAAAGCTCGTGCGAATTAAATTTGTCCTCAAGTTGTACAATAAAAATAAAATTTTTGATTTGGAAAATTATTTTCTAAAAAAATCGAGATTACAAAAAAAAAATAATAATTGAGACTATTTTACGAAAAACTCGTGCTAATAAAATTGTATGCCGCGATATTTTATTCTTCAACGAATTGTGATAGAAAATTAGAAAATTTTCTATTTGATTTGATTTTTATTATTTGAACATTTTTCTAATTAACCGTCGCTAATTTTATTCGCGACGGTTTTTTTCATAGAACAGACGCGATCGTTATTATTTTTTTTTTTTTTTTTTGTAATCCAGATTAAAATAGTATAACTGAAACTCGCAGCTCGAACTACCTTTGACCGCTGGAATCAATTTTATAAGTTTGGAGACACAGCGGTAGAAAATTATTCTTAAAAAATCTGGATTGCAAGAAAACAAAAAAAAAATGATTGTAACTATTGCAATTGCAATTGCAACTATTTTACGAAAATTCCCCGCGTATTGAATTTTACGCGATATCTGATACTTTAAGGAATTACAAAAATTTTCTAAAAAAAATCTATGTTAAAAACATGAAAAAAAATATTTTCGACTTTCTTTTTAGTTTTCAACAGTGTAACTAAAATTCGCAGCTCGACCAACCTTTGAAAGCTCTCTGACCGCTGGAATCAATTTTATAAGTTTCGAGACACAGCGGTAGAAAATTATTCTTAAAAAATCTGCATCGCAAGAAAACAACAAAAAAAATGATAACAATTGCAACTATTTTACGAAAATTCCCCGCGTATCGAATTTTACGCGATATCTGATATTTTAACGAATTACAAAAATTTGCTATAAAAAATCTATGTTAAAAACAGAAAAAAAATATTTTTGACTTTCTTTTTAGTTTTCAACAGTTTAACTAAAATTCGCAGCTCTCTGACCGCTGGAATCAATTTTATAAGTTTGGAGACACAGCGGTAGAAAATTATTCTTAAAAAATCTGCATCGCAAGAAAACAAAAAAAAAAAAATGATAACAATTGCAACTATTTTACGAAAATTCCCCGCATATCGAATTTTACGCGATATCTGATATTTTAACGAATTACAAAAATTTGCTATAAAAAATCTATGTTAAAAACAGAAAAAAAATATTTTCGACTTTCTTTTTAGTTTTCAACAGTTTAACTAAATTCAGAGCTCTCTGACCGCTGGAATCAATTTTATAAGTTTGGAGACGCAATGGTAGAAAATTATTCTTAAAAAATCTGCATCGCAAGAAAAAAAAAAAAAAAAAATGATAAAAATAGCAACTTTTTTACGAAAATTCCCCGCGTATTGAATTTTACGCGATATCTGATACTTTAACGAATTACAAAAATTTTCTATAAAAAATCTATGTTAAAAACAGAACAAAAATATTTTCGACTTTCTTTTTAGTTTTCAACAGTTTAACTAAAATTCGCAGCTCGAACAACCTTTGAAAGCTCTCTGACCGCTGGAATCAATTTTATAAGTTTGGAGACACAGCGGTAGAAAATTATTCTTAAAAAGTCTGCATCGCAAGAAAACAAAAAAAAAATGATAACAATTGCAACTATTTTACGAAAATTCCCCGCGTATTGAATTTTACGCGATATTTAATACTTTAACGAATTACAAAAATTTTCTAAAAAAAATCTATGTTAAAAACAGAAAAAAAATATTTTCGACTTTCTTTTTAGTTTTCAACAGTTTAACTAAAATTCGCAGCTCTCTGACCGCTGGAATCAATTTTATAAGTTTGGAGACACAGCGGTAGAAAATTATTCTTAAAAAATCTGCATCGCAAGAAAACAAAAAAGATGATAACAATTGCAGCTATTTTACGAAAATTCCCCGCGTATTGAATTTTACGCGATATCTGATACTTTAACGAATTACAAAAATTTTCTATAAAAAATCTATGTTAAAAACAGAAAAAAAATATTTTCGACTTTCTTTTTAGTTTTCAACACTTCAACTAAAATTCGCAGCTCTCTGACCGCTGGAATCAATTTTATAAGTTTCGAGACACAGCGGTAGAAAATTATTCTTAAAAAATCTGCATCGCAAGAAAACAACAAAAAAAATGATAAAAATAGCAACTTGTTTACGAAAATTCCCCGCGTATTGAATTTTACGCGATATTTAATACTTTAACGAATTACAAAAATTTTCTAAAAAAAATCTATGTTAAAAACAGGAAAAAAAATATTTTCGACTTTCTTTTTAGTTTTCAACAGTGTAACTAAAATTCGCAGCTCGAACAACCTTTGAAAGCTCTCTGACCGCTGGGGTCGATCTGATAAGTCTGTGCGGTAGTTTTAACGAGATCCATGACGACGACTCTGTCGTAAATTCCCACGTCGCTGGGATTGACCTCTATGTGGCAGTTGCTGCTCACCGTCATTATCTCCAGCTTCTTCTTCGACGGAGTCTGCGCAAAAAAAATAAAATAAAAAATAAATTATCGATTCGGCCACAAAAATTTAGAGAGAAAAAAAAAAAAAATTCATCTCGTCCTCGGTGCAACGAAAAGGTTTTCGTTTCTCGGCCGGGCGCACAATTTCTCACACCGATCAATGTTTAATAAATAAGAGCCGATTCTCCTTTTTTTTTTTAAATAAATGCACAAATAAATACATTAAAAAATTGATTAAAAAAATTAATTTACAAAGTATACGATAAAAAATAAAATATTTTTTTTTTTTTTTTTTTTTTTAAAATAAATTATAAACGAAATACCTCGAAGTGCATGGTTTCCATTCTCAGCCTCTCGGCTCCGCTGCCGTAGAGCTCTCGTATTATACACATTATTCTCGTCTTTTTGCCCGCGCCGGGCGGGCCGTGTACCAAGAGATGTGGAAAATCGCCTTGCTGGACCTGCGAAATAGCAACATTTTTCAAATATTATTATTAAAAAAATATTAAAAAAAAAATTTAATTTAGTAAAAAAAAAAAAATTAATTTAGTAAAAAAAAAAAAAATTTGATTTATTTTTTTTTTATGTATAAAAATATATACCATATTTTTCAGATTTTCGGCCTGGGCGGTGTGGTAATCGAGCTTGCCGAGGCTCGTAGGACGATACTTGTCCACCCACAAACTCATTTTTATTTATTTTCTTAAGAAAAAATTATCTTTATTTATTTTCTTAAAAAAAAAAAAAATTTAATTTTTATTTTTTTAAAATATAAATCTTGCAAGGTTCTCTTTTTCTTTATCGTATCGAGCAATCGAATAATCGAACAATCGATGTGAACAATATGGCGAGTCGTTCAGACCGAAGAACTTAACCACAAAAAGAAAACGCTTGTCGGCATTCGATTTATCTCTATCGAGAGGATTTATTTGTTTAACGAGCGTTAGGTTGTAAGTTGGGTTGAAAACGGTTTTGTTTTTTGTTTTTTTTTTTCTGTTATTTGTAGTCGTTGATTCGAAGAGCGCAGTGTGGAAACGGATAAGTCGTGTTCGGTTTTGAGCCGGCGCGATAATTTGCGAATTGAAGGACGGAATTGCGCGGTTTTTTTGGGCCTCCATCGAGCCACCTGCAAGCGCGAGCCTAGCCTAGCTCAACCTGTATCTCTGAAGTGAGCCGCATCAGTGTAAACTGCGCGGCAGCGAGTAGCGATGTAAGTCCGGTAAATAACCAGTTGAGTAGCCGGATATTTAACCGGTCAATAACTACAGCTATTTATGATATTTGACCGGTTAATAAATACAGCTATTTATAAGATTTAACCGGTTAATAACTACAGCTATTTATGATATTTAACTGGTTAATAACTGCAGCTATTTGTAATATTTAACCGGTTAATAAATACAGCTATTTATAATATTTAACCGGTTAATAACTACAGCTATTTATGATATTTAACTGGTTAATAACTACAGCTATTTATAATATGTGACTGGTTAATAACTGCAGTTATTTATAATATGTAACCGGTTAATAACTGCAGCTATTTATAATATTTAACCGGTTAATAACTAGAGCTATATATAATATTTAACCGGTTAATAACTAGAGCTATATATAATATTTAACCGGTTAATAAATACAGCTATTTATAGTATTTAACCGGAAGCTTTTTATTTCACGGTTGGAATCATTGCATGTTAATTAATTGTCGATTAAATTAATTCTTTTTTAAATTAGTTGTTAATGTGAATTTCAATAGTTTATTTTTAATTAACGATAGGTTAGATTTCAGCAAAAGCTGAAAATAATCAACCATGGTTCACAGCTGAAAATAAAACACACAGTTAGATTTTCAGTACAATAAGGAAGAAGAGGTTAAACAAAACGGACACTATTCGGTGATCCCGTAACCTTTTTTTTTGTATAACCATCGCAACTTTGCAACGTTTCAAACTTCACCGCTATGAAAGGGGTTCGTCATTTAGCGGGCCCAAAGTTGAGATTCAATGCTCCACGTTTATTTTCGAAACGTCGCTGAATACAAAAGCGCTGCACCTCAACAACAAACGTAAATTGTATCGCATTAATAATCTCGCAAGAACGAAAATTGCTCGTAAATACGAGCCGATCGAGTAGTAAACATAAAAAAAAATATATGTATATATATAAGAAAAAAAATCCCTCTCCGGTGGAAGAGAATTTCGACGACGAATAGAAAGTCAGTAATAAGGAACGCTTGTCACGACCGACTTGAAGTCCTCGATGTCGTAACGATCCTCCGAATACTCGGCGAACGCGACAACTCCGAAAGGCCGAAGTCTCTCCATCCATTCGTCGTCCCTCTCGATAGTCATGAGACTTTCCTTTATCTTGTCACGAATCGGAGCTGAGGGAATAAATTTATTATTTCTTTTTTTATCAACTAAATTCATCGAAAAGACTTCGACAGCCGACAGTCCGAATGACAAATCAATACAACAAAATTTGAGCTCGAATATCTTTTCGAATTCGTGGAAGAAAAATGTAGGAAAAAAGGTTGAAAATTGAAATTTTCATATGGCTTCCCCATACAAGTTGCAAATTGAAATTTTCATGTGGCTTTCTCATAAAAGTTGAAAATTGAAATTTTCATATTCCCTTCTCATAATGTTCCTTTATTAGCGAAGCTTCTTCTGTGAGGAAGTATTTTCCGTATTGTTGGCTTCCTCGTGGAGGAAGCCCAAAAATTAAATAAAAAATTCCACTACCCTGTCGGAACCTGCGACTACATTTCGACCGCAAAATTAGATACGTCTAAATGTGCCTGAAAAAAAAACCGCAAAAAGACAGTAAAAATAACGGCATAAGCCGCACCGTTTGGGACCGTGTTCTAGTCATTTTCCGCTAGCGAGCGTTGCGGTCGGTTTTCAAATATTCCGACCGCAATATGACTGGTTCTCCGACCAGTCAAAGTATTATTTTGGTGAGCCAATTTTGACTTCGCTAAAATTCACTAAAATTGGCTTTTGACCGGTTGGATTAATCTGTCATTCTGCAGTCAAAAACTTAGAAAGGCGACTAAATAAAAACACTCCTTCCAGAAGTTACGTTTACCTATCGTTTTGCGGTCGAAATATTAAGAAACGACTTCTTTTTACGGTTTTTTTTTTAGGCACATCTGGACATATCTTTTTTGTGGTCAATCGACCGTCATTTTTGCAGTCGCAGGTGCCGACAGGGTATCGATTGGAAACGTCAGCGAACGTAAAATTCATCGTGTCCGCGCTCACCGTCGAGTTTTTTGTTGAGCATTATCCTGTACGGCGGCAGAGGACCGAGGCTCGCGAGGATGTAAAGCGAGTCCACGCCGGGCAGCGTGCTCCGGTGATAATTTATCACCGGCGCCTCGAGTACGCCGACGACCGCCTGTTTTCCCGCCACCATCTGAAGCGCCGCTACCTGCGAGCCGGAGTCTGCAAATACGAGGAAACAAAAAAAAAATAATAATAATAATGTCTCGTCAACCGGTCATCCTCTTGCGCACGACGGGTCAAAGTAACTCGTTCGCGTTACTTTGACCCTTTGACTCTATTGTCCGTTGAGAATCATTGAGAGCTTTCACCGAGGGTGTTGCCGAAGAACGATGGATTTTCGCCCTTGGACTTCAAGTGAGCGAAGAGCAGACCAGCCGCTCCGAGGGCCTTTCGTCTGTCGGGAAGAGCGCATCTGTAGCCACGGAGGTCGACCACTTCCTGAGGAATACGCAAGGAAAGATAAATAAAATCGTGTGAATTGGCAATTTTTTTAAAGTTGACGATAATGCGTAAAAATTGGAAAATTAGTGAATATTTTACAAACGACAATTAAACAGAAACCTTAACGTTTCGTATGCAATCTGGGGCGACAACGATGTCTACGTAGACGCCAGGTTTTTTGTCCCTGTTCAAGCGATGCTCGAAGACGAAGCTGACCGGAAGAAGAGTTCCGTCGGTCCAGTGTCCGCTGGCCGGTAGAATCGCTGAATCAAAGACACGTTATTTTTTTTTTTTAATTGTGTTAAACAAAAATATATTCTCGACAACTGTACTAAAGAGGAAAAAAAAATTAAACAATCGTCGAACGAAAAATTAAAAAAATGTCGGATTTCTTTTTTTTTCGTGTTTTTTTTTGTTTACCGATATCAACGAGATCTTTGGCGACAGGTCTGTCGACCCGGGACTCGTACAGGACAGTAACAGCCTTGCCGGTCGCGGCTTCGATGACCTCGGCGAGAATCTCGAACAGAGCGATCGGCAGGGAGGGCACGAGATGGGTTGCGAGGATCAGTGGACGTTCGTCGAGATTCGGCGGTGCTCTTCTAGACGAGCCGATTCGAGGTACAGCGACGTTCGACGGATTGTAAGAGTTCTGTAAATCATAAAATTTATTTAACCCCTCAAAGCCACATCGCTGTTTCAGAAACTTTGCATTCTTTTATGTGAACAGAAACGCTCCGATCGACAATGACAACGTCAGCGACAATGACCATGATCCATGATCCATGATCCATGATCCATGATCCATGATCCATGATCCATGATCCATGATCCATGATCCTTGAATCCATGATCCATGATCCATGATCCATGATCCATGTATCCATGATCCATGATCCATGATCCATGATCCATGATCCATGATCCATGATCCATGATCCATGATCCATGATCCATGATCCATGATCCATGATCCATGATCCATGATCCATGATCCATGATCCATGATCCATGATCCATGATCCATGATCCATGATCCATGATCCATGATCCATGATCCATGATCCATGATCCATGATCCATGATCCATGATCCATGATCCATGATCCATGATCCATGATCCATGATCCATGATCCATGATCCATGATCCATGATCCATGATCCATGATCCATGATCCATGATCCATGATCCATGATCCATGATCCATGATCCATGATCCATGATCCATGATCCATGATCCATGATCCATGATCCATGATCCATGATCCATGATCCATGATCCATGATCCATGATCCATGATCCATGATCCATGATCCATGATCCATGATCCATGATCCATGATCCATGATCCATGATCCATGATCCATGATCCATGATCCATGATCCATGATCCATGATCCATGATCCATGATCCATGATCCATGATCCATGATCCATGATCCATGATCCATGATCCATGATCCATGGATCCATGATCCATGGATCCATGGATCCATGATTTATGATCCATGATCCATGATCCATGAGTCCACGATCCATGGGTCCACGATCCACGATCAACAATTAATGATCCATGATCAACTCGATTAATACATTATTTCTATAGTGTTTTTCGATCTTACCGCCGAGGATTTTTCGACGACTGGAATTCCCTCGAATTTCAAGGTGGAGACCGGCGGCGTTTCCACCATAGAGACTATGTTGGTGTCATCGTCGCAGACGCTTCCTCTAGGATCGACAGATTTTTCGATTACTTTTTTCGGTGTCTTCTCCTCTCTTTCCTCAGCCACGATTTTTCGTCCTATCGACGACGCGCTCTTCGAAGAATATTCTACACTCGGCGGCGTCGATGCGGTGGAGGGGACAAATTTCGAGGAAGTTATCGCCGACGGGGACGCCAGATCCTGGATCGTTTCGCGAGGGAGTCTGCAGCACGGTTGCACCGAAGGTGGAGGAGAAACCAACTTATCACGATGAGGCGCTGGCGCATCGTCATCTTCGGTTTCCTTGCCACGAGGCACCTTTGGCTTCTCGCCTTTGTTGACTGACGTCATTGTTACCTCGAGCGATAATTATTCCCTTCTAGGAATTGCGTATATGTTGCGTATGTGTTTACGTAGATTCTGCAATGAATCATAAAAGATACGTATCGATTATCATAAACTTTTTAATTTTTTTTTCAATTTTATTTTTATAGTGTATCGTTATCGAGACGAGAGGTCGGCAGTCATCGGGCGACAGACATTCAGACGATGTCTGCGACGCACCGAGATCGACAGCCGTCCGATACGATACGAAGGAATTTGCTATTGTTCACATAGCGCGGAAATATTATTGAAATTTTTAAGACTTATTTTTTTTTTTTATATTGAAAATATGTTACCAATGTTAAACTTTTTTTTTAGCTTTGACAATATTTAACGAAGATCGATTTTTCATTAAAAAAAGAGAGATGTTCTCGTTTTTTTTTAAATAAAAAATCGATCTCAAATGGAGTATAGCTATCAAACGGGCGTCTCACCCATCCAAACAAAAATATGAGATCACTCTACACACTTGGGAGTATATTCTGGGATTTTTTTAAGAAAAATCAAACATGACGCATTGGCTGAATAAAAATATCTTAGTCTATTTTTCACAGAAATGGACGTTTATTGCATTAAAAAAAATTCACAAAATTTTGCTTTCGAAAGTTCATTTGAAACTGCAACTTTTATGTCTTAAACGTTTTTTATGTAAGACTAATAGTTTTTAAGATATAGGGTTTTTTTTTATTCAATTTTTCGATATCTCAAAAAAGTTCAATTTTTCGATATCTCAAAAAAGTTCAATTTTTTAATATCTCAAAAAATGTTCAATTTTTTAATATCTCAAAAAAGTTCAAATTTTCGATATCTCGAAAAAGTTCAATTTTTTAATATCTCAAAAAAGTTCAAATTTTCGATATCTCAAAAAAGTTCAGTTTTTCGACATCTCAAAAAAGTTCAAATTTTCGATATCGCAAAAAACTTCAATTTTTCGATATCTCAAAAAAGTTCAATTTTTCGATATCTCAAAAAAGTTCAATTTTTCAATATCTCAAAAAAACTTCAATTTTTCGATATCTCAAAAAAGTTCAATTTTTCGATATCTCAACAAAAAAATACAATCCAAAAACTCTGAAAAAAAATTACAAAAATCCCTTGTAAATAATCATGAATTGTTGCGAAATTACAAATTTTTTGGAGAGGGTCGAGTTTTTGACCGTTCGAAACCGGATGGAAAATACCTCAAAATTTAGTCGCTCCGGTCGCTCCTTCGCCTTGGGAGAAGTGCCTGACCGGTCACCGGCCGTTCGCCGCTCGACCGATAATTCTCCGCGAAACAACAGCGATCCTCCTCGACCGAAAGTTAATCGCCGAAAAATTTCATCGATCAAGCACAAAAAAAAAAAAAAAAAAAAAAAAACTCTAATTACCTTATTTTCTTTATTATCGTCGTCGTTCGAAGCCTCGTCCGACGAGCGTTTCCGTTCACTTGTCACAGAGTTCTGATATCCTTCGTTCGACCAGGCACCGTCGACTCGTTCTGTGTCTTCTTGTTGTTCCAATTTTTTTTTCGCCTTGGAGAGCTTCGAGGCATTATCTTCATTCGGCAGGCGCGTGACGAGGGCGTGCGAAAAGTCTGGACGGGCCGTTCGGCGAGCCGAGCGACGGCTCCAACGTCGAAAGGGCACGATTGATGGCGATGTAAATAATAACAACCTTGCGGAATGATTCGTGGCCGGGTTGCCGGTAAGGAAGGGATTTCCGTGACCGGCAAGGAAAATTCTGTTTGCGACCGTCTCGGTAAGGTGGAACTCCGGTTTACCGGCTGTCGGTCAGTCCGGGAAAGCGCCGAACACGCGCGCCACCTAGCGACGCGGTGGCCGATCATGCAACCCACCCGTTTGACGCGAAATAGTTTGAAGACATTTTGGAAATATCTTCAATCTTTCAAATATTTATGAGATATCTGTGAAATATCTTTAATATTTAAGATTAACGAAATATTTTCGATAATTCGGAAATTACGAAATTTTTTCAATATTTCAAAAATTACGAAATATTTCTGAAATATAGTGAAATTATATTTTGAAGTATTCGGTCAAAATATTTTAACGAAAGATTTCTTAAATATCTCAGAAATATAATTAATCTTTCAGTACATCTGAAATACTTTGTGAAACGGTTAAAAAAATATTCTCAATATTTCAAATAGTACCAGTTATTTCGATACCTCTACTATTTTTAACAGTCGTTTTTCATTTTCAATGCCATGCGGAGCTCAGGCGGTCAGTAATTGGGTCATTCGTTTTATTCATCCGTCAGCACCCACTGCGAGAACCTTATTCGCATTTATTGAAGACATTAAATCGCCATGGAAACGGGGAACACGATTTGTTACCGACTGAGCGTCTTTAGTCTATGCGAAACACCTCTGTCGGTAATAAAGAAAACTGCAATTAATTTCTTCAAGGTGGACAAATGCAAATTCGTACTTAAGGCGGATGTTCATTGAGCTTGTTTTTTTTTTTTTTTTAAGGCTGCTACTAAAAACACCAATGGCGGAGAATTTTCGATTACAGTTTTCGTTACCGACCGAGTATCGTCGGTAACGAAAAGTTTGAAAAAAATTACAGTTTTTATTACCGACCGAGCCCGGCTTCGCCGGGGAGGAAAGTGCGTCGAATCGCCTCAAAGGGTCGACATCGTCTCGTCACAGCGTCGAAGTCGTCGAGCTCTACAAACGGACGAAAGTCCCACCGACCAGAAAATAATGATAATACGGCCGATGAAGACGTCGCCCGGGCGTATAACTCGCGCTACTCGTTCCACGGTTATCTACACGGTGACGTTGAAAGAAATCTTAACGTATTTAGTTTTAGTGTTGGCCGGAAGTTCTATAAAGTAAAAAAAATTCTAGGATATCGCGTTTGAAAAAAGCACTAAATTTATGAAGGTTATGCAAAAAAAAAAAAAAAACATTTTTCATTTATGCAAAAAAATTACAAATATAAAAAATCGTCTTTCGAAAGGGCCAATCGATTGGCCGATAAAAACAAATCAGTTCCACGACTCTGCATGCATCGATACTTTATTAACTTCATGGCTGTTTGTATTTCCTCGCTTCGACTCTAGTCAAAGCACCGGATAAGCCGCGAAGGTGGAATTTATTTTTTTCCTCTGTTATTATTATTTTTTTCATTTGGTATCTTATCGTCCGTCGATAACACTTATCGTGCATCGAGTACGCTCGAGTCTTTTTTCAACGATGAATGTATAATAATAGTAACAATAATAATAATAATCATTATTATTGTTATTATGAGTTTAATCCACAGACGATTGGTGATCGAAATCACGAAAACTGAAAACGAAAAATGTACCCCGTGAATGTGAGCTCGCAACATCTTAAACCATTTTTGCACGAAGATAACACGACGCCAGGGTATATCCTCTTTCGTCACTTCCGGTCCATAAAACTCATTTTCTGACGGACGTAATGTCATACTGGAAATATGTCATTTCCGATATGAAAACCTCTTTTTCGAAACCGGAAGTGACGTATTTTCAGCCGAAACCGGAAGTGACGTGGTTTCAGTCGTAGTTTAAGATTCTCGAAACCGGAAGTGACGTATTTTCAGTCGAAACTTAAGATTTTCGAAACCGGAAGTGACGTATTTCCGATCGAAACTTAAGATTTTCGGAACCCGAAGTGACGTATTTCCGATCGAAACTTAAGATTTTCGAAACCGGAAGTGACGTATTTCCGATCGAAACTTAAGATTTTCGGAACCGGAAGTGACGTATTTCCGATCGAAACTTAAGATTTTCGGAACCGGAAGTGACGTATTTCCGATCGAAACTTAAGATTTTCGAAACCGGAAGTGACGTATTTCCGATCGAAACTTAAGATTTTCGGAACCGGAAGTGACGTATTTCCGATCGAAACTTAAGATTTGCGAAACCGGAAATTCATCACATTCACCACTATGACGTCGATTCCGTTAAAGAAAAAAGTCAGGATTTTCAAGGCATTTCTTGGTGCAGAGCCGACTGGTCGTAAAACGTTGAGTGCCAACTTTTACGGCGTAGACTCTTCGCGGCCAGTTGTCGTGGTGTCGTCTTTTTCCGTGTTCATTTCAGTGTTAAGGAGCAACGCGGATGAGCGTAAGCCAGTCGGAACGCGAATATAATAACGCAGTCGTATATTCATATTCATCTTAATTATTGCTCGATTGACCGAGGCGCTTGCCGGCTCGCTCGTACAAAAAATTCTTTGCCTCGTTTGTTCACCGGCGGCTGATTCCCTCGACGAGTATCCGCGTTCCAGAAGAACGCGCGCGCATGCGCGCCCGGCGACGGCGAAACGGGATGGATAACGGGGAACGGGGGATTCCCCGTCGATAGCTCGCGCCAACACGTACATACGCACGTACACATGTACAAATGCGTATTATTTCCCGGCATAAAAATTTATCTTCCATCGCCGTGATGAATTACGACAATCATATTCTATGCCGCGAACACATTCCTGTTAAAATTTCACGTACGTAAAAGACAATCACTGGATAACTGATCAAAATTCTACGAAACTTTGAAAGTTATCTGTATTGGTATTAGTATGGTATGTATTAGCATTGATATTGTATGTATTACTATTGGTATGGTATGTATTAGCATTGATATTGTATGTATTACTATTGGTATGGTATGTATTAGCATTGATATTGTATGTATTAGTATTGGTATGGTATGTGTCTATATTGCTATAGTATGTATTATTATTGGTGTTGATGTTGGCATTGTTTAGATATACGCAAATTCGTCTTCTTCATAGCTTCATTTCCATGCATTACATGCAAGAAAATCGAGGTTTTTTGTTGGGTGGAGATGTTGTTTCGCATGTATTAGTATTAGTATGGTATGTTATTGGTATGTATTAGTTGGTGTTGGTGTTGGTGTTGGTGTAGGTGTGGGTGTAGGAGTTGGTGTTGGTGTTGGTGTTGGTGTTGGTGTTGGTGTTGGTGTTGGTGTTGGTGTTGGTGTTGGTGTTGGTGTTGGTGTTGGTGTTGGTGTTGGTGTTGGTGTTGGTGTTGGTGTTGGTGTTGGTGTTGGTGTTGGTGTTGGTGTTGGTGTTGGTGTTGGTGTTGGTGTTGGTGTTGGTGTTGGTGTTGGTGTTGGTGTTGGTGTTGGTGTTGGTGTTGGTGTTGGTGTTGGTGTTGGTGTTGGTGTTGGTGTTGGTGTTGGTGTTGGTGTTGGTGTTGGTGTTGGTGTTGGTGTTGGTGTTGGTGTTGCCCAGATAGAAAAATGACGGCACGGAGACGGAGCGGTGGCGGTACCACTGGTAAGATTCCCGTTTGAAGGCACGAGTTTCTATCTGGTTGGTGTTGGTGTTGGTGTCGGTGTCGGTGTCGGTGTCGGTGTCGGTGTCGGTGTCGGTGTCGGTGTCGGTGTCGGTGTCGGTGTCGGTGTCGGTGTCGGTGTCGGTGTCGGTGTCGGTGTCGGTGTCGGTGTCGGTGTCGGTGTCGGTGTCGGTGTCGGTGTCGGTGTCGGTGTCGGTGTCGGTGTCGGTGTCGGTGTCGGTGTCGGTGTCGGTGTCGGTGTCGGTGTCGGTGTCGGTGTCGGTGTCGGTGTCGGTGTCGGTGTCGGTGTCGGTGTCGGTGTCGGTGTCGGTGTCGGTGTCGGTGTCGGTGTCGGTGTCGGTGTCGGTGTCGGTGTTGGTGTTGGTGTTGGTGTTGGCGTTGGCGTTGGTGTCATTAATAGGATAAACGCAAATTCGTATTCTTCTCAGCTTCATTTCGATGCATTACACGCAAGAGAAATGAGATTATTTGTTGGGCGGAGATGTTGTTTCGTTGACTCACTAACCACCTTCGCGTCCGCTAGACGTAGAATGAGCGATCCGACGAGCCGACGCGTATATTTCCGTCGATGATGCTTCTCGGGGGCACCGCGGAACAGGACTTTGTGCCCCTCAAACTAGGCTCGAGGAATCCTTCGCTAAAGTGCAACTCAAACCAGGTGTTCCGATTGTTCGACGCTTACTCCCGATGGCCGATAAACCACACGGCGCACTCACTTCTTTGTTTATTATTTCTTAATCCTTCTTTGACTCACTCCCGTACGGAACTTTAACTTCGATTTTTATCCACTCTAAATTCGCCGAATTAACGTCAGAGGGATTCGAACTCTTTTCCTTCGGAACTTTCCTCGTCGTCTTTCGATCGTCGGACGCGCCACACTTCCGGCACTTGAAGAAGGAAACGATTTTTTTTTTTTTATTGGCATTGACATATTTTTTTTTTTTTTCACTTTCGTTCCGATAAAAATTTTCAACTTTCTTTGTTCGATCTTCGGAAAATAATCGACGATAGTGACAAAAATCGATATTCTCGCTACTGTGTCTGAGCGTTGTGGAAGAACGAGGCTCGCTCGAGTTAAGCGATCTTCCGACAAAATTATAATAAAAAAAAATTCCGACGATCCCGGCAGGAAGGCGAACCGAGAAATTCCACAGATTCCTCACGCGATCCAAAGTGCCGAAAAAAAAAATATATTCCTCGACAAATTCCCGAGAGAGAGAGAGATGGAGAGAGTACCGTGCGCGCGAACGGACGGTGAGCGACGCGGCCAGTCGGTTAAGCGAGAGGCGTGCGTACCGGAACCGGCAAGTGGGTCACTGTCAGGCGGCTGGTGCGTACGCCCGTGCGCACGGGTCAGTCACGTCTCGGCGTCGAACCCTCACGCTCGCAACAACCAAAATACCACGAAAATCCCAAACCTCGAAAACAAAAATTTAATAAATTATTTTATGAACATTTGGAAAACAAAAAGTTAAACGAGACTTGTATTAATATTATTAAAAACAATGGTAACAAATAATTTTTAACAACTAAAAATAAGAATCGTTGAGAAGAAAAGAACGCAAAATTATTTTATAAACAATAAAAAAAAAAAAAAAAAAAAAAAACTAGACTTTGAAAATCATTTTTATTTTTTATTTTTTATTTTCAATTAAAAATAAAAGTCATCGAAAAAAAGACAATTATTGTGTAAACAATAAAAAAAAAAAAAAAGAAAAAACTAAACTTTCAAAACTTTCAAAAACAAGAATAACGAACAATTTTCAACAACTAAAAGTAAGAATCATAAAAAAAAAAAGTTAACAAATTATTGTATAAAAAAAGAAAATAAAAAACTAAAGTTTTAAAGCGATTAAAAACAAAACCAACGAAAAATGTTCAACCACTAAAAACAAGAATTAAAAAAAAAAAAAAAAAAAAAAATGATTTCCGCGCTCGAGGACGAGTAAGCGTCGTCGGGTGTACGGGCCAGCGGACGCGGAGGAACTGGTGGGCCCGTGAGCGGCTCGGCCCGTTCGAGGGGGCCAGCGCAGGCCGTCGTGAGCGAGCCGCGAGGCGGCGATCGGGATTCTTCGTTCCTTGCCTCGTACTCGAAGCGCGCTCGGACGTTGAGGCAGTTGTCGCGCGACAGGGGGAAATTCTTCTGGAGGGGATAGGCCGCGCGGTGGGCGCGGCGAGGGGCTGCCCACTGCTGCGCGTCGTACCAGCGTCAGGAGCGATGTAAAACGATCTTTACGATTTTTCATCCCCGTAACTAGACCACGAATTGCCTTGCAATTTTTCGAGACCCTAGCAAGTCAAGCGAACCTCATTGACGACCGTCAAAAGACCCAAAAAACGACCGGTCGTTCTGTGACATTTTTCGTCCGGAATAACGACAAAAAAAAAAGACCAATTGTGAGGTTGAGCAAAAATGACCGCAAAAATGACCGATGCAAGAATCGGTCGTTTTTGCGGTCTTTTTGCGGTCATTGATAAAAAGACGACCCATACTCAATTAAACAATTGGTCTTTGTTTCGGTCGTTATTCCGGTCGAAAAATGTCACAAAACGATCGGTCGTTTTTTTGGGTCTTTCGATGGTCGCTTGAGTTGCTCGGGGACGGATCGTTAAACATCCAACTAATGTACAAAAAAAAAAAGCAATTTTTCGAGACCCTAGCAAGTCAAGCGAACCTCATTGACGACCGTCAAAAGACCCAAAAAACGACCGGTCGTTCTGTGACATTTTTCGTCCGGAATAACGACAAAAAAAAAGACCAATTGTGAGGTTGAGCAAAAATGACCGCAAAAATGACCGATGCAAGAATCGGTCGTTTTTGCGGTCTTTTTGCGGTCATTGATAAAAAGACGACCCATACTCAATTAAACAATTGGTCTTTGTTTCGGTCGTTATTCCGGTCGAAAAATGTCACAAAACGACCGGTCGTTTTTTTGGGTCTTTCGATGGTCGCTTGAGTTGCTCGGGGACGGATCGTTAAACATCCAACTAATGTACAAAAAAAAAAAAAAAAAAAAAAAAAAATTATTGAAATCCTAAGAAGGAATTATTTACGGTGATTGAGAAAGTAATGAAATTTGCAAGATAGGAAACGCCGTGTATAAGGACTTTTTTTTTTCGAAATTCGCAAAAACGCAACATCTTGCGTTCTGGATGGTCAATAATTTTCAAAAAAATGTACATGTTTTCACGAACCATTGAATAACAAATGGGCAAAGTTTTAATGATTTCGTATGAGAATCGTTAAAGCACGACCAACTACCTTAAGCGCGTCTCGGCTTCTGTGTGCGCTATATACATGACATATACATATATATTTTTTCCGGCGCTCGATCGTGCGCTCCAGCGGCGAGGCGTCTCGTCCTCGTCGCCGGCGCTCGTTGTGTCCTCCTTGGCGATCGTCGCTCGGCAGTTTCACGGCGCGAGGCGACCGGAGGGCGTGGTGGGGGAAGCGAGAGGGCGGAGTGGGGAGGCGGAAAGCACCGAAGGACACGGAAAGCCCCGAGCCGGCGGCCGCCGAGGGAGCGTCGGGTCGCGTCGGTGACGTCAGGCGCACTTGACTCGCGAGTTTTTGTCGACTCGATCTTTCGCTGTGGCTGCAAATCGCTGGTCGTAAGAGCGTTGGCGCACTTTTTTTTTTTTTTTTTTTTTTTTGCATCTGACGTGGAGGCGCGCATCGGTGACGCGAGTAACGAGAGAGGAATTCGTGAGGTTTTGTAATTCTGAGGCCGCGTCGCGTTTATAAGTAGGCTTCCGGATGGGAGGAATTATTTACTGACCGAGCTGAGTCGAAACTCAACCGGCGATTATTGCCCGAGCGAAAAAACGCCGCGGTAGGTTACGCAAAGCCGTCACCGGTCACGTGACCGTCGCTGGACTCGGGAAAATGGCGGACCCGAAGAACATCGGTCGCTAAAATGGCGGCTGGACGATTTACTTAACCCTATCGACTGTTACAAGCATTTTTGTTTGTTAATTTGAAATTAAACTATTGTAATTTTGCAACTGAATTTATGTTTTTCTTTCATTTTAGCTATTTTTATTTTATCTATGGAGCAGATCCTTTATGTTCGATTAGTGAGGACTCGAAAATAAACAATGAAGAACAATTACTGAAAATTAAATTACCATCACTTTACTGCTAAAATGGATGCGGTAGTGAAATGCAACGGTGTTACGTCACCGGTCACGTGACCGTCGCTGGAGTCGGGAAAATGGCCGACACGAAGAACATCGGTCGTTAAAATGGCGGCTGGACGACTTACTTAACCCTATCGACTGTCACAAGCATTTTTGTTTGTTAATTTGAAATTAAACTATTGTAATTTTGCAACTGAATGAATTTATACGATTTTACCCATGGAGCAGATTCTTTGTATTCGATTAGTGAGGACTCGAAAATAAACAATGCAGAAAAATTACTGAAAATTAAATTACCGTCAATTTACTGCTAAAATGGATGCGGTAGTGAAATGCAACGGTGTTACGTCACCGGTCACGTGACCGTCGCTGGACTCGGGAAAATGGCCGACACGAAGAACATCGGTCGCTAAAATGGCGGCTGGACGACTTACTTAACCCTATCGACTGTTACAAACATTTTTGTTTGTTAATTTGAAATTAAACTATTGTAATTTTGTAACTGAATGAATTTATACGATTTTACCCATGGAGCAGATTCTTTGTATTCGATTAGTGCGGACTGGAAAATAAACAATGCAGAACAATTACTGAAAATTAAAACGCCGCCATTTTACGACTGAGCTGATTTCATAACCCCTTTTACGCTTTTTTTTTATGAATTATTTTTATGATGGCTGGCTGGGTAAGTGTCGAGTTGACTTTTTTTTGGTTTTAGGGGGGGGGGGGGGGGGGGGGGGAGCGTTTCAAGGGTTCCTCGTTAAGTTAACGAGAACGAAGTACGGGGCACAGGGAACAATTTTCATAATTTCTGGGCGAAATAAAATTTTTGTTTTCTCTCTGATTTATTACTCAAGCTGATCCAGCAGGCGTCGATTACCGGCAAAACTGATTGGGAGTATCGACAACCATGATCGTCAACCGCTCATTTTTTTTTAATCGAAAAACTGATCGTCGCCAATCTCGATGGAATATTTTCCCAAACCGGAAGTGAAATTCCTCGATCTCACTTTTGTTGATAAAAATCTCACATCATATTTTTTGAACCTAAATTTTGTTTTCTTTTCTTTTTTCACTATATCAATTCGGTCGACGACTGAACCCGACTACCCATGGAATATCTTCCCAAACCGGAAGTGAAATTCCTCGATCTCACTTTTATTGATAAAAATTTCATATCAAATTTTTTTTAATTACATTTTTTTTTATTCAACATTTCTTTTTTCACTGTATCAATTCGGTCGACGACTGAACCCGACTACCCATGGAATATCTTCCCAAACCGGAAGTGAAATTCCTCGATCTCACTTTTGTTGATAAAAATCTCACATAATATTTTTTGAACCTAAATTTTTTTTTCTTCTCCTTTTTCACTATGTCAATTCGGTCGACGACTGAACCCGACTACCCATGGAATATCTTCCCAAACCGGAAGTGAAATTCCTCGATCTCACTCTTATTGATAAAAATTGCATATCATATTTTTTTTAATTACATTTTTTCCAATCAACATTTCTTTTTTCACCGTATCAATTCGGTCGACGACTGAACCCGACTACCCATGGAATATCTTCCCAAACCGGAAGTGAAATTTCTCGATCTCGCTTTTCGACGATAAAAATGTCGTATCATATTTTTTTTAATTAAATTTTTTTTTTTCCCTATGTCAATTCGGTCGATGACTAAACAATCGGGACGGACTCGGAGTCGTCGTCACCGTCGGCTCGGGACATCCTCGTCATTCGGCCCTGACGGTGTCGCTCCGTCCGGCGCTGCGCGAGTCACCACGGACTGATTATGCGCGGGCAAGTGTGACGTCATCCGAGGAAACATGATCATCGGGGCAAAATCTACCATTCCATCATTCCGGCGGCAACAGGAACAGTCAGCCTCGTATAAACGCCCCCCCCCCCTACCACCCCCCCCCCCCCCCCCCCCCTTTGCCGGATGGTCTCGCGGGGAACAGGAGCGTCGACCACGTGACCCCTCAGCAACCGCACCAGGATGCCGAGCGGGCCTCTTGCCACGCCGAGAACTCGTTCCCATTCACGTACACTCGCGCCCCGTACATCTGTCCGACTGTCCATTCTACTGTATTCTATCAACTGAGCCCGCGAGGTACGAGGAAACGATCTTTACCTTCACCGCGTCTCTTCCTCTCCTTCTGTTTTTTTTTTTTTTTTTTTTTTTTTTTTTTTTTTTTTTTTATTGGATATTGAAAAACATCAATAATAAAAATAAAGATTTTTAAAAATATTTTTAGTTGTAAGTGTGTTTTTTCTAGCAATACATGCGATCTAAAAAACTTGGAAAAAAAAACAAAAAAAAATGGGTATGAACCCCCCCCCCAAACCGAAAAAGTGAGCTTGATACAAGAGAACTTATAATAAAGATGAAGATTTAAAAAAATGTTTTTAGTAGTCGTAAGGGTGTATTTATTAGCAATACATATGATCTTAAAAAAACTTGAAAAAAAAACCAAAAAATGGGTATGAACCCCCCCCCCCCCCCCCAACCGGAAAAGTGAGTTTCATACAAAAAACTTGTAGTAAAAATGAAGATTAAAAAAAAAAATTTTATTACTAGTAAGTGTGTATTTATGAACAATACATGCGATATAAAAAATTTGAAAAAAAAACTAAAAAAAAAGGATATGAAACCCACCCAAACCGAAAAAGTGAGCTTGATACAAAAATCTAATAATGAACGTAAAGATTTAACAAAATATTTTTAGTAGTTGTAAGTGTGTATTTACTAGCAATGCATACAATCTAAAAAAACTTTGAAAAAAAAAAAAACCAAAAAAAATGGTTATGAAACCGAAAAAGTGAGCTTAATACAAAAAAAGCTAATAATAAAAATAAAGTACTTATTTTTATACTTTATTTTCATCCAATTGCTTATTTAATTTAAAAAAATTCAGAAATGAAAGAAAAAAAAAAAAAAAATTATCTTGTTCGATAAAATTTTCGAATTCGACGTTTCGGCATATATTACGAATACCTAATAATCGTGTTTTGCAATAGTTTCAAGAAGAAAAAAAAAGAAGCAATTTGTACGAGTCGCCATTTTGTACTTTTAATTTGCACCGCTGCAGGTTCCGTGCCCGCTGGTGCATGCAACGTTTCCCGGTATCTAATCCTCTATTTTCTCGAGCTAATGGCGAAATTAGGTTTGTGTCATAAAAAAAAAAAAAAAAATCCGTTGCGCGCGATGCCGCTAGTTCTTTTATAAATTATACGCAGTCATTCAACTGTTCTCCAGTGGGAAGTTCGTCGCCATTTTTTTTTTTTCTTCATTTTTTAAAATGAATCGTGGCGTAAAAGTTGGAGTGATTCGGCGTAGCTGGACGTGGTGGGGGTATCGGAATGGGGGGGGGGGGGGGGGCGACTAACGAAATTTCACCGGGAGTGGGGGGAGAACAGCAGAAGCAGGCAACGACCTCGAAGCTCCCGGGCCGCGGGTATACACGGGCGCGTGGCAAATTCGAATCGTCAGCTTATGCTCAGCGGCGCTCCTTCCTCATCGTCGGAATTTCATGGGAGAGAGAAGCCCGGTGGTTCGCCGGTTGCGGGGAATAGCGATGGTGTTGTCTCTCGCGATCTTTCGTAGCGGTGCCGGTGGAGCCTCGTCGACGTTCCCCGCCGGCGACGCCGGCTATCCACTCGTGCCAAGGTCATTGATTCCTCCGACAGTTCCGGCTGCGTTTCTGGGCCAGGTTAACCGTCGCGAACGAAACGCGATCCCACTACGCCTCCATCGAGCTATTATTCTCGATTATTTCCTGAGCTGCATGGTTTTTTTTTTTATTTTTTATTTTTTTTTTTCTCACTCTAGAGCGAATGGGGACGAAGGAAGATTTTTTTTTGTTATAGCGGGACAGTTTGTCCCTCCAGTGGGACGGAAAGTGTGAAATCGCATTCCCGACCGAAAACTGAGAAACATTGCCCTTTGGAAAATTTTCGTACGACGCACGGTTCGCGAGATACGAGCGAGCGAAGTTTTCGGCCAATGGGAACGCCCGGCAGACTGTGGCGCCATCTCCCGAGCGACCGCCCATTGGCCGAAAACTTCGCTCGCTCGTATCTCGCGAACCATGCGTCGTACGAAAATTTTCCAAAGGGCAATGTTTCTCAGTTTTCAACGCAGATTACGATCCGATTGTTTTAAGGCATAAATTTTGAGAATTTTTTGTTCTCAGTCTGGTGTTGAAACGAAAACATCTCGTTTGAGACCAAAAAACGGTATCCTATTTCTAGTATCTTCAATTCCGTATTTTTTCCTTATCGACCGTCGACCATTGACTAAAAAAAATGTTTAACGAAAAACGAGCCTCTTCGAAGGTTGCAAAAGTTGCTTATCGGAAGTTCGAGGTTCCCCGTTCTTCGAATTCTCATCGACACAGATGGAAATGCACTTTTCTTAATCGTCGGCAATTATCTTGATAAATTACTCAATCTAGATCCTGAATGTCTTCCTGTTGCAACGTTACGGCGCGTAAATCTTCGTCCCGGTTCGGCGATTCTACGCGAAGCGGCTCCCCCCCCTCCCCCCCCCAACCGCCCCGCCATAACCCAACGTCGTGGAAGTGCGAACTCGTTGAATCGAGTATCCGCGAGTAGATCCGTGAGCATATGCATGTATCTTGTGTTACAGCATAGACATTCTGTTATTCCGGGTATCCCGTTCTTCGTCTTCGTCTTCGTCGGTCAACGACGCGCCGATTTCACTAGTCGTCAATGGAAGGGGGGGGGGGGGGGGGGTCGGATGCGGTCAATCTCATTGGACCCCGCCGCTCTGACGAGGCGATGATGCACGCGTGGAATGTTAAAACACCCTAGCTTTATTTCTTCGTGTACTGAAAAAAAATGTTACTACGGTCCCGAGGTCACGTGACCTCCGGATCGACATACCAGGCATAATATATGTGGCAGGGTGACAAACTTTCTTGACCATTTTACCCCCTCTACAGCGCTGCCATAAATACAGTGGCCGGAGATACGGGAAATCAATTTCCGTTATTTTATTTTATTTTATTTTATTTTATTTTATTTTATTTTATTTTATTTTATTTTATTTTATTTTATTTTATTTTATTTTATTTTATTTTATTTTATTTTATTTTATTTTATTTTATTTCATTTCATTTTATTTTATTTTTCTTGATCCAATTTTGCGATTTAAGTTTCGCGAAATAGTGGAGCGAATTTTCAAGGCTGGGCGGATAAAAAAATTACCAATGTGAGTACAGTTGGAACGTGGGTTTTAGTAGATTTTTTTGTACTTTAACTTTAAACCGCAGTTCTGAGAGACTGCTGTACTTAATTGGCCGATGATAATCGTATCAAGAAGTAATTAAGTGAATTCCATTGAAAAAGCTGGTAATTAAACGATAAAATTATACCGGACCGAAGTAGAGACCATTGAGTTCCGGTCTGTTTCAATTCTATTTTTTTGCCACTTCTTCCGATTGCTTGACAAATGAATCTGAGGAAAATTTTACGGTATTTTTTTTTTTGTTGGTAAAACAAATCAAATGATTATTATTAAGTGTATTACATTATGCAATCTAACTATAGCGATAACCCTTCTAATTATATGATTAAGGTTTAAACATAACGACGATAATTTATCGGTCGTCAATAATCAACAACACTTAATAATACTTAATAATCACTAACACTTAATAATACCCAATAATAATAATTATTATTGATAATTATTAGATAAGATAAATAAAATAAGATAAATAAATGATAAACGTCAGCTTCGAGTCGTTCGTACAAATCTGCCTTACCATCGGACTTCCGGCTCCGGCTTCCCAACATGGCCACGCCGAGCGCACGTCTCGCCTCTCACTCCGAAGAACCGGATAAATAACCGGTCGGGTAAATAAAAAAGAGACGAATAAAAATAAGATAAATAAAAATGAGATGAATAAAAATAAGATGAATAAAAATAAGATGAATAAAAATAAGATGAATAAAAATAAGATGAATAAAAATAAGATGAATAAAAATAAGATGAATAAAAATAAGATAAATAAAAATAAGATAAGTAAAAATAAGATAAGTAAAAATAAGATAAGTAAATGATAATTCGTAATAATGAGACGACAGCTTCGAGTCGTTCGTACAAATCTGCCTTACCATCGGACTTCCGGCTCCGAGCTTCCCAAGATGGCCGCGCCGCGCGCTCGTCTCGCCTCTCACTCCGAGAAACCCACGTGCTCGTTGTATCAAAACAAACGTGTCTCCACCGAGCCGAGGACTCTCGTTTACCTCAGCTTTCCCATATTTTTAAGCCTACGAAAAGCGCGACCGAAAAAACCACACTAGGAATTCGAAGAGATCGACGAAAAAAAAAACCCCCCCAAACTCGGAGACCAAATCTCGATCAACAATGAAACCCTGCTGCGCATGCGCGAAGGAAAATTCCCGGTACAAGTGCCCGACTTGTCTGCAACCGTAGTAAGTTTTTGAGAGTTTTTAAGTCTTTTATCAATTTTTAAAAATATAGTTATTTATAATAAGTCGTCAATACCCGCGGTCGGTAAAACAGAAAAATTTTCCATAATTTCTTCGGTCGCACGAAATTACATCTAAATTTACAGATTTTTTTTTTTTTTTTTCTATGAAAAAAAAATATCTTAATTTTAAAAAATTGCAATTGTTAATGTTTTTTTTTTTTTTTTACAGTTGTTCGGCGGTTTGCTGCAAGAGCCACAAGGAAACGGGCTGCGAGCGACCCGAGCCGGAGCCGTCCGAGGGCGACGCCTCGAGAGCTTCGGGCATGTACGACTTTCCCACGGAGGACACCGTGCGGCCAGAAAAATTGGCGCTTCTCAGGGGCAGCGAAGACGTTGGAGAGTGCTTGAAAAATCCGCACGTCCGCGACATCGTCGCTGCGATTTTGAACAATCCGGATCCGACCGAAGCCATTGGACTGGCCATGACCGAACCTATTTTCGTAGAGCTCGCAGACGCTTGCCTTCGGTTGGTCGAACCGCCGGACGCAGAGAGACCCGCCTAGTCACTTAACTCTTTGAAAATTTAACGCTGTTTGGTACGCAATATATATTTTTTTTTTTCTTCAAAATTAGAGAAAAAAAAACTGATGTTAAATGCTTAAAAAAATGTTTTTTCAAACGCATGAAAATAAATACAAACAAAACGACACCAAGGTCCTCACCTAGGTGCCGTTTTGTTCGTATTTATTTTCATGCGTTTAAAAAAAAAAAAAAAAATGTTAACAAAAAAAATCTGCGTTTTCACGAAACGTGAAGTTCCTACGAAAAAAATGGTCGTCGAGAGGGCGCTAATGTTTTTTTACGAACAATTATCGTCGGAAACGAAGCGGTATATTATGAGGAATCGATATGAAGATTTTTATACTCAACTTTTTTTTTTCTCGTTCTCAGAGACAAAAAATGCGGCTCGATGGTAGCGAAACTCGGACAATCGATGCCGAATTCGGCAACGTCGGTGTATCGAGAGGACTTTCGGAGGCAGAATGGCAGTGCGTGAGGAAAAAACGTATTTATAAAAAAAAAAAAAAAAAAAAAAAAGCGAGACGCCATTTATTTTACAAGAAAATTTTTTCTCCGGAGATTTTCATGACGTTCTCATGTTGAAAAATTACATTTAGAATCCATATGTGGATGGATAGGTGTGTGTTTGTGCGTGTAAAATTGTAAGCTCCATAACTCAATAACGGTCGCATTAATCGGGCCGAAATTACCGTTAACTAACGTTAGTAACAATTTTTACCGGTAATAAAAATTACGGTTATTTAAGTAACGACAGTGCGGCCAACCAGCCCACACGTATTTATAATGCGATTGTAATAAAATGTGTACGTTATTGCGTGTCGTTAGTCCATTCACTTAGAAAATTTGGGCTCGATAGCTCAATTTTTTTTACACGGATTTTCGGGCGATTTCGTCAACGCACTCTGCAGGTAAGTTATCGACGCTGAGTAAGTATGAGATATTGTAGTTCAGCCGGTAAGATCGGTCGCGATTGATTTATCATCGTGAAACGGTAAGTTATCAAAAAAGTCAACATTCTACTATATAAGACTTTGTAAAACCTGTTGCTGTAACATGAATCTGTATCCATCCGGACAGCACTGTTGACGTCACTCTATAGTTTTCTGTTACAGGTATTCAACAGAATCAGATCCAAAATGCGTATCCTGCGAATTTCAACTGTTCGAATTTGAAAAAATTTCGGAGCTTTTATAAACATTATCTTAAGTTATTATTTATTATTATTATTATTATATAATGTATTATTAGCGACAAATTCGTAGAAACAACTACCGTGGCAAGTTCCGCGACTTGAAAAACCATCACCAAACTACCTTTAAAGCGATCGAGTAAACGACCGGTTGTTTTCGGACAAAAATACGTCAGCGAAAACGACTGTCAAAACGACTTTATCCGTTTCGGTACCAGCCGCATACGAGCAGCTTCCAGGGAGGGCTTTCAGTCAGGTGGTTTTACAATTAATGAGCGAATGAACTACCGCGAAAATGACTTCAAAATACCTTTCAGTCCGGTCGTTTTTTTTATTTTCAACCGAAGAAACGACCGCATTAAGGACAACCGGACTGAGAGGGCTTTTGAACGGTTGTTTCCGCGGTAGTTCGTCCGGTCATAAAATGTAACGACCTGACTGAAAGCTCTCACCGGAAGCTGTTTGTATGTGGCTCGCAAGGACGCGGATGAAGTTGTTTTGACAGTCGTTTTCGCGGACGTATTTTTGTCCAAAAACGACCGGTCGTTTACTCGGTCGCTTTGAAGGTAGTTTGGTGGTGGTTTTTCAAGTCGGGGAACTTGCCAGGGGTAGGAGAGGAGCAGATTTCTCATCGCCTTGAGAAATTATACCTGTCGGCGAATGACAATAATATGGAAGTAATTCAAAGCAACATGATTTATAGAACAACTTTGTTTATTATAAAATTTCTGTGCCACTACATTTGAAAACCTTAAGATATTTTTTAACGTACATGCTTCGTCGTCGCTTTCCACAAACATTATGATTCCTCGAGATCGAGCGTTGGATCTAACGACGATTTGAAAATAAGTGACGTAAATTAAATCGACGATTTAATGACGGAAACCACGAACCTTTTTTTGCGGTTGCTCCACAAGCTGACAGAACACGGACCCGCTCTCGTCGCTTTGCGGATTTCAAACGTATCCAACAAATCACAATTTCCCCAATGAAACATACAAGAGAACACAATGATCCTACACCGAGGATCACAAAAGCGAATCTTAAATCGTCGAAAGTCATGATTCGCCGCACCGTATTTTTTTTAACTTCATCGTCGTCCACTAACTGAAGCCGTAATGTTTCGAATACTGGATTTGACTGGGATAACCCAGCTTCAAACAATGTCCTCAATATCTCCTCTATTCTACGTTTAAAAATATTAGGATCCGTGGTTAAATAAAATAAATAATCATGTGATATTGGCTCTCTGCTCACGTGGAGTTTCCATCGAGTCGCGTCTCTTATGGTGCCTATATAATCCAGTGCACAAACAGCTAAGGGATCGCGCAACACGTACTGGCTACAGTTCCATAATTCCGGTAGTTCGATGACACATTTGGCAAGGATCGGATCCGCAGTAAGTTTGGTAACAGAGTCTTTCGAATTGTACAATGTATAACCCAATTTCGGAATATCTTTTCTCGTTTGCACATTTGGATAAGGTATGACTGTCGTCAATAACGTTGCCAAATTACCTGTATAAATGGCTTGCAGTGTTACCACGAACATAAACAGACTAGTCAAGTAAAGTGTCGGTGCAACATTCTGGGGTAATGTCGTGAGACCCGTGTTACAGGTTAACCTCACAAGATTCAATAGCGCCGGTATCACAGGCTGGCCTAGAAAAAATTTGAAAAACAGGAAAGTAATCAAGTACACCACCCACATGCCAAACCGAGACTCCCTGTCAATGACCGACAGGACCTTGTTCAGTTGCGTCTTGTGATGGGTATGTTGGGTTACGGCAAATATCGGCCATTGATCCAGTCGTACGATCATAAGGCCAACATGTCTTCGTAGAAGTTCGGGTTGGCTTGAGAGTGGTTGGGATTGCAGAACTATTCCCGGGTCTAACGGGTCTAACCGTCCCCTAGTTATCACCTCCGACACGTTCATAGCATTTACGATATTGTCGATCATCCATCGCTTTTCGTTGAATGTCGTTGTCATGAATAATTTCTTGGAACCCTGTAGCTTTGCTCGGGCCATCTTGGACAAGAACACTTTACGGTTGAAGATAGCGGGACCTTTATGCGTCATGAAGCTCATTGGGTAACCGGCTACATTGCCCGTCTTCGCAAAGTTAATAGACTCGCAAGACTGTCCTCCCTCTCGATACAATCGCGAGAACAAGAAACTAGAGGGTCGGTTCTTTCTTCTATCAATTCGGTATTCCTTCACGAAATTCCAGACTTTCGGTGCTCGTCGCATAAATGGATTGGAATTCCAGATCAGTATAGATTCCTCACCGCTCCAACAAAGAAATTGGACATTGAGCAGACCCAATCGAGTTGTTACAAACATAAATATGTCGACCGACGAGCATTGCTTCGTCAGTTCGGGCCTCGTGTCCACTATGAGAAAGCTTGCGTCGTAATTCCACCAAATATAATCCTCGAGCCTGATGAGCAAATCGTAGAGGTTCTGTAGAGAGTCAACTGCAATTACGAACACTTGCAGTTTGTGCGATCGTGCGGTGTCCCAGTTATCATTGCTCGCTTCATTGACCAATACTACAGGGATGAAATGGTTTAACCGAAGTGCCTTGAGGATCGAACCATCCGCATCGCCGATAATGCCGATTGCATTGCCTGGATCTCCGTAGCACGTCATCGCGATGTCGACCTGAAATCCGTCAAGTCGTACAAGACTTCAGCATTCTCGAAAAAAAAGAGTGTTATAATTGTATGCATTATTGACGTCACTTCCGGTTCAAAACCTAGATTTTGAGACCGAAAGTGATATTTTTCCGTATGACGTCTATAATCACGACTCCGAGAATTATAGAATTTATAAAACGTATTTTAGAAAAGACTGCTAACCGAAAACTATCATCGTCACGGTGGAAGATCGAAAAATAATGGACTAAAACATGTGACGACGCTCAAAATCGAGCAGCGGCGTGATGGTCATGGATGATCTTGAGAATTTATTGTATTTAGAATAGTCCAGAATAGTATAGTTTAAAATAATTTGAAATATTTAGAATATATGGGGCATTTCAAACTGGGTGTAATCCTCCGCATCTTTGGTCGGCAAAACGATTAGAAGTAAAGATCAGTCGATTGTGAGTTATCGCTCGACAATTTTTGTACAAAGTTCGGTCAAAGCTGAATAGATTCAGGAAAAATGTTCTTTCAAGGGATATATTTGCATCTCAATTATAACGTCGATTATGACGAATAGAAAGTTACAGGGTACTTGAGGTTTCACCGAAAGACGAATAATACTTCACATTGAGGATTACGTAAACTTACAGCGGCTCGGTAGAGACGGTCGAGATGTTGCGGCCCCATGGAATTCGAAACGATTCCAGCTATGCACGAGTCCGCAAGCAGAGCCAGAAGCACGATCGAGAACACAGCTCGGTTCATTGCGTTTATGTTTGAGTCTACCGTCTGGAAATTGAAATAAAAAATTATCTAACACCAAACTTTAATTTCACTGCTTTTAAGGTAGTCCTAGCGGACAGCCTGAGCCCACATGAGTTCAGAGAGAATTGAGAGATAATTGCGAACACTTCTCGATGGGATAAAAATTCGAAAAAAATCAAGCATATGGAAGGTGCTGAAAAGATTGATTTTACATAATAATAACTCCAAAATATTATTAACAAATGCATTAAAAAAAAAAAATTGTTCAACAAATTCCCCGGCAACTTAACTTTTTGTTCATATAAAAACAATTTGTTAATCTCTTTGAATACGTATGAATTTTTTCAGAATTTTATCTATTTTTTGAAAATCACGTTTTTTTATTAACTAAAAACGCAATTTTCAAAAATTATACAAAATTCTGAGAAAATTCATACGTATTCAAAAAGATTAACTTATTGTTTTTACATGAACAAAAAGTTAAGTTGCCGGAAGATTTGTTGAACAATTTTTTTTTTCATTCATTTGTTAATAACATTTTGGAATTATTATTATGCAAAATCAATCTTTTCAGTACCTTCCATATGGTTGATTTTTTCCAGATTTTTATCTCATCGCGAAGTATTCGCAATTCCACTCTCAATTCGCTCCGAACTCACGTGGGCTCAGGCTGTCCGCAAGGACCACCTTAAGTATCGCTGTAGGTATATCCGTTTCGTAATTAGACAACACTTCGGGATAGACTAAAAAAAAATATAGTGACTGGTGGTTCTTGCCAGGACAATGATCAAGTCGTCGTTCTCTTCGTATGACAGTGCACGACCAATTCACGCGTCACCCAACTATCACTTCCCTGCAGGTCACTTCCCTGGGGAAGTGCCGGCTTATCTCCAGTAAATATCGCGGCTCTAGCGACAGCAAAAAAACCTTGCGTGATGCCTGCGTACACGTGGCCGATCGGATCTCACCTAACAATCGACGGATTATCACCGAATTGAACACCAAAAAACATTCGACATTAGTCCACTTCGGGCGAAATTTTGAGCCCGATAAATTAATATTTTTGCAATCTAGAGAACTGACCAACTTTAGGTATCAACTTTTTATTATTATCAGGTTTTTTCCAGTAACGAAACGAATTCACATTTAGACCCAAAGGTCGCGCGTGTCACGTACATTACACAAGCCAGAGCGACTTTTCAAATGCTATTTGCCGCACAAATATTGCAATCCAGTTGGGAATACTTGTTGCGATCCACTTTTTCATAAATCAACAAACGACGACGGCGGGCATGCAAAATTAATTTATGACGTACGAATTCCCGAGTTCAACTGTAGAAAGGAAACAGCGAATTGTCCGTTCTCATTGCCACAGCAAACGGCGTCGGTCGTTTTTCAATTTGGCTCGAAGTGTTTGGCAATTGAGAGACGGCTTTACCTTCCGGTGACGACAAAACGCTGAAAGTTGACGCGCATATTTTGTTGCTGTAATAGTAATTTTATAAATATATATATAGATATATAGATAAATATATATATATATATATATATATATATATATATATATATATATATATATACTAGCGGGTTATTGTGGCTCGCGCGCTTCGCGCGCTCGCACCCATTTCTGGACGAAAACCCTTATTATTCCAAATACTTCAAAAGACGGGTTCAATACTTGGATGGGTGACCGCGGTCACCCATCCAAGTACTGCTCCCCCCCCCCCATGATTCTTGACACGGCGGCGATAGCGGCGAAATCCTTTCAGTTCAGTACTTGGATGGGTGACCGCGGTCACCCATCCAAGTACTCCCCCCCCCCCCCCCTCGATTCTTGACACGGCGGCGGCGACAGCGGCGAAATCTTTTTATATTATAGAGAGATATATATATATATATATTGTGAGAATATCGAAATTTTGTTGCCGAGTTTTTGTTACTCCGATTGGCTGTGATAGTTGGTGACGCGTGAACTGGTCGTGCACTTTCATACGAAGAGAACGACGACTCGATCATTGTCCTGGTAAGAACCACCAGTTACTATCTTTTGCTTCCTCATAGAGGAAGCTTTGTGATGGTGAAAAAAAAAAAATTTCGAGATTTTAATGAAAACGTGTTCAGAATGTTCCAAAACATCGAAAAATCACATTTAGAAAAAAATTTCCGGATGTATGTGTGTGTATGTGTGTGTGAATCGGAAGCGAAAAATTCAAACCGCTATGACTCGAGAACGCCTCCACGAATCCGGCTGAAATTTTGCACATAGCTTGTGCGGTTAATAGTCAATGTTTCTGTAAAATTTTGTCAAAAAATTGTCAGTTATTTTTTTTGTACGCCATTTTTAATTTCTTCGAAAATGTCTGTACGCACTGTAGCGTTCGTAATTTTTTAGCTGTCGGGCTAAAAATGCGTACACAGATAGAATCTGATCACCCGGGGATCCCATTAAAATTTCAAGAAAATCGATCGAACCGTTTAAATTTTATGTCATTTTGAATTTTTTGAATTTCATGCAATTTTTTTTTTTTTTTTTTTTAAGACGCATTTTTTTTGGATCAAATATTCAGCCAAAATATTCATTCGAGCCAAAAATACAGACAATGCTTCCTCATAGAAGAGGCTTCGCGAATAAAGGAACATTATGAGAAAGCGATATGAAAATTTCAATTTCCAACTTTATGAGGAGGCGCTATGAAAATTTCAATTTTCAACTTTTTTTTAGTCTATCCCGAAGTGTTGTCTACTAACGAAACGGATATACCTATAGCGATACTTGAAAGCAGTGATATTAAAGGTTGGTGTTAGATAATTTTTTATTTCAATTTCCAGACGGTAGACTCAAACATAAGCGCAATGAACCGAGCTATGTTCTCGATCGTCCTTCTGGCTCTGCTTGCGGACTCGTGCATAGCTGGAATCGTTTCGAATTCCATGGGGCCGCAACATCTCGACCGTCTCTACCGAGCCGCTGTAAGTTTATTTAATCCTCAATGTGATGTATTATTCGTCTTTCGGTGAAACCTCAAGTACCCTGTAACTTTCTATTCGTCATAATCGACTTTATAGTTGAGATGCAAATATATCCCTTGAGAGAACATTTTTCCTGAATCTATTCAGCTTTGACCGAACTTTGTACAGAAATTGTCGAGCGATAACTCATAATCGACTGATCTTTACTTCTAATCGTTTTGCCGACCCAAGATGCGGAGGATTACACCCAGTTTGAAATGCCTCATATATTCTAAATATTTCAAATTATTTTAAACTATACTATTCTGGACTATTCTAAATACAATGAATTCTCAAGATCATCCATGACCATCACGCCGCTGCTCGATTTTGAGCGTCGTCACATGTTTTAGTCCATTGTTTTTCGATCTTCCACCGTGACGATGATAGTTTTCGGTTAGCAGTCTTTTCTAAAATACGTTTTATAAATTCTATAATTCTCGGAGTCGTGATTATAGACGTCGTACGGAAAAATATCACTTTCGGTCTCAAAATCGAGGTTTTGAACCGGAAGCGACGACAATAATGCATACAATTATAAAACTCTTTTTTTCGAGAATGCTGAAATCTTGTACGACTTGACGGCTTTCAGGTCGACATCGCGATGACGTGCTACGGAGATCCAGGCAATGGAATCGGCATTATCGGCGATGCGGATGGTTCGATCCTCAAGGCACTTCGGTTAAACCATTTCATCCCTGTAGTATTGGTCAATGAAGCGAGCAATGATAACTGGGACACCGCACGATCGCACAAACTGCAAGTGTTCGTAATTGCAGTTGACTCTCTACGGAACCTCTACGATTTGCTCATCAGACTCGACGATTATATTTGGTCGAACTACGACGCAAGCTTTCTCATAGTGGACACGAGGCCCGAACTGACGAAGCAATGCTCGTCGGTCGACATATTTATGTTTGTAACAACTCGATTGGGTCTGCTCAATGTCCAATTTCTTTGTCGGAGCGGTGAGGAATCCATACTGATCTGGAATTCCAATCCATTTATGCGACGAGCACCGAAAGTCTGGAATTTCGTGAAGGAATACCGAATTGATAGAAGAAAGAACCGACCCTCCAGTTTCTTGTTCTCGCGATTGTATCGAGAGGGAGGACAGTCTTGCGAGTCTATTAACTTTGCGAAGACGGGTAATGTAGCCGGTTACCCAATGAGCTTCGTGACGCATGTAAATCCCGCTGTGTTCAACCGTAAAAAGATATTGTACCAGATGGCCCGAGAAAAGATACAGGGTTCCAAGAAATTATTCATGACAACGGCATTCAATGAACAACGATGGATGATCGACAATATCGTGAATGCCATGAACGTGTCGGAGGTGATAACTAGGTTACGGTTAGACCCGTTAGAACCGGGAATATTTGTGCACGCCCATTTGCTCTCAACCAAACCCGAACTTCTACGAAGACACGTTGACCGTTTGATCATACGACTGGATCAATGGCCGATATTTGCCATAACCCAACATACCCATCACAAGACGCAACTGAACAAGGTCCTGTCGGTCATTGACAGGGAGTCTCGGTTTGGCATGTGGGTGGTGTACTTGATTACTTTCCTGTTTTTCAAATTTTTCCTAGGCCAGCCTGTGTTACCGGCGCTGTTGAATCTTGTGAGGTTAACCTGTAACACGGGTCTCACGACATTACCCCAGAATGTTGCGCCGACACTTTACTTGACTAGTCTACTTATGTTCGTGGTAACACTGCAAGCCATTTATACAGGTAATTTGGCAACTTTATTGACCACAGTCATACCTTATCCAAATGTGCAAACGATAGAAGATATTCCGAAATTGGGTTATACACTGTACAATGCGAAAGACGCTGTTACCAAACTTACTGCGGATCCGATCCTTGCCAAATGTGTCATCGAACTACCGGAATTTTCGAACTGTAGCCAGTACGTGTTGCGCGATCCCTTAGCTGTTTGTGCATCGGATTATATAGATACCATAAGAGACGCGAGCCGATGGAAACTCCACGTGAGCAGAGAGCCAATATCACATGAGTATTTATTTTATATTGCGACGGATCGTAATATTTTTAAACGTAGAATAGAGGAGATATTGAGGACATTGTTTGAAGCTGGGTTATCCCAGTCAAATCCAGTATTCGAAACATTACGGCTTCAGTTAGTGGACGACGATGAAGTTAAAAAAAATACGGTGCGGCGAATCATGACTTTCGACGATTTGAGATTCGCTTTTGTGATCCTCGGTGTAGGATCATTGTGTTCTCTTGTATGTTTCATTGGGGAAATTGTAATTTGTTGGATACGTTTGAAATCCGCAAAGCGACGAGACCGGGTCCGTGTTCTGTCAGCTTGTGGAGCGACCGCAAAAAAAGGTTCGTGGTTTCCGTCATTAAATCGTCGATTTAATTTACGTCGCTTATTTTCAAATCGTCGTTAGATCCAACACTCGATCGCGAGGAATCATAATGTTTGTGGAAAGCGACGACGAAGCATGTGCGTTAAAAAATATCTTAAGGTTTTCAAATGTAGTGGCACAGAAATTTTATAATAAACAAAGTTGTTCTATAAATCATGTTGCTTTGAATTACTTCCATATTATTGTCATTCGCCGACAGGTACAATTTCTCAAGGCTATGAGAAATCTGCTCCTCTCCTACCCCTGGCAAGTTCCCCGACTTGAGAAACCACCACCAAACTACCTTCAAAGCGACCGAGTAAGCGACCGGTCGTTTTTGGACAAAAATACGTCCGCGAAAACGACTGTCAAAACGACTTCATCCGCGTCCGTGCGAGCCACATACAAACAGCTTCCAATGAGAGCTTTCAGTCAGGTCGTTACATTTTATGACTGGACGAACTACCGCGGAAACAACCGTTCAAAAGCCCTCTCAGTCCGGTTGTCCTTAATGCGGTCGTTTCTTCGGTTGAAAATAAAAAAAACGACCGGACTGAAAGGTATTTTGAAGTCATTTTCGCGGTAGTTCATTCGCTCATTAATTGTAAAACCACCTGACTGAAAGCCCTCCCTGGAAGCTGCTCGTATGCGGCTGGTACGGAAACGGATAAAGTCGTTTTGACAGTCGTTTTCGCGGACGTATTTTTGTCCGAAAACGACCGGTCGTTTACTCGATCGCTTTAAAGGTAGTTTGGTGGTGGTTTTTCAAGTCGCGGAACTTGCCAGGGATTCTGTTCTCTTGTTTCTAATTTTTTAGAAATGTCCTCCCTTAAGCATAGTATCGTTTTTATCTATAATCCTTTGTTTACATTGGTTTCTCTGCAATAGGCTTTATCGGCGTAGTCGATCTGTCCCTTTAAATAATGGCGACGAGCGGGTCACTTCCCTGGGGAAGTGCCGGACACGAAGCTTATCTCCAGTAGGTATCGCGGCTCTAGCGACAGCAAAAAACCTTGCGTGATGGCTGCGTACACGTGGCCGACCGGATCTCACCTAACAATCGACGGATTATCACTGAATTGAATACCAAAAATCGTTCGACATTAGTCCACTTTGGTAGAAATTTTAAGCCCGATAAATAAACATTCTTACAATCTATCGGACAAAAGGTATCAACTTTTTATTATTGGTATGGTTTTTTTTTTAAATAACGAAACGTTGTTATATCGAACGAATTGAAATGTAGAAGAAAAGGTCGCGCGTGGCACGTACGATAGAACAAAAGCCAGAGCGAAAGTTTAAATGCCATTTACCGCACAAATATTGCAATGCAGTTGGGAATACTTGTGGCGATACATTTTGTTTTTTTTTTTTCATAGATCAACAAACGACGAAGGCTGGCATGCAAAGTTTGTTTATGACGCACGAATTGCCGAGTTCGACCGTGAAAGGGAGGCGGCGAATCGTCCATTCTCATTCCAACAGCAACCGGAATCGGTTGTTCTTCAATTTGGCTCTGTGTTCGGTAATTAAGAGACGACTTTACAAGCTGGCAACGACAAAACGCTGTTTGTGAGAATATCGAGGTCCTGTCGATGAGTTCCCATTAATCCGATTGGCTGCGATTGTCGGTGACGCGTGAATTTGTCGAGTACGACCATAAGAGGGGAACGACGACTTCATCGTTGTCCTCGTAACAGCCACCATCTTCGCTGACCTTCTTTTGTCTATCCTGAAGTGTTATAGTTGACGAATTTAAGGTTGTTAGCTTGTCTACTTACGAAACGGATATATGTTCAGTGATACTGAAAATCAGTAAATTTAAAGTTCGGTAAATAAATGACGTGATACATTTTTTCTTATTTCCATACGTTAGATCCAAATACAAACGCAATGAACCGAGCTATCTTCTCGATCGTCCTTTTGGCTGTGCTTGCGCACTCGTGCGTAGCCGAAATTGTTATGAAGACCGCGGAACCGCGAGATCTCAAGCGCCTCTACCGAGCTGCCGTAAGTTTATTAAATCCTTGAGTTGATGTGTCATTCGTCCTTCGGTGAAACCGTTTAACTGCCCATTTGTTATAGTTGACGTTAAAATTGAGACAACAATAAATTGTTCGAGATAAATTCTTCCTGAAGCTGTTCGGCTTTCGCCGAACTTTAAATTGATTCCTTATCTATATCGTTATTGTCTATCATTGTTACAATTTAATGTATCCCTCATGATAATGAACCATTGATCACCATTAAGAGAAACCATTGGGATAACGATTGGAATATGTCTAATGGTAAATTGGCGGACTATTCGGACAACCATTCAATATCTCAACGGTAACCATTCAATTTCTCAATGGTAACCATTCAATTTCCCAATGGTAACCATTAAATTTCCCAATGGTAGCCATTAAATGACCCAATGGTAACCATACAATTTTTTAATAGTCACCATTTTGTTTATTATTTTAAAGCAAATAATATGAAGAAAAAAAAATCCATATTTTATTCTTGTATTAGAGACTTTCTGCCTTGTTACTATTGCTTATGAGACAAATCTCAATCTAATTATGTTGGGAAAAACTTTCGACTGACGTTGCGATCGAACCGACGACCAGTTTTTTTAGGTTTAGGCTTGGCCGGATTTCCTTTAACCACCCAAAGAACGACCAGCGTGTTTGAGCGGACGTTACCTCGGTCGTTTCTCGGTCGTTGAAGCAAAAGACGACCAAATCTAAACCGACAAAATGGTCGTTTCGTCGGTTGCTTTATGGTCATCAAAACGGCACAAAACGATCGGTCGTTTTTTTTGGTCGTATGGTGGTCGCTTGACTTGCTAGGGAACCCATCGGCTGCGGACTTCCGTATAGAATCTAAAGTGTACATCGGGTCAATCGGACTCTAAACCATTATATATCTAAAAGAAAAATTATTTATGTACTTGTAAAAAAAAAAAAAAAAAAAAAAAACACTTCTTCTGCAAAAAATGTATTCAAAGGTCAAGCGATTAGATTCAGTAGATTCAGTCATCCAAAAAGTATACTCAAGTCAAAGCTTTGCACTATTTTACTTGGTTTCGAACCGGAAGTGACGCACATAATAGATACAAGTATAATACTCATTTTTTTTTTTCGCGATTGCTAAACCTAGTTCGACTTGACTTTCAGGTCGATGTCGCGACGACATGCTACGGAGATCCAGGCAGTGCAGTTGGCATTGTCGGCGATACGGATGGCTCAATCCTCAAGGAACTTCGCTCGAACCATTTCATCCCTGTGGTATTGATCAACGGATCGAACTACAGCATTCGCAAAGATGACATCGCAAAATTGCACATACTACGAGTGTTCATAATTACCGTTCATTCTCCAAAGTACTTCAACCGTTTACTCTTCGAGCTCAGACAGTCAATTTGGTGGAACAGCTACGCAAACTTTCTCATAGTGGACATGAGGAACGAAAGGACCGACGTTCAATGCACGTCGATCGACTGGTTTATGTTCATGGCGACTCGGAACGGTATACTGAATGTACAATTTATTTGCGACTTTCGCGGACGACGCTTGAACGAAGTACTGATTTGGAATTCCAATCCATTCATGCATCGAGCTCCGAAAGTCTGGGGATTCTTCAAGAAATTCAATTTTACATCGAGCGAAGATAAACGCAATCACTTTTTGTTCGTCCGAATTTACGAAGAGGGAGGCCAGTCTTGCGAGTCCATTAACTTCGATAAGACGCGGAATGTCGGTGGTTACCCACTACGCTTCGCAGTAAATATGCCTGCCTCTTACTTGCAACATGACTTCGACTTCTCTGGAGGTTATAAAAAAGATGGTGGGTTCTCAACGATCAGCATAGTCGCAAAATGGTCGTACGATGAGCACCGCTGGTTTATCGACAATATCGTAACTGCCATGAACGCGTCGTCGGTGATCAGCGACGAGCTGAAACCACCGGGAATATTACTTCTACCCATCTATCTATCGAGCCACATCAAAACCGTTAGAAATCGTGCAGCAGGTATGCTTATAAATCCGAAGGAAGTGCCGGTCTTCGCGGTAACCCAACATACCCCTCACATGTCGCAACTGGACAAGATCTTGTCGGTTATCGACCGAGAGTCCCGGATTGGCATGTGGATCGTTTACTCGATTACATTCCTGTTCTTCAAATTTTTTATGGGCCAGTCTGTCACACCGGCCCTATTGAATCTCGTGCGTTTAACGTGCGGCACCGGTCTCACGACGTTGCCCCAGAACGTTGCACCGACACTTTACTTGACCAGTCTCTTTATGTTCGTGGTGACACTTCAAGCAATTTATACCGGCAACCTAGCGACTCTACTGACAACCACCATACCTTATCCAAACGTGCAAACGAGGAAGAATATTCCTAAGTTAGGTTATAAAATTTACATTTCGGAAGGCGATCATACAAAACTCACTGCTGATCCAATTCTGGATGGATGTGTCATCGAAATACCGCGTTTAAACACCTGTATCGAGTACGTGTTGCGCGATCCGTTGGGTGTGTGTGTCATGCCTTACAACCGTGCCATAATGGAGGCGGACAAATGGAAACTGCACATCAGCCGAGATCCAGTACTACACGAGTATACGATTTATATAATGTCGAGGCCAAATCTCCTTGAACGCAGGGTACAGGAAGTATTGACGACATTGTTCGAAACTGGATTACACAATTCGGAAACAGCTCTCAAAAGTTTGAAGCTTCAGTTCGTGGACGACGATGAGGTTAAAAAGAATATGGAGCGAAGAGTCATGACTTTTGACGATTTAAGATTCGCTTTTGTCATCCTCGGTGTAGGATTAGTGTGTTCCTTCGTATGTTTTATCGGGGAAATTGTAATTTGCAGGATACGTTTGAAAATTGCGAATCGACGAAACCGGGTCCGTGTTCGAACGGCTTGGGTAGTAACCAAAAAAAAAATTTCATGGTTTCCGTCGTTAAATTGTCGATTTAATTTAAGCCACTTATTTTCAAATCGTCGTTAGCATTAACAAGTTGACGGACCGCAAACGGACCGAAAAACGGACACGTCCGTTGGGGAACGAAACGGACCGTAAAAAACGACAAAACGGACTGTACATTTTTCGTTGGCATTTGATCTTTTTTCGGTTGCGGAAACCGAAAACGGACCGAACGATTTTTTTCGCAAAAATTTCCTTTGGTCCGTTTTTGGTTCCCGCAACAAAGATTCATCCACAGGTATAATTTCTCAAGACGATGAGAAATCTCCTCCGCTCCTACACTGAGACAAGGATCTCAGAGAAACTAGTCTTGTGGAAAATTTTGATCAGGCAACGTCGTACACCAGCGTCAGAACTGCCGATACGAGCGTGAGCGAAATTTTCAACTAGTGGGCTAAAGTTTTCTACACAAGTGGATTAAAATCGAAACAATTTTCCCTATGAAAATTTGTGGGAATGGGTCGTTCGGGTTTCCATTCGACTACCGTTGGTATAACAGAACGTTCTCCAGACGACTGTGAGCCGATGTCTGCTCGCGAAGAAGTTGTCGCCGCGATTCCGTGAAAATAGAGCTCTGCATTACCGACGGTCGGACCGCAGTTACGACCTCGCTTATCCGGTCGTCGATTGACCGAGGCGACTCACTCGAACACTCCGTATTAAAAGCACGTGAAATACTGCGGCTGATAAAGAAGTGTAATTAAATTTATCACCGATTGTGTAAATAAAAAAATATATATATTTATTTTAATGTTTTTTTTTTTTTTTTCAAAAATAGAAAAAAAATATTATTTTAAGAAAAATCTTGAAACATTGAAGAGGATTGTCGTCGATTAGTTTGGTACTTATTGTCATGCATTTATAAATCTTTTTTTTTTTTTTTTAAGGAAAATCCGATGCACATGCAACGCAAAATTTCGATAAAAAATTATTATCAAACTTATCAACCGAAGCGGCTCGTGTTCGCAACGAGCCGCTTCGTCGGCAGTGCCTTTGTCAAGCTTGGAAAATTACGTAGATCGTCGAGAGATTACCAGAACTACGGATTTTCGATAAATTCAAAATTCGTCGCGTTCGGGACGATAGCTCGTTACGTAAGGTTCGAGATCGTCCGGAGCCTTGACACCGTCGAGTTCCACTCCCAGAGCGTGATATCTCTTCCTCACGTGATGAGCCACCATCTTCGGTTCTCTCGTTCTCGTGAAAATGCCCTTCTTGTTACCTCCGACACGCGTAAAAGCTGAAGAGCAGAAAATATAGATATATATATATATCTAACTTATAACAATATGATCGATGGATCGATGGATCGATGGATCGATGGATCGATGGATCGATGGATCGATGGATCGATGGATCGATGGATCGATGGATCGATGGATCGATGGATCGATGGATCGATGGATCGATGGATCGATGGATCGATGGATCGTTGGATCGATGGATCGTTGGATCGATGGATCGTTGGATCGATGGATCGTTGCATCGATGGATCGATGGATCGATGGATCGATGGATCGTTGGATCGATCGATCGTTGGATCGATGGATCGATGGATCGTTGGATCGATGGATCGTTGGATCGATGGATCGATGGATCGTTGGATCGATGGATCGATGGATCGATGGATCGTTGGATCGATGGATCGTTGGATCGATGGATCGTTGGATCGTTGGATCGATGGATGGTTGGATCGATGGATGGTTGGATGGTTGGATCGATGGATGGTTGGATCGTTGGATCGATGGATCGTTGGATCGATGGATCGTTGGATCGATGGATCGTTGGATCGATGGATCGTTGGATCGATGGATCGTTGGATCGATGGATCGTTGGATCGATGGATCGTTGGATCGATGGATCGTTGGATCGTTGGATCGATGGATCGTTGGATCGATGGATCGATGGATCGTTGGATCGATGGATCGATGGATCGTTGGATCGATGGATCGTTGGATCGATGGATCGATGGATCGATGGATCGATGGATGGATCGATGGATCGATCTCTTGTTTCCGAATGGGCTTAAAAGCGTTTTTTTCGGTACTTACTCTGGGCGGTACGAAAATCCGCGAAATTCCATATAAACTCGCCGATGAAAAATCCCTTTTCACGCAGACGATCGAACGCCACGAAGTGCCTCGAGAACATTTCTTGCTGGTACTCCTCGCTCCAGACGTAAGACGGAAGCTGAAATTGTAAAAAAAAAAAAAAAAAAAAACAGTTAATTCAATTTCAGTAATTGAAAGGATTGAATTTTCGTTTTGTCGGCGAATAGTCACAGTCTAAAAAAATTAATACCTTGTATTTTTATTATCTTTTTTTTTTTAATACCATTGTATGAAAAATCTTCCCGATTTCTCTTCGAGAATGAAAAGTATGTATTTAAATCAGTTATGATAAAAAAATATATATTTCAGCGATATAAAATGTTTCCGGGGTTAAAAAAAAAAAAAAAAAAAATCGATGATTAAAAAAATACCTCGTGCAATCCTGGCATGGTGTCAGCACCGTACTCGAACATGATAACGGGTTTGTCGTGTTTGTCGTTCCAACCGGTCGCCTCCTCGACGACCTTGTTTACGATCATGTCCAGTCTACCCGTGCTGCTGTACCAGGAGTTGTAACGGTTGAATCCTATGACGTCCAAAAACTGGCCGGCCTTGTCTTCCTAGATATTGCACGTAGGAAATAAATACTTGGATCAATAATTTAAAAAAAAAAAATCAATCTCGCTTGAATTGATCCTTAAAAAAAAAAGCTGAGGTAAAAAATTGAAATTAAAAAAACAAATTAAATCTCTCACCGTGCGTGAATATATATCTGTAGAATAAAAAAAATATATATATATATATTATGATCTCTCGCGAAAAGGAGACCAACGAATGTGATTGAAAATATTGTCGGATCTCAAAAGTCAAAACTGCCGTTGGGAATTGACTATTGAGTTTCGACGCCAGTTTCGCAAAGTCAGCACTTTTTCTCGAGGGACACGCTTCAAGCTCGCTCGCTGCGTATCAACGGGACTTTCGTATGAATTCGCTGCCTCTTTGCTATCCAACCAATTTTTAGAAAAAAAAAAAAAAATAGTTCTTGTTAGAAATCGAAAAAAAAAAATTGGCACTCGTTGCATGAAGATTTTCAAAATCAGACAGCAAGCGAGAACTTTAAATTTGTTATTTATTTTTTTTCTCAACGTAACAAAGTTAAGCAGAAACGGATTAAAAAGTTTCGAAAAAAAATTGCGAATTTCTTAATGAGATGCAAAAAATAATAATAATTAAAAATAAAAATTGAAAATCATTCTAAGTGACGAAACGAGCAATTTAGACGTAACGAAAACTTACAAATGACCCGCGATTCAGCGCGGCGGTTAACGGCCTGCTGTTGTCCAGGGTTCTCGTGTGAAGCGTTATTTCCCTGTAATAATTCTCGGAGCCAGGCAGCTGGCTCCTCGGCTCGTTCGCGATCGACCACATTACAACCGACGGATGATTTTTGTCGCGTCTGACGAGTTCCGAAATTGCGTCTTTGTGCCGTTTAAGCAACTCCGGCGAGTACGCCTCGACGTTCACGGCCGGACACTCGTCGACTATCAGGAAACCTTGCCTAAAAAAAAAAAAATTTTTTTTTATATATAATTTATTTCCACAGAAAAAGAAAAAAATTTTGATAAAAAAAAAGATAATATTTATTGATACATTTTTTTGTGATAAAAAAAATGCACCTGTCGGCCATATCGAGAACTTCCTGGCTGTACGGATAGTGGCTGGTCCTGTAGGAGTTCGCGCCGACCCACTTGAGGAGTTCGTAGTCGCGGGTCATCGTCACGATATCGAGACCGCGTCCCCTTATCACGGAATCCTCGTGACGACCGAAGCCCCGCATGTAGACGGGTTTGTCGTTGATGAGCACACTGGTGTTGGTCCATCGGAGCGATCGGATTCCCACCGGCAGCCGGTAGAAGTCGGGTCTCGTCGTCTCGTTTCTCGCGTTTCTCGCCCGCACGGAAATCTGCGAAAATCGATTGAATTAGTTGACGCGGGACAAAAAAAACCTATGCCAATGTGTTCTCCGTTCGAAACTGAGCAAATTTGGTCCTTGGCGGAAGTCTCTACGACGCGTGGTTCTCGAGTTACGAGCCATTGAAGTTTTCGGCCAACGAACGCGCGACGACAGATGGCGCCACGGGCCGCCGCGTGGCCCGATTGGCCGAAACCTTCACTCGCTCGTATCTCGGCAACTATGCGTCGCAGACAAAATCGCCAAGAGTAAAGTTTTCTCAGTTTTTGCCGTAGAATACGACTGTGTTGGCATTATTCTTATTGATATTACTATTATTTTTTAATTGTTTTTTTTTTTTTCAGACTCACTTCGAGGCTGTACAGATAAGAGGGTTTGGAATGCATGCCAAATTTCGTCTTTGGCAGAAGTCTCGACGACGCGTGGTTCTCGAGTTACGAGCCATTGAAGTTTTCGGCCAATGAGCGCACGACGACAGATGGCGCCACGGGCCGCCGCGCGGCCCGATTGGCCGAAACCTTCACTCGCCCGTATCTCGGCAACTATGCGTCGTAGAGAAAATCGCCAAGAGTAAAGTTTGCTCAGTTTTTGCCGTAGAATACAACTGTGTTGTAATCATTGTTATTATCGTTAATATTATTATTTTTTAATTGTTTTTTTTTCAGACTCACTTCGAGGATGTACAGATAAGCGGGTTCTGGATGCATGCCTCTCGGCCACCACAGTTTCGCATTGGGTACTTTGCAGTGACCGTGGAAACCGTCTCCCTTGTCAAGATCGTGTGTGAATTCGAATGCCGAAGTGCCGTCCTCTTTGAGCAGCCTTATTTCGCCAATGAGCCGCTCGCCTTCGCGGATACCGTTTACTTTCACCCAATAATCGACGAAACCATCGGTACCATGCGCATCAGTTCTCACCGTCAAGTCCTCCAGGAAGACCTGGGGCTTCGTTTGCAACAACACCGGCCTTAAAAAAAAAATGCCACGTAAATAATTTAGTACAAATTCCTCGGGATGAAATAGATGGCGATTCAAGAAAATTATTCTCGGAGACGAAAAAAATAAAAATAACTCGCGGAAAAAATAAAAATGACCTAAAAACGGTCACATTTAAGGTAAGAAAAAAATGTGGTACAGGTTTTCTCGTTTTTTTCCCCTAGACGATTTACCTGTGGATTCCGGCGTAATTGAAAAAGTCGAAGGTATAGGTCTGCATGTACGCGGTCCCGTTGTCGGTCGTCGACTCGATGACTTTGCCCTGTGGAATGCTCGTCGGCAGCAGCGTGTTGTCGACGGCAACGGTGATACGATTTTTCCCACCGAAAAACAGCGTCGACGTTATCTCGGCCTCGAAGGGCAGATGACCCAGTTCGTGTTTCGTTACTATTTGTCCGTTGACCCACTGATAAATAATTAAGTACATAATTAAATGGTCGCCACCGGGATGTTAAAATTGGCATCCAGAGAATTAGGCGATGGAAAATTGACCTATAGAGTATTAGGTAATTGAAAATCGGCCCATAGAGAATTTGGTGATGGAAAATTGGCCCATAGAGAATTAGGTAATTGAAAATTGGTCCATAGAGAATTTGGTGATGGAAAATTGGCCCATAGAGAATTAGGTAATTGAAAATTGGCCCATAGAGAATTTGGTGATGGAAAATTGGTCCATAGAGAATCCGGTAATTGAAAATTGGCTCATAGAGAATTAGGTAATTGAAAATCGGCCAATAGAGAATTAGGTAATTGAAAATTGGCCCATAGAGAATTAGGTAATTGAAAATTGGCTCATAGAGAATTAGGTAATTGAAAATCGGCCCATAGAGAATTAGGTAATTGAAAATTGGCCCATAGAGAATTTGATGATGGAAAAGTGGCCCATAGAGAATTTGGTGATGGAAAATTGGCCCATAGAGAATTAAGTAATTGAAAATTGGCCCATAGAGAGTTTGGTGATGGAAAATTGGTCCATAGAGAATCAGGTAATTGAAAATTGGCTCATAGAGAATTAGGTAATTGAAAATCGGCCCATAGAGAATTAGGTAATTGAAAATTGGCCCATAGAGAATGTGGTGATGGAAAATTGGCCCATTGAGGATTTGGTGATGGAAAATTGGCCCATAGAGAATGAGGTAATTGAAAATTGGCCCATAGAGAATTAGGTAATTGAAAATTGGCCCATAGACAATTTGGTGATGGAAAATTGGCCCATAGAGAATCAGGTAATTGAAAATTGGCTCATAGAGAATTAGGTAATTGAAAATCGGCCCATAGAGAATTAGGTAATTGAAAATTGGCCCATAGACAATTTGGTGATGGAAAATTGGCCCATAGAGAATGAGGTAATTGAAAATTAGTCCACAGAGAATTGGGTGATGGAAAATTGGCCCATAGAGAATTAGCTGACGGAAAATTGGCCCGTGGAAAATTGATCCATAAAAAATTAGCCCATGGCTCATAGTAAATAAATAAACGAAAATTCTCTTACAGGTATGCAGTTTTAAGGGAATAAGAACTTACCACTTCAGCGGCATAATTAACGGAGCCGAATTGGACGAAAATCCGCTGCTCCGACCACGAGGAGGGCACAAAAAATGTTCTCTCGTACCAAACAGCTCCGACATGATCTCTCAGAGCCCGGGAAGTTGTCACGTCGTTGTACGACGACGGCACCGGCATTTGAATCACTTCCGCGGACTGTGCACAAGTTTGAAAAAAAATTATCCATAAATTAAAAATAATAATAATATTAATAATATTAAAAAATCGCAAACAAAAAAAAAAGCAAAAAAGGTGTAGGTGAGAAAACTCGAAAGTAAAATATCTGGAAGATTTAATTCCGGGATCCACGTTTGTTTTTTTTTTTTTTTTTTTTTCTAAATAGATACATTTTTAATTATTAAAATTTTATTCATAATTTAATTTTGTTGATTATTTTTAATACCTTGGAGAGGAAGTCGCTGTACCAAGCGTTTCGGTGACCGGCCAGGGAATCCTCGGAAGGCGACGGCGCAAAGTCCCAGAGGCCATCGAGCGATCTCACCTGAGATCAATGACAATTATATTCATTGCTATTTCCATAGGCAACGTTTTCCATAAAAAATACAATAAATATCCAAAAATATCGAGCTTTGAAAATAATAATAAGAACATTATTTTATATAATAATATTATTTTTATATGATATAATAATTGTAATAATTGTAATAATAATACAAACACATTATATCTTCTTTATAATAATAATAATAATAATAATAATAATAATAATAATAATAATAATAATAATAATAATAATAAAAAATGCAAATATTATATCGACTTCGATATTATTTAATAAATTCAAATTATAAAAAAAAAAAACAAACAAATTCTTTAAAAAGTGTATAGACATTTTATTGTAAAAAAAAAAAAAAAAATTGAACATTTCTGATTCACCGGAGCGCAAATTCGCCATTGGAAATGCCACGTTTCGTTTTTTTTTTTCCTTGTTGCAGTAAAGGAAATAATTTTTTTTATTTTTTTTATTATTATCTGCCCGTAATGCGAATGAGTTTTCGGACGATGTTACTTGCCTCACGGGCTTCGCTCTCCCGCGGATAAAGAAGCCCCCGCAGAGGCGGATCCTGCGGCGTTGCGTTCTCCGTCATTTGCGGAAGCCTCTGACGAGCTGTTTCGGCGACAATTTCCGAACCGTCGTCGACGCGTCCATTCGCTGTCGCGGTGGCTCTCGCTGTCGACAGCGCCGCAACGATAATGACTACCGCGGCGCACCGCATGACGTAGCCGGCGCTGTTTTCTAAACGAGCGATAGCGATAAACTTCCGTTTAGCTATATGTTGCACTCCGACTTACCGACCGGAAAGTCGATGATAAAAAAAGCAAAAAAAATAAGAGAAAAAAATTTTTTCCGCGGATTCGGACCGTGGGAATAATTTCTATTTTCACTTAGGCTGCACCCAGAAAAATAATTTATTTGACGGCCAACGTTCATTTGGTTTAAGTAAAATACTCATTTGACTTCAATAAATATTTATTTTAATCAAATAAATATTTATTTTAATCAAATAAATATTTATTTTAATCAAATAAATATTTATTTTAATCAAATAAATATTTATTTCAATCAAATAAATATTTATTTTAATCAAATAAATATTTATTTCAATCAAATAAATATTTATTTCAATCAAATAAACGGTGGACATCAAATAATTTTTTTTTCTAAGTATACCCAAAAACTGCGGCACCTTTTAAACGTAATTGTCAACGAAATATATATAAATATATAATGTTTTTTTAGATTTTTGAAGTGGTCGGTTCAGGATTTACGTTTTTTTTTTTTTTATTTCAGTGTATCTCAGAAAATATTGGTCGCTCAAAAAATTCTTGGGAACATTAACCTTTACATTTTTCATCAACTTTCGAATGAGGTTTTAGAGTCATAATTTTGCCGATACAGGAAAGTCCATTTTCGTAAAAAAAATTAAAATATGTTTTTTCTACTAAAAACACACCTTTGATTCTGGTCCCAATTTTACACGGTATTTGGCATTGTATGAAGATTCGTAAAAAAAAATCCGAAAATGGGACCTGCGATATTGGCGTAGTAAAAAAATAAACAAATAATTTTTTCAATTCATATAGATGCGTATAAAATCAACTATTATTTAGATTATTTTTTTAAATTATTTTCTTATTAACAGTTTGTGAAATTTAATTCTTAAAGTGGTTATTTACGTATATTTTGTAATTTTTTGAATATTTCAATACATAAATAAATGTTCGTGTCTGTAATTTTTGAGGTCGATATAAAAATAAAAAATAATAATAATGGAGGAAACGTGCTTATTGAATCACTGAAGGAAAAAACATTATAATAACAAAACCAAAAACCATTTCCGCCAGGTAATGAATTCGACGCGTGATTAATATCTTTTATATACAAATTTTTGTCGATATGTCTCATATATCCAGATAAAGTGTACCATAAATTTAAAATCTGCTTCTAAAAGCAAATTTGGAGTTAACAACGGATAAACAAAATCTTTAAGGATTAAAAACAATATTTTTCAGCAATTGAGATTAAATCGAGAATTCATATTTGATTATTTATTTTTATTTTTCATAATTTTTTTTTCAATTTTTTTTTTTTTTCCTTTTTTTTGAGATCTTCAAATCACTCGAAAAATACAATTATTTATATCGCACTTTAAAGCCGTCGTTACATCCGTTCTTTACAAGAAAAGATTCGCAACTACGAGTTGCTGCTCCCGGATTACTGAGAATTCGAGCGACCGCGATACGATGAGACTTCCGCGATCGATCTGTCGAACGTGAGTAATCAAATATTCTGACGTGCGTGAGATATGCCATGTCTCGAGGTGATCTTTATAAGCGCAAGATAATTATTGAATCGCGAAATGACGCGACTGAACGATGTGTTTGCAAAACAATTTAAGGGGAAGTGAAAGACCTGTGCGTACGAGAGAGATAGGTGAAATTTTCAAATTAATTTTATATATTGGGTTGGAAGTAAAATAATTTAATGGGATAATCGGGTGACCATATTCCATCTGTGTACGCGTTTTTAGCCCGACAGCAAAAAAATTTTGAGTGCTAGAGCGCGAACCGACATGTTTTAAGAAACAAAAAATGGCATACAGAAAAAACAACTGAACATATTTGGATGAAATTTTGCAGAAACATTGTCTATTGACTACATATACTGTGTGTGAAATTTCAGCTTTATTGGTCGAGGCATTCTCGAGTTATAACGGTTTGAATTTTTGGCGCCTAATTCACACACACACATACATCCGGACATATTTTCTAAACGTGATTGTTCGACGTTTTGGAACATTCTGAACATGTTTTCATAAAAATCTCGGATTATTGTTTACCAAAACAAAGCTTCCTCTATGAGGAAGCGAAAAAAAAAATATATCGCCGTTACTCGGGTCCGTTAATTGAAATTGTCTAATAACGGTTCGCGTCCTACGTTCCAAGTTTAACGAGCGCGAGGCTCAACGATGATTATCCAGTTTGGCGTACAAGATTAATGTCCCAGCGGCGACGCAATGCGGTAGAGTGAATTAAGATATCTCACAGAGACCTCCGTGGATCGTCCAACCGGACTCTATTAAGAGACTCGTTGTTCTACTCTATTCCAGCACATATATATATATATATATGTTCCATCCAGCATTCTCGGAGAATCCTCTGTACACTACAATAATACAAGGACCGCACGGAAAATATATAAAGCACGCCCGACAGTAAATGCAGATTTCGTCAATGTGTGTGTGTGTGTGTGTGTGTGTGTGTGTGTGTGTGTGTGTGTGTGTGTGTGTGTGTGTGTGTGTGTGTTCAGAACCCATTAGAGATATCGCTGTTGGACACGGGCCAACCGATGTCCCGCACGTGCAGTCTCGACTCGCTCGGTATTTTGCCTCCGGGACAATCTTGTACAACCAAAAAGCTCCCGTTCCTTGAACGTCCACAATACGGCGATTTTGTGTTTGGCGGAGATTATATTTTTAAAAAAATAAATAAAAAATAATAGTAGTGTTTTGGTGATTTCGACTGGAGGATACAATGAATGACTGGGAACGTCATAGGGATTTTGGTTTTACAGGATTTACGAGAGAACTAGGAACGAAACAGAGATTTCAGTTTTGGAGGATTTACAAGAAAACCAGGAACGAAATAGAGATCTCGATTATGGTGCATTAAAAAAAAACTAGGAACAAAATCTAGATTTTTCTTTTGAAGGATTTAAAAAAAGAAAAAAAAAACTAGTAACCCAAAAAAAATCATAAGGCAACAGAGATTTCGGTTATGAAAAATTAAAATAAAATAGGAACTTAATAGAGGTGTCGATTATAATGTATTAAAAAAAAAAAAAAAAAAAAAACTAGGAACTAAACCCACATTTCTGTTTAAGAATATTACAAAAAAAACACACTAGTAACAAAATAAAGATTCTCATCATGTAGGATAAAAAATAAACTAGGAACAAAATTGATGTCTGTCTTACCACGAAAGTAAAAAAAAAAAACCCTTTCCATAAACATGCCCACAGCATAAATCTATACATTACTCACGCTCTTCGAACCGACGATAGTTCTTTTAATTTTTCGTCGAGTCTTTGTCGTTCCGATTCCCCCCCGACGCCCTTGTCTCTCAGCGCCCGCTGCGCTCGGTCGCCGTTTTGTTTATATCGGCGCAGGTTATACTCGGAAGCCCGCTCGCTCGTCCGGCGTCGGTTTCGACGTGTTTTTCGTCCCGACGTGGAGTCCCGACTGCGGGAAAGCAAAACAGAATCGAGCCCGGTGAGATTTCGGAACGAGCGCAAACAAAGGGGAGCCCCGCGATGAGAAACTCGCTTTTCGGCTTCTCGAGGACACGCCGTGGAGCGTGTGCGGCCTCGGGAGGGATGAGACACGACGACAATGAACGATGCTGCCTCGTCGGGAGACCTTACACGACTAAGTTCCGGATTAGAGAATCGTTCGTTGTTCCACGTACCTATCTCCATTCCGGCTGCCACTACCCTGCTCTAGCTTTCGCCGGCCGTTGCTTAACGACCTAACCTGCACTTCAATATCATCGTCATTAAGAGATCATTCGGAGGATCCATGTTGCTTGTTCGTTCTTTTTTTTTTGCACAATACTTTCGTAACTCCCAGTACATTAAAAATGTTTTGTTATTGATGTCATTATATTTCATTGTTATTGTTATATTTAAAAATATGGAACCGGTGCGACGTCCGAGTGGTTAGCGCGCTTGCCTCGAGACCAGAGCACCGGCGTGTGTGGAAAGCCGGGCCGACCCGCTATGAGACCCTAAAAGTTGGAGTCTTGATAAGTGGGGGAAATGCAAAAAAAAAAAAAATTAAAAAATATGTTTTGATGTGCTTTCTCGTAGAGGAAGGCTCCGTCTTCGGGAATATTTTCTTCAGAGATTTTCTTATGGGCATGTTATGGACACGTAAACATGTTCAGAACATGCAGACCTGTTCTGAACGCGCGTACATGTTCTGATGACGTGAACATGTCCTGAACTCACCAGCATTTCCTGATCGCGCAAACATGTTCTGACCATGTATGCATGACCCGAACACGCGTACATGTTCTGTGTGTGCCGACATGTCCTGAGTATGTGGGCGCGTTCTGGGCGTGTGGACATGTTCTGAACATGTCTACGCGTTCTGGGCGTGTGGACATGTTCTGAGCGTAAGGCCATGTTCCGAGCATGCAGACATGTTCCGATCGTGTGGGCATGTTCTGAGCATGTGGACAAGTTCTGTTCGTGTGGGCATGTTCTGAACATGCGGAAATGGTCCGAACCTGTGGCCATGTTCCGAATCCGTGGGCCTGAAACGTGAAGACGTGAAATGTGGGGACGTATTCTGAACGCGTGGACATGTTCTGACCATGTATGCATGACCAGAACACGCGTACATGTTCTGTACGTGCCGACATGTTCTGAGTATGTGGGCGCGTTCTGGGCGTGTGGACATGTTCTGAGCATGTCTACACGCTCTGGGCATGTGGACATGTTCTGAGCGTAAGGCCATGTTCCGAGCATGCGGACATGTTCCGATCGTGTGGGCATGTTCTGAGCATGTGGACAAGTTCTGTTCGTGTGGGCATGTTCTGAACATGCGGAAATGGTCCGAACCTGTGGCCATGTTCGGAATCCGTCGGCCTGGAACGCGAAGACGTGAAATGCGGGGACGTGTTCTGAACGCGTGGACATGTTCTGAGCGCGCGGACATGTTCTGAGCGCGTGGACATGTTCTGAGCGCGTGGACATGTTCTGGGCGCGTGGACATGTTCTGAGCGCGTGGGCATGTTCTGAGCGCGCGGACATGTTCTGAGCGCGTGGACATGTTCTGAGCGCGTGGACATGTTCTGAGCGCGTGGACATGTTCTGAACGTCGGCAATTTTTATAGCCAATATTGCGGCAATGAGTGATTTTGCGAATTTTTAAACAACGATTGCCTTGTTTCTCGATGACATTGCGGAAAAACTCAGGTGCCTATAATGTTTCACGGCAGCAAATGAACGAGATGAAGTATATGACGAGGTTGAAAATGCTAGATGCATTTTCATTTTCATATCATTTGGAAAAAAAAATTCACGAGCGAATAATTCCATGTATTTTTTCGCGTCGAGCGCAGATCGGACAAAGTGAGGCACGACGTTGGTGTATTTTTGTCGCGCCGAGTCTGGATCGGCCAGCCGTTTTGCATAAAAGTCAAATGTGACGTTGACGTTGAGGAAAGAAGAAAAAAAAAAATGGAGGAAGCCAAAAATACAGAAAAGTCTTTCGCGTGGAAGAAGCTTTGCGAATGAAAGGAACGTTGAATTACAACTTTCTACTTTTATGAATAAGCGATATGGAATTTCAATTCCCAACTTTTTTTTCCAACAGATGGATTATAGTGTTTGTCCGTTTGTTGGCCTGCGCTTAGCGCTGTTGAGTGTACAGCGGCGAGGAACGAGAACTGGGGTCACGATGACTCGGGACCCCATTTCCGTTCCCTATTTCCGGTCTTCACCTCCGCGGCAACGGCCTGCTGTCCTACTGCGACCGATGCCAACGACCTTTTGAGGTATATAGTACAACCTTGATAGGGCACGAGGCTTCCCGGCTGTGGGGACACCCTTGACGGCCTATGTCAATGAGTTGCGACCGACTGCTGACATGAACGACGATAAACTTTCTCAAGATTACTTGACACCCTTGATCACCGATATGAACGATTTTGAACTTTCTCAAGGTCACTTGACACCCTTGATAGCCGATAAGACTGATTTTGAACTTTTTCGAAGTTCCTTGACCCCCTTAATTAATTATAAGCATGATTTGAAACGTTCTCAAGGTCGGTTGTTTGACACCCTTGATAACCGATGTGTCTTCTAAATTTTCTCGCAGTTCCTTGACCCCCTTAATTGCAGACAAGCATGATTTTACACGTTTTCGAGGTCGGTTGTTTGACACCCTTGATGACCGGTATGACTTCTAAATTTTCTCAAAGTTCCTTGACCCCCTTAATTGCAGGTAATAATGATTTTAAACGTTCTCAAGGTTGGTCACTTGACACCCTTGATAGCCGATAAGACTGATCTTGAACTTTTTCGAAGTTCCTTGACCCCCTCAATTAATTATAAGAATGATTTTAAGCGTTCTCAAGGTTGGTCACTTGACACCCTTGATGACCGATGTGTCTTCTAAATTTTCTCGCAGTTCCTTGACCCCCTTAATTGCAGATAAGCATGATTTTACACGTTTTCGAGGTCGGTTGTTTGACACCCTTGATGACCGGTATGACTTCTGAATTTTCTCAAAGTTCCTTGACCCCCTCAATTGCAGGTAATAATGATTTTAAACGTTCTCAAGGTTGGTCACTTGACACCCTTGATGGCCGATAAGACTGATCTTGAACTTTTTCGAAGTTCCTTGACCCCCTCAATTAATTATAAGAATGATTTTAAACGTTCTGAAGGTTGGTTGTTTGACACCCTTGATGACCGATGTGTCTTCTAAGCTTTCTCGAAGTTCCTTGATCCCCTTAATTGCAGATAAGCATGATTTTACACGTTTTCGAGGTCGGTTGTTTGACACCCTTGATGACCGGTATGACTTCTAAATTCTCTCAAGGTTCCTTGACCCCCTCAATTGCAGGTAAGGTTTATTTTAAACGTTCTCGAGGTTGGTCAATTGACACCCTTGATGGCCGATAAGACTGATTGTAAACTTTCCCGAAGTTCCTTGACCCCCTTAATTGCAGGTAAGAATGATTTTAAACGTTCTCAAGGTTGGTCACTTGACACCCTTGATAGCCGATAAGACTGATTTTGAACTTTTTCGAAGTTCCTTGACCCCCTTAATTAATGATAAGAATGATTTTAAACGTTCTCAAGGTTCGTCACTTGACACCCTTGATAGCCAATAAGACTGATTTTGAACTTTTTCGAAGTTGCTTGACCCCCCCCCCCCCCCCCCTTAATTAATGATAAGAATTATTTGAAACGTTCTCGCGGTTGGTTACTTGACTCCCTTGATAGCCGATAAGACTGATTTTAAACGTTCTCGAGGTTGGTCACTTGACCCCCTCGATGGCCCATAAGACTGATTCTAAACTTTCCCGAAGTTCCTTGACCCCCTTAATTGCAGATAAGAATGATTTTAAACGTTCTCGCGGTTCCTTGACACCCTTAATTATCGATATAAACGAGTTTTTTTTTGTTACTTTCTTAAGGCTAATGACCCTAAGAACGAGATACAATGGAATGCGACAATGAGGACTATCAAGTGGCGCCGTTTCGCGGCGTCGGCTGAAACCCGTGCAAATCCCGATGCCGGTCGGTTACGGCAGCGCCCTTCTTTCGTCGAGCGACGAGCGCCGCTGGTGCGCGAGCCAGGAAAAAAAAAATAGAAAAAGGCCTGCAAGGCAACAAGACAAAGAGTCCGCGAAGGCGCGGCGCGAATACTTCATATATCTATCTCAGTCAACAGTTAACCTTTACATTATTTTTCTTTTAAACCACTTATCCACTTTATTATCAATAATTACTTTTGAGGAATTCGTGACGAAAAATGATTTTTTTAAATATCTCCGTAGTTTAAATTTGGAAAGTAAAAATGATTTTTTTTTTTTTCACAGACATCGATCAGCTGATAAGAATTATTTTTGAGGAGCCGCGAGTCTTCGATACATTAATTATAATAATTCTTTTTAAGCCACTTGTCTACTTTATTATCAGTGATTACTTTTTAAGAAGTCGCGACGAAAAATGAGTTTTTAAAAATAAGCTGCGTGGATTAAATTGGCAAAATATATATATATATATTTTTTTTTTCACAGACATCGATCAGCTGATAAGAATTATTTTTAAGGAGCAACGAGTCTTCGATACATTAATTATAATATATTTTTTTCTAAGCCACTCATCTACTTTATTACTACTAATTACTTTTTAGAAATTCTTGACGAAAAATGATATAAAAAAAATAGCTACGTGGATTAAATTCGCAAAACAAAAATGATTTTTTTCACAGACACGGATCAGCTGATAGCAAATATTTTAAGGATCCACGAGTCCCCGATGCATCAATAATAATAACAAAAAAAATATCGCAAAATAAATCACTATCGACAAAAAAAGCAATTGATTATTGATCGAAAAACATATCTCCGAGGCCGCCAATAAAGAATATTTAAATTAAACATCAGCCTTCGTTATATCGCCAATAAAGAAAATTAAAAAAATTGCCTAAATTTTATATAAAAAAAAAAATTGATATCACTAGACAGGGCGCCCATTTATTATTAACAAAAAAAAATCCCCGAGACATCGCGGTGTGAAAAGCATAAAAAAAAAAAATTAGTTGATCGTCGGAACGGAACGATTAAATTTAACTGCCTGAAACTCGATTAGAGGACGACGGAAGGAAAGCGAACTGGGCCACCGACAAATCATCGTTGAAACTTCGAGCGGCGCGGGCGGCTGTTGCCGACGTTCCCCCGAAGTTTAACTCCCGACGGGTCCTCGTCGTTTACTTCAGCAGCCGTTAGCGGCACGGCGGTAACTGGCGAAGTGATCGTTAAAACTGGCGCGGCACAGTGTGTGCCCGCGTGTTTGCGCGCGAGCGAAAGAGAGTGACGTTGGGCCAATGACCAGTCGCATCCTCTCTCACACCCTGAAACTTTTTTGTTTTTTTTTTTTTTTTTAACCAGATAAAACGTCCTCGCTACGGTAGCGACGAGCGATAACCCGAGATGAATTCATCCTGCCAAGGGCCTGTGGGCGCCGAGACTGCGTCGCGTACGCGCTACAGGAAACCATCCAAGCGCCCCGGAACTCTGGCGCTTATATCGTGCGTTCTGTGGGTCTCTCGCTTGCAAAATAAAAAAAAAAAAAAAAAACATTTCTACTAGAGTTTATTCTTCACCGAGATATTTGTCTTTTAATAGGGATATTTATCTACTAGTTTTGAAAATCTAATATTTCGACCCGAAAACACGTATCTCCGGTATGATGTCGCTTTCGGTTAGAAACACGAGATTTCAAGACCGGAAGTGACGTATCTATTGTGTGACGTCACTTCCGGACGAAAAATGAGATTTTCAGAACGGGAAATATAATTCCATAGTCAATTGCAAGTAACAAGTCGTAACAAGTCGTAACAAGTCGTAACAAGTCGTAACAAGTCGTAACAAGTCGTAACAAGTCGTAACAAGTCGTAACAAGTCGTAACAAGTCGTAACAAGTCGTAACAAGTCGTAACAAGTCGTAACAAGTCGTAACAAGTCGTAACAAGTCGTAACAAGTCGTAACAAGTCGTAACAAGTCGTAACAAGTCGTAACAAGTCGTAACAAGTCGTAACAAGTCGTAACAAGTCGTAACAAGTCGTAACAAGTCGTAACAAGTCGTAACAAGTCGTAACAACTATTGACAACTATTGACAACTATTGACAACTATTGACAACTATTGACAACTATTGACAACTATTGACAACTATTGACAACCATTGACAACTATTGACAACTATTGACAACCATTGACAACCATTGACAACCATTGACAACCATTGACAACCATTGACAACCATTGACAACTATTGACAACTATTGACAACTATTGACAACTATTGACAACTATTAACAACTATTAACAACTATTAACAACTATTAACAACTATTAACAACTACTAACAACTATTAACAACTATTAACAACTACTAACAACTACTAACAACTATTAACAACTATTATCACATAGTTCCCGATGAGAATTGTCGGAAACATTGCAAGCTGTCATCAGGGGAAAAAAAAGAATAACCGAGGTCCTGTCCATGTGCGACGCGTCCAAGGTCTTGGACTCGTTCATCTCGTCGGTCGTAAAGGAAGTTAACTGAATGAGGGGGGGAAAAAAAAAATAATGACAAAAAACATGGTAAAGGAAAGAACGGCACGAGTCTCGTGTACGTCGATAGTCGAGGGCATGGAGCTCGCGTCAGACAGAATACAGTGGTTACATTAACATAGAGTTACACGCGAAAGATTGATACACAGCCGGCGAGTCGGGTATCAAAATGATTCACGGAGCATTTGTATCGCGACAGACCGGAAGCGACTGATTGTGTTCGCCAGGGGTGGTGACCTCCGTATCCCGTGGCTATCCTACGAGGGTCAATCGCCTTTTTGCCAATTAGCTTCGATAAAGAGCAGAACAAAATGAGAACTCAAACGTCACCGATGCGCATGCGCGTGAATGACCCGTTTACAGTGCACGGCCCGAGCTCGTCGACGAGGAAACTACTCGTCGACGACCACGAGCGAAATTGCAGCGAGAAGAAGACACCGGCATGTGCGCGACATGCGGCTCGGGAGCCGCCCGTTACGTACTTCTTTTTTTTTTTTTTTTTTTTTTTAGGGAATAAAAAGGTTTGACTTTGGGACAATTTTTCCGTACAGTTTCCGGGTACCGAGCTGGTGGCGCCGAAACTCGAGGATCCCGTCAATTATAACAGAGTCGCACAAACGTTACTGCATGACATTCGTCGGTCAGATCGAACCGAAGCGAGGCGAGCCACCTCGGGCGACCGACTCGGCCAATCACGCGTCGAGCCTCTCTCTGAAGTTTGCCACACTCGTGTACACTCGTTCGGGCGCGCGAAGTTATCCTCGCTGGTTAAAAAAAAAAAATAACGTATACCATTTTATTTTGAGGATCGTTGGGAACGGAAAAAAAAAATTTTTTTTAGGTATTCATTTGAAACCGAAAAAAAGTCGGTACACATTTGAGACGGAAGAAAAACAAACGAAAAATCGGTATTCATTCCGAAACCAAAAAAAAGATCGGTATTCATTCTGAACCCGAAAAAAATCGACATTCAATCCGAAAACGAAAAAAAATTCGGTATTCATTCTGAAACCGAAAAAAATTCGGTATTCATCCCGAAACCGAAAATCGGTATTTATATCGAAACCGGAAAAAAATCGGTATTCATTCCGAAACCGAAAATCGATATTTATTCCGAACCCGAAAAAAAAAAAATCGGTATTCATCTCGAAACCGAAAATCGGCACCTATTCCGAAAACGAAAAAAATATTGGTATTCATCTCGAAACCAAAAATCGGTACTTATTCCGAAACCGAAAAAAAAATCAGTATTCATCCCGAAACCGAAAATCAGTATTTATACCGAAACCGAAAAAAAAAATCGGTCGTCATCCCGAAACCGAAAATCGGTATTTATTCCGAGACCAAAAAAAAAAAATCGTTATTCATCCCGAAACCGAAAATCGGTATTTATTCCGAGAACGAAAATCGGTATTTATTCCGAGACCAAAAAAAAAAAATCGTTATTCATCCCGAAACCGAAAATCGGTATTTATTCCGAGAACGAAAATCGGTATTTATTCCGAGAACGAAAATCGGTATTTATTCCACAACCGAAAAAAAAAAAAATTATTTCAGCATTCATCCGCACCCGAAAAACAGAACAATCATCATTTCCCGCTATTTATCAGCTCGAAGAACAAACCCAATATTTTTTCCATCATTCATACCCAGCGCAAAAAAAAAAAAAAAAACAAAATTCGTCCACCCCCCGGGATTCCTCGCTCGTCTACAACCTCATAACCGAGAAACCCCTTCCAGTTCCAGCGAGCCTCGCGGGAAACGATATTTCCATCTATCAAAAAAAAAAAAAAAAAAAAAAAAAAAAAAAAAAAAAAAAAAAAAAACAGGAACAAACAACAAAGCGTCTCGTCGAGACGCACACAAGCAGCGGGTGCAGCAGCGACGCGACCCGGCCGGTGGTTCGAGCCCGAGTAGGAGAGGGCCCTTTCCTCGGCGTCGCGATACAAGACGACGAAGCGTCGGGGATAGTCGGGAGAGTCGAAAAAGAATCGGGACGAGGCGGTGGCGAAAGCGAGGGGCCAACAGGCAGCGGGGCAGCCAGCAGGCAGCGTTGACGGCGTGGGTGGGAAAGAGAGGCAGCTTGTTCGGCTCGAAAAGGGAGGATCGGGCCTGCCGTGCCGGCGGCACAAGAGACCGTGAGCGAGAGAGCGAGAGCGGGTGTGCGGCTCGACGTGAATAGGGTACGGACACGACATCAGTCGCGCGGCACGCGGCGCACCGTACGCACGGTTCCTTGCGTTGCGTTTTTTTTTTCAACCATTCCCTTTCGACCAAAACCCGCGGACGCGCGAGACTCGTTATCGAATAAAAAAAAAAATATATATTAAAAAAACAATACATCGTAGAGCAGTCGATCGACGAGAATTAAATAGGCATTTATTTTTGTTGTTTTGTGTTTTTTTTTTTTTTGTTTGTTGTTTCCTACAAACCGGAAGTAGTGGTGAACTGTGAAACGGTCGTCGATGTACAGTTTCGGATCGTTGAAATTGTCAGGGATCTTCGACGGACATTTGGATAACACAATCGTGAATGTAAGATTTTGTAATTATTGTTTATTTTTGTATTCTCGTACTTGGGTGATTCCTCGAGATTGGCGATGTTTATTTTTCTGTTGTTGCGATTTGGAGCGCTGTTGAGGTTACTTATTGATTGGGATTACTTTGTGCGGAAGAGTGTCGGTAGTGAAGTCGACAGGATAATTGGTCGACTTGGTGGGAGGGGCGGGGGGGGGGGGGGGGGCTTTTTTGTTTACCGCAAGGGTGACTTGCGATGACACATCGAGCCGCGGCTTTCGCTTCGGGAGCGGGTGTTTCGTTACAGTTTTGTCTTAGAATTCGCGACTCGTATTCTTCGGAGGTACATTTTCGTAACGGGCTTTTCGTGAGATAAGATTTCGCGTTGTTTTCGTTGAGGTCGATAGGAGTACAATTAACGATTGCTCAAAATGTAGAATCCTTTACAACTTGCAATTCATTGCAATTTACAATTACTCACAGCTCGCATTTACTTACACTTTCTAGTTTCTTATACTTCACAATTACTTACACTTTCTAGTTTCTTATACTTCACAATTACTTACACTTTACAATTACTCACACTTTACAATTACTTACACTTTACAATTACTTACACTTTACAATTACTTACACTTTACAATTACTTACACTTTACAATTACTTACACTTTACAATTACTTACACTTTACAATTACTTACACTTTACAATTACTTACACTTTACAATTACTCACACTTTACAATTACTTACGCATTACAATTACTTACATCTTACAAGTACATACACTTTACGATTACTTGCACTTTACAATCACTTACACTTTACAATTACTTACATCTTACAAGTACTTACACCTTACAAGTACTTGCACTTTACAATCACTTACACTTCACAATTACTTACACTTTACAAGTACTTACACTTCACAATTACTTACACCTTATAATTACTTACGCATTACAAGTTCTTACACTTTACAATTACTTAAACCTTATAATTGCTTACACTTTACAAGTACTTACACTTCACAATTACTTACACCTTATAATTGCTTACACTTTATAATTACTTACACCTTATAATCACTTACACTTTACAATTACTTACACCTTATAATTACTTACACTTTGCAATCACTTACACCTTACAAGTACTTACACTTTACAATTACTTACACTTTGCCCTTGATAATTACTTCATGCACGGGCTGATCGATACTAAATGCAAAACACCGTTTGTGAAACTATTATGACGCAACAACCGGAAGTGCACGAAAAATGTTACCGAAAAAAAGATTGTGACGTATAATTATGGCTATACAGATGGGATAAAGATGAGAATCGTCCGTACGACGCGCACGTGGGTGTGCCTCGGTGGCTTTAAGTTGCGTTTCATCCGCCCTTCCCTCCCGCACCCCGGCCGCTTTATAGCTCGTCACATTCGAAATACTACATACGTACAGTCCACGATATACAGTTGCACACTAACCGAGGCAAACGTGTGTTATAACCGCGTCCTCGTCCCGCTCGGCGATGCTGTCGGCGATGGCGGTACGAGACACATTAGGCCCTCGCATCGTGTAAACTTAACGTTTCCCTCCGACCGTTTATAAGATCGCCCAGTTAACCCAGGCGCACTTTTACGTTTTTCGTACTACGGCGTATTTACTCCGTTATGCAGCTGTTCGAGTTTCACGACGTTATAAAATGTCGCGGTGACAAACGTTTGAACATTTTTTTTTATTTTTTTTATGGCTTAATTCGATTTCGAGAGAAAAGAAAAATTTTGAAATCTTTTTATTATTTTTGCTTTTTTATTTGAACTTTGGTTTTATCTCAAGCTCGATGTTGGTTAATACATTTCTTCACACGTGTCGTTACTGCTATAAAAAACAATTGTTAACTGTTTAGATTTTTTAAATTTATTTGTCTATTTATTTAACGAGGAAAAACTCCTTGGTATAATTAATATACACGTTTAACAACGGTATGTATATAATAGAGAATATAGACATTATTTTAATTAAACAGCAGGTGCTGGTTTATCTCTCTGATAATTCTCCAGTGAATTTGAAAATTTTAATTTTCAGTGCATTTCAATTTTTAATTAAATTATTAATTAATTTCTTGAGCTAAGATTTTTTTTTAGACATATAAAAAAAAAGATATAAAATTTATAAGATATTTAAAAAAATAAGTGACATGTAATGATATTTTTTTACATTAAAGAAAACTCTTTTAATGTTATTGTTTGAAATCAAATAATTTAATTAAATTTTAATTAAATTTTTAATTTAATTAAATTTTTAATTTAATTAAATTTTTAATTTAATTAAATTTTTAATTTAATTAAATTTTTAATTTAATTAAATTTTTAATTTAATTAAATTTTTAATTTAATTAAATTTTTAATTTAATTAAATTTTTAATTTAATTAAATTTTTAATTTAATTAAATTTTTAATTTAATTAAATTTTTAATTTAATTAAATTTTTAATTTAATTAGATTTAATTGACGATCAATTTAGAAATCATCGTTCGAATAATCATTCCGTCTTAAACTGGCTCTTTCCTTGCTCCGGACAATTTTTTTCGTATTATTATTATTTTTTTTTTCGCGGTAAATTTTATCTCGCTCGCAGCTGTAATTATTTATCGTGAAAATGACTTCCGTGGCAATGGATTTGTAGGACGCCCGGCGTGGCCGCCCTCCGGGCCCGCGATACGATAAATTATTAAAGAGCTTGTTTACGGAGTTTGTGCGCGAAGTTGAAGAAGGAAAGGGCCTCTTCTAGCGGGCACACTCTCGGCATTCATGACGCTTAATATCGTAGACTACCGAGATTAGTTACAAAAGCGATGTTTGTGCAGCCGCTAAACACGCCGCTCAGCGTCGTCGAGAGACCCGGGAGAGATTGTATCTTTGCACTCTTCTGCGTCGGGCCTGGCGCGTTCATTCATAAATAAGATGGGGATTTATATTTACAACACCGATCGAGTCCACTGTCCGTTTGTCGCCGTTCAGCTCTCCCATAGATCGTCATGAAATAGAAATATTTTTTGGGATTTCGATCCGCCATATTGGACCCGCCATTTTGAATTAAGAAAATTTGATCTTAGATTCGGATGCCGCGACCTCAAAAACTATAGGATACCCATTTTTATTAAATTCCAATTATTTTTTGGGATTTCGATCCGCCATTTTGAATTTAAAAAATTTTATATCAAATTCCGATTCCGCGACCTCCAAAACTATAGGATACCCATTTTTATTGAAATCCAAATATTTTTTGGGATTTCGATCCGCCATTTTGGATCCACCATTTTTAATTCAGAAAATTTGATATTAGATTCGCTATCCGCGACCTCAAAAACTATAGGATACCCATTTTTATTGAAATCCAAATATTTTTTGGGATTTCGATCCGCCATATTGGACCCGCCATTTTGAACTGAGAAAATTTAATATTACATTCGGATTCCGCGACCTCAAAAACTATAGGATATCCATTTTTATTGAAATCCAAATATTTTTTGGGATTTCGATCCGCCATATTGGACCCGCCATTTTGAACTAAGAAAATTTGATATTACATTCGGATTCCACGATCTCAAAAACTATAGGATACCTATTTTTATTGAAATCCAAATATTTTTTGGGTTTTCGATCCGCCATATTGGACCCGCCATTTTGAACTAAGAAAATTTGATATTACATTCGGATTCCACGACCTCAAAAACTATAGGATACCTATTTTTATTGAAATCCAAATATTTTCTGGGATTTCGATCCGCCATATTGGACCCGCCATTTTGAACTAAGAAAATTTGATATTGGGTCCGGATTGCACGACCGCAAAAACCACAGGACGACCATTTTTATTGAAAACTAAATATTTTTGGGGATTTCGATCCACCATATAAAATTTTGCAAATTACACTTCAAATTCGGATTCAGCAATACCAAAAATGTTGCTATCGAGCATTTTTTTCTTTCTTCATTAACAAAGCTGTCGAGATTTTTTTTTTTTTTGTTAATTAAGAAAAAGAACTTCCCGATAACTTAATTTTTTTCATTTGGCAATAATTAAGAGTATTATTAACGAGAAGAGAGTCGTAAAATTGACTGCAGCCTCGTCGGAGTTCTCTCGGCCGTTGCGGTCAGTCGCATAGTTCCTTCACCGGCGAAGAATTAAAAAAGCCGAGCGATAAGATTAATACTTTTTTTTGTTTACCCTCTGTGGCCTCACGGTCTACAATGTATGTGTGTATGTGTGTGTGTGTGTGAGTGTGAAGCAAAGTCGCGCCTCACAAGGACGTAAGGCGAATAGCGGTTAAGGCGATGGAACGCCTCCCTCCTGCCCAATCCAAACTCAGTCGGTAACAAAAACTGTAATTTATTTATTTCTTTTTTTTTACCGGTGCTGACCATTTCCGGTCAAGAGCAAATTCTGACACGACACGGATAAAGGTTGAGGCGATGTCGCTCCTTCTTTTCCGTCCAACCGCAACTCGGTCGGTAACGAAAACTGTAATTGATTTTTTTCACGGTTGCTGACCATTTCCGGTCAAAAGCGAATTCTCACGTGAAGCGGAAATCAATTCAGCTCCGTGTAAGAATTCGCTTTTGATCATCTCGGGTCAGCATCGTCGGGACAGTCAATTACAGTTTTCATTATCGACCGCGGTACTTTGCGTGCTCTTCAGGATCGATTCCGTTCCCGGCAGATAGTGAGATACGTTACGAATCATCTGTAAATAAGCTTCGACGCTAACTTCTCTACATTCGCAACATACTCAACATACTCAACATACTCAACATACTCAACATACTCAACATACTCAACATACTCAACATACTCAACATACTCAACATACTCAACATACTCAACATACTCAACATACTCAACATACTCAACATACTCAACATACTCAACATACTCAACATACTCAACATACTCAACATACTCAACATACTCAACATACTCAACATACTCAACATACTCAACATACTCAACATACTCAACATACTCAACATACTCAACATACTCAACATACTCAACATACTCAACATACTCAACATACTCAACATACTCAACATACGCAACATACTCAACATACTCAACATACTCAACATACTCAACATACTCAACATACTCAACATACTCAACATACTCAACATACTCAACATACTCAACATACTCAACATACTCAACATACTCAACATACTCAACATACTCAACATACTCAACATACTCAACATACTCAACATACTCAACAAAATAAACATACTCAACATACTCAACATACTCAACATACTCAACATACCCAACATACCCAACATACCCAACATACCCAACATACCCAACATACCCAACATACTCAACATGCTCAACATACTCAACATACTCAACATACTCAACATACTCAACATACTCAAAGCTTTGAAATTTTTCAAAATTCTTGAAGTTATTAAAATTCTTAAAGTTCTCAAAATTCTCAACATTCTCAAACTTCGCATAATTCTCAAAATTTCCTATCTTACTCTGTCGGCGAAGCCTTCTCGACGAAAGTTCCCATTTCTGTAACCACTTTTCCACACGAAGATTCCATCTCCTTTCCATTTATATATTTATATATATAAAGTAAAAAAAAAAAAAAAACAAGTCGAAGGACGCGAGATTTTATTTATTTTTCTCTCTTTCGTCTCCTTGTCTCGGTTCTGCCGTGGCGAAAACTCGTTTCGCCAACGTGTCTTCCCGAACATGGCGCGAGTGCGGCGGGTGAGTGCACGAGGTGCGCCGGATGGTGGCGGGAGAGGGGGGGGGGGGGGGGGAGGGGAAGAGGATGAAACACACAGAAGAGAAGGCCGGCAGTCGGTGCGCAACAATTAGTGTGAGCGCCGGGGATGAATGAGGACACGAGAAGAGATTGTAAATGTTACTCGCTACGGGTGAAAAGACACCGGCTGGTGCGCCGAAGACTCTCCCTCCCTCAAAGACCGATAAGATAGTAGTTATAGTAGATGTACGTAATAGCAGACTCTGCGCCGTAGAGAACTATCGTAGAGCTGCAATCGTTGCAGCCGTGATTACAGTCCAAGTAACGATAGCATCGTGTCGTAGTTAAAAAGAAAAAAAGAAAACTTTACAGAGGAGACTTAAAATAGGCCCCCTTGTCCCTAGGGGTGAAACGAACATGCGAACAAATCCACAACTTTCCAACTTATATGATGGAAAAAAATATATATAAATAGGCAGCTAAAAAAATGAATTAATTCATTAAACAGAACTGGTTATAAAGGGAGCTTAAAATAATCAGCCTAATAATTAGGTACAATTACTTACACTGTACAATTACTCACACTTTACGATGACTTACACTTAACAAGTAGTTACACTTTACGATTACTTACACTTAACAAGTAGTTACACTTTACAATTTACAAGTAGTTATATTTTACATGTACTTACACTTTACAATTACTTACACTTTACATGTACTTACACTTTCCAAGTACTTACACTTTAGAATTACTTACACTTTACATGTACTTACACTTTACAATCACTTACACTTTACAATTACTTACACTTTACAATTGCTTACAGTTTACAATTACTTACACTTTACAATTACTTACACTTTACAATTACTTACACTTTACAATTGCTTACAGTTTACAATTACTTACACTTTACAATTGCTTACAGTTTACAATTACTTACACTTTACAAGTAGTTACACTTTACAATTACTTACGCTTTACAATCACTTACACTTTACAATTAAAAAAAATAAATATAGAAATAAAAATATATAAAATAAGCAGCCTCCCTCGCCCCTCAAAGGTCGGGACAAACATGAAAACCAATCCACAATTTTCTAAAATATGTAAGATACATATATATTTTTTTTAAACTATATATATCTACACATTAGGGTGTTTCTCGAAAAGACCATTTTTTACAAATTCAACTCCCACCCTTTTAAAGTATAGATTTCGATCTCAAATTGAACCTCACAAAAGGTCCCTAGATAAAAATTCTAAGAGGCGCCTCAGTCGACGTTTGTACCCAAAAAAATGCGGCACCTTTTAAACGTAATTTAATATTAAATTACTTATTAATGTAAATATTTTAAATATGTATATATGTTTTTTTTTTTGTATAGCTTGTCGGGGAGTCTGGGCACTTAGGGGCCGACCTGTGTGAGGCGAGACAAATTTTTTGGAATTTAATTTCGTGACCGACTGGCCACACCGAAGTCGGACGGGAGTTATCGAGTAACACGCGCAGGGAACCCCGATTAGTCACTCTGGCTAGCCTAACAGTAGTACACAATAGTAATACACTGGCCCTATAACTATGTATACGGAACGGCGAGTTTCGCGCGTGGGCGGCCATCGGAGTGTTTGTCCATCTGCCACACTACAGCACAATATAATACGTCAAAAGATCCTCTATCTCTCGTTCCATTCATACGTTCATTCATCACATTGTCTCGGAGAGCTATCCGTTTGCCTTCTGCTTTTTTTTTTTTTTTTTTTTTTTTTTGACGAGACATCAGCATATTCGACCCGCCCATGGAGATAATTGCAAATACGAATGACGATGAATGTAAACAATAACGATGTGAATAATGAAATAACGGATTTTTATATTTTAATTGTTAAATCATTAAATTCTCAAATTTGAGAATCTTTAATTTTTTTATTTTCTACATTTTTTAAATTGTGATTTGAGAAATTTTTTGATCTTTGAAAAATAACGATGCGCGTAATGAATTAACGAATTTGTATGTTTTAATTGTCAAATCATTAAATTCTCAAATTTGAGAATCTTTAATTTTTTAAATTTCTACATTTTTTTATTGTAATTTAAGAAATGTTTTGATCTTTGAAAAATAACGATGCGAATAATGAAATAACGAACTCAAATATTTTTATTATTATATCATAAAATTCTGAAATTCGAGAATCTTCAATTTTATAAATTTTTAAAAATTTTCATTGTAATTTGAGAATTTTTCGATCTTTGAATTTAATTTTTTTTTTTTTTGCAAGATCCCGACACGATTGATTTGCCCGTAGAGACGATTGCAAAAGGGAATTATTAAAAATAAATAATAATATGTTGCGTATCATTGACAAATTGTCTCGAATTTTTTTTCTTATCGAGTTACGATTTTTTACAATTTTGAGTATATTCATTCGCTCCATTGACGTTCACTCGTTCCATTTACATTGTCCTTAAATATACAAAATAATAAAAAAAAAAAAACAAAAACCAACGAAAATAAAATATTTTTAAAAATTTTTTTTGCCTATCAAGTTTTTTTCAAAATATTGCATACGCATAAATAAAAAAAATCGAACGGTCACGTTAGCCTCGAGCGTGTTCGTCACAGGCCCGTTCGACATCGCAGTACCGCGTCGAGCTTTCCGTCCGAAACAAAGAAGTTCACTGGTTATCGCGAGTGGATGAGAAACGAGGTCACGCGAGGCCTCTCTCGCCACTGTCATGATTACACGCACGCACGCGCACAACAACAAACAAACAAAAAATACACAAGCTAGATGGAATGAAAACTACTGTAAAACCGTTGAGACTCATATCGACCGCTCAGAAGCGAACGGGCGTATCTCGCATAGTTTTACACGCTAAATTGCGCTCGATACGCCCTTCTGTTTCTCGGAACTTGGTAAGTTCGCTAGGTGCGATAATTATGCGGGGCGGTGTTCCACACAACGTGTCGGAATGAAAATAAACGAACATACAAAGGAACATACAAACGAACATACAAACGAACATACAAACGAACATACAAACGAACATACAAACGAACATACAAACGAACATACAAACGAACATACAAACGAACATACAAACGAACATACAAACGAACATACAAACGAACATACAAACGAACATACAAAGGATCATACAAAGGAACATACAAAGGAACATACAAAGGAACATACAAAGGAACATACAAAGGATCATACAAAGGAACATACAAAGGAGCATACAAAGGATCATACAAAGGAACATACAAAGGAGCATACAAAGGAGCATACAAAGGAACATACAAAGGGTCATACAAAGGAACATACAAAGGAACATACAAAGGAACATACAAAGGGTCATACAAAGGAACATACAAAGGAACATACAAAGGAACATACAAAGGAACATACAAAGGAACATACAAACGGACATACAAACGGACATACAAACGAACATACAAACGAACATACAAACGAACATACAAACGAACATACAAACGGACATACAAACGGACATACAAACGAACATACAAACGAACATACAAACGAACATACAAACGAACATACAAACGTACATACAAACTAACATACAAACTAACATACAAACTAACATACAAACGTACATACAAACTAACATACAAACTAACATACAAACTAACATACAAACTAACATACAAACGAACATACAAACGGACATACAAACGGACATACAAACGGACATACAAACGGACATACAAACGAACATACAAACGAACATACAAACGAACATACAAACGAACATACAAACGGACATACAAACGGACATACAAACGAACATACAAACGAACATACAAACGAACATACAAACGGACATACAAACGGACATACAAACGGACATACAAACGAACATACAAACGAACATACAAACGAACATACAAACGAACATACAAACGAACATACAAACGAACATACAAACGAACATACAAACGAACATACAAACGAACATACAAACGAACATACAAACGAACATACAAACGAACATACAAACGAACATACAAACGAACATACAAACGAACATACAAACGAACATACAAACGAACATACAAACGAACATACAAACGAACATACAAACGAACATACAAACGAACATACAAACGTACAAACAGTCATGCAAGCAGACAAACATCAATCATACAAACGAACAAACGACGGAACGAACGAATAAATGAATAAATAAATACATAAATAAATAAATAATTCTCCGAAGGGTTTCCGGTGTGCAGGTTCGGTACTGCTCGTTGTCGAGCCTACTTCCGTTTCGACGCTCCTCGAGCATACACGAGCGGAATAGACGGGAGTCGTGGTCTTTTTCTCTCTCGCGCCTCTGCGCGGCGAGCACTCATAGCCATTTCCTGATACTCGAAATTCTACGAGGCATCGTCACCGAGGCTCGGTCATTCTCTGTCGCAATTTCGCCGATGGCATTCCGTGGGACGTCCATCACATTGAATTGTAATTTATTTCTCGAGACAAGGTGGATTCTTTTTTTTTTTTTTTTTTTTTTTTTAAATACATGGTGTCCAGCGGTTCTTAAAGTCCTTGCAGTCCGGGAATGTCCTTGAATTTTTAAGTTCCCCGAAAATTTGAGTTTGTTTAAAAATGTATATTTAGTTTAGTAAATGTTTTTGTCTTTTTTTTTAATGAACTGCCACGTATTTCGACGTATTTTTTCCCCGCTGAACACGAATCCGCCATTTTAGGGCTAAAGTACAGTGAGACATTGAAAGTCTCGATTTTATGAACGAAAAATCGTATTTTTGGGATTATAATGGAAAATATTGGGTTAGGAGTAAAATGAATTGTCATATTCGTGATCAGCGGGAAAAAATACGTGGAATATAGCCTTGAAACAAAAAGAATCGATTGAACAACGATTTTTCACTTTTTGAGCCACTTTTGGAAAAATGTCAATTTTCGTGATTTTCAAAGGTCGATATCGCGGCTCCCAATGGAGCTAGCAAAAATCCGGGGGGTCCATCGCGTTCTACGAGAAAAATCACACGAGACAGACCCTTGTCCGAAGTTTTAAAATCGTTTTATCGTGTCGGACGAGGACGTTGAAAAACTCAAAAAATGGTCTCAAAAGGTAGCCTTGGAATTTTTTATGAAATATTTTTTGTCGGTACGAAATGTTTTTTTTTTCCGTTCATTAAATTAACTGCGACGTATTCCGACGTATTTTGTGCGCTGATCATGAATCCGCCGGCCTTTTCGTGCGTAAGTGCAGAAGACATTTGTATCTTCGATTTTATGCACTGAAAGCAGCCCCAGTGTGAAAACGCATTTTTGGCATTAAAATCTAAAATATTGGGTTTGGAGCAAAAAGAACGTGGTATTCGTGATCAAGGGCCCCCCTTGGGGCCCCTTTGAATTTTTTTTCAGTGTGTCTCTTCAGTGACAATCCTAAAAAAAATATGTATCTCAGTTCCGCTGAGATGCAAATACACATTCGTGCATAGTGAGTGGTTTTGGTTTCCGAACCCATTCCACCGTAAACTCAACCGGTCCTCGAACTAAATGTTATTCCGTGCGTCACGCGCGATATGAATATTTTCATTTTTTTTAAAATAAATGTCCCAACACACAGCCTGGAAATGTCCTGGAAATTGTCCTTGAATGTTTCATTGTTAATTTTTTTATTTCTTATTTTTCCTTAAATTATCCTTAAACCTTAAATTACGCTAAATCGTACAGACTCTTTACTGGACGCCATGTTAAGGTAGTCCTAGCGGACAGCCTGAGCCCACATGAGTTCAGAGAGAATTGAGAGAGAATTGCGAACGCTTCTCGATGGGATAAAAATTCTAAAAAAATCAAGCATATGGAAGTCGCTGAAAAGATTGATTTTACATAATAATAACTCCAAAATATTATTAACAAATGCATAAAAAAAAATTGTTCAACAAATTCCCCGGCAACTTAACTTTTTGTTTATATAAAAACAATTTGTTAATCTTTTTGAATACGTATGAATTTTTTTCAGAATTTTATCTAATTTTTGAAAATCACGTTTTTTTTATTAACTAAAAACGCAATTTTCCAAAATTAGACAAAATTCTGAAAAAAATTCATCCGTATTCAAAAAGATTAACTTATCGTTTTTATACGAACAAAAAGTTAAGTTGCCGGAAGATCTGTTGAACAATTTTTTTTTTCATTCATTTTTTAATAACATTTTGGAATTATTAGTATGCAAAATCAATCTTTTCGGTACCTTCCATATGATTGATTTTTTTCAGATTTTTATCTCATCGCGAAGTATTCGCAATTCCACTCTCAATTCGCTCTGAACTCACGTGGGCTCAGGCTGTCCGCAAGGACTACCTCAATACGATTTACGCAGGCAGCCGTTCCGGTTGAAAAATTACTAAAGTTTATCACGCCATTTCGTTAGTTTCTACACTTCCAATTGGACCCCTAAGTTGAAAGCGACGCAACTTCACCGAGTTCAAATTGTGAATTTAAGTACTTTTCCCTAATCCGGAGAATCGACAGTATCGAATACATTTAATGCATTAAATTATTTCGACGCCATAACCCCAATCCCCCTCCCCTCCCTCAGCCCCGAAATCGCCGAGAATCTTCCCGCAGTAACGGCGCATGCTTCGCGCTTCCGACGATTGTGTTGCAGGTCGGCGGATGGACAGCCTGGTGACGGGAAAGCCCGAAGCCGGAGGAAAGAAATCAGTCGGAAGAAGTCACCGCTGCGGTCGTCGCGTGCCTCTTCGTGCGCTCCGCCTCCGACCAGTGGCAGCACCGTCGCCCGAGCGCGGCTGCACGCCTTCCGAGTACCAGCGCTCCTCTATCTCGGCTTACGCTGATTCCCCGAGTCCCCCAGCCGGACCGAAGACGCCCGGGACGAGCGCCGAGGTCGAAGGGTCGAACGGGAAAACAAACGCAATTTCACTGCCCTTCAAGAACGCAAGAGCCATCGAAAAGGAAACCTTCGAAAAGAACATCTCCCCGAGCGCCATCTTGCGGCCCACGTGCCGAACTGTCGAGACTCCTCGCTCGACTAAAATTTAACCCCTAATAATCGGAAAAAAAATATATCAATTTTCTTTTTTTTTTTTTTATAGAGTGAACAAACATTTTTGCCCAAGATCGGATAAAACAGTTCGAGATCGAGAATAAACTCTAAAAAAAAAAAATCTAAATAAAACAGCGGACCCGGTAAAGAAAATTCCTCTTCGAGGGCACAGTTGAAAGAAAAACGTGACTTCCGGTACCGGAATTCTTGCTCGGTTAAAAAAGATTCACATCCGATCGGAAAAAATTGTAAAATAAAATACCTAAATTAAAAAATTTCAAAAATTCCCCTGACTTCCGGTTGCGGAACTTTCGCTGTCTAAAAAAAAATCGCACACGATCGAAAAAAAAAAAATAAATAAAATCCCCGTGACTTCCGGTTGCGGAATTTTCGCTCGCTAAAAAAAAATCGCAATCGATCGAAAAAAACGACTATATACAAACTCCGACTTCCGGTTGCAAGATCCTTCTTCCACATACATATATATATACATATATATATATATATATACACGTTGGTCTATTTCGTAGAAATTGCTGAGCGGAGTTTTCCGTCATCGGGCATGGGGATAAAATACCGCGATCGAGGACAGCGCGGCTGAAGCGCCACGGCCGGCCAGTGTCGTTCGGCGTCTCGTTCGAGCAACACCCACTCGTTGCCGAGTTTCGTCTCTCCCGACGACTGTTTTGCATCCAAGGTGATCGACCACCGGTTCTGCCCATCGACTCTTCTCGCGCGTATTTTCAACATCTTCCACGAATCCTCCATGCTCTCCGTCTAATATTTTTCTTCGAAACGGCCCCCTCCCCCCCTCCCCTTCCCCCCCCACCAGAGAAGAGGAAGGTCGCGCGATGTTCGAGGGCGAGCTTATGTTTTCCTGCGGAGGCGATCGATCCGACTATTGAGCTTCAGACCGATTGGATACGGAAGTGTTGTTGTTTTGGTTTTTTTTTTTTTTGGTTACGTGCTCGATCGAATAATCCATCGATCGATCGATCGATCGATCGAAGTGAATTAAAATTTGAAAAATAGTGCAGGAATACAGTGGATTATTTTTTTTATTTCAAGAATCATTTTTTGGTTTTTTGATTCTTTTTTTTTTTTTTTTTTTTTTTTCAAGTGAAACTGCGTTGTGTAGACTCGGGAGAACGAGTGCGCCGCGCGTTCTTGAGTTTTTCGATCTTCGACGAAAAAAAGTTTTTTTTTTTTTTTTGTCGGAAAAAAGTTTTTTTTTTTTTTTTTGCGGTGTTCGCCGGAGCGTGCATATATAGCGAGACTGGAAGAGTTTCGGCGGAAGCGCGACGATACGAAAGATGATTCTTTACGTTGTTATTGGTATTCTCGTTAGCGGAGCGATCGCCGCGCCGAAATCCGTGATCTACGCGGACGACGATGTGGTGAGTACGAGAAATTTGTTTTTTGGATTTTTTGTTTTTTCCATTTTTATTTTCAATCATTGCGATCCTAATTGAGTATTTTAGTGATTAATATTAATGACAAATGCATTTGGTAAACAATGTTGTCAAATGTTATTATTATTATTATAATTATAAATAATTAATTTTCGTTGAACGAAGTTAAATAATTTATTTTTCATTTCTTATAATTTCTGTGCAAACAGATTTTTGTTCGCGTCAACTCCCTTTTTTTTTTCAAATTCATCGAAATAAATTCGATATTTCATGTATATCGTACTATAATTATAACAACAATAATAATAATGCATATTATTATATTATTACATGATTATTATATTGACATACATATTAATAATGGATAAACGAATATAGGGAAAAAATATGACCACGATAACGAATGGCCCTCATTTAGAAAAAGGTACTTAAAAAAAATTTCAAACGGCTTTTAGCCTAGTTTTAAAAATCTGAAAAAAATGTCTCCCGCCCAAATGTGACCTCGCACCAACCTCAAGGTCAAGTTCGAACCGATTTACAACTGGTCTTATTCTCGATCCATTTTTTTATTTACCTGCTCAGTTCATTTTATATCACTGCATTTTTGGTCTCTCCAAATTGCTGCTTGAATTTATTTTTAGTAAGTTTTTTTTTTGTTTCGAATCCCGAGAGCGAAAAAAAATTGATAAAACTTTCACCGACCGCGAAAGATTCGCAGAACGATTTCGCAGTGATTCGTCAGCTCGAACGAAAGATTGATGGATCGCGTGTCCTCGTGTAATACGCGCTTTCAACATTCCCGGTAAAGCTCTCGTATCGAATAACGTTTCTTTTTTTTTTTTTTTTTTTTTCGCTTTATTCCGAAGCGTGTCTAAGTAAGACTGACGCCATTTGATTATATATATTACGTTGCAGCGCCCGTAGTACACAGCGAGTCCCTTTCGTGGAAGCTTTTGTCCCTCGATAAATATGTCTGACTCCCTCTTTAACCCTCTTATCTTTGGGGCATCGATCCCATTAATTCGAGGGCCTTCGACCCCCAAGCACAAAACACGCAGCTCCACTATGGAACTGTACGTTGTGTATGGAAGGCGCGCGACTCTCCGAGTACCCTCATGACGCTGACTCGTCCTTTAATAAAATCACCATGGCACGAGACCCAACGGGAGGGGGCGAGCGTGCGTGTTATGTCAGACTCCGCTGTACGGAGATTTATTAGTTTCACTGAGATATCGGAGTTTTGCAACTACATAGCGGTTTTACTGGGAAATAGTGGTTTTATTAGGAAATAATAGCTGTATTAGGATATAGTAGTTTACCGGGAAATAGTGGTTTTATTAGGAAATAATAGCTGTATTAGGAAACAGTAGTTTACTAGGTCATGGTAGCTTCACCAGGACATAGAAGTTTTGCTTGGGCATAGTAGTTTTACTTGGGCATAGTAGTTTTACTTGGGCATAGTAGTTTTACTTGGGCATAGTAGTTTTACTTGGGCATAGTAGTTTTACTTGGGCACAGTAGTTTTACTTGGGCATAGTAGTTTTACTTGGGCATAGTAGTTTTACTTGGGCATAGTAGTTTTACTTGGGCACAGTAGTTTTACTTGGGCATAGTAGTTTTACTTGGGCATAGTAGGTTTACCAGGACATAGAAGTTTTACTTGGGCATAGTAGTTTTACTTGGGCATAGTAGGTTTACCAGGACATAGAAGTTTTACTTGGGCATAGTAGTTTTACTTGGGCATAGTAGTTTTACTTGGGCATAGTAGGTTTACCAGGACATAGAAGTTTTACTTGGGCATAGTAGTTTTACTTGGGCATAGTAGTTTTACTTGGGCATAGTAGTTTTACTTGGGCATAGTAGTTTTACTTGGGCATAGTAGTTTTACTTGGGCATAGTAGTTTTACTTGGGCATAGTAGTTTTACTTGGGCATAGTAGTTTTACTTGGGCATAGTAGTTTTACTTGGGCATAGTAGTTTTACATGGGCATAGTAGTCTTACTTGGGCATAGTAGTCTTACTTGGGCATAGTAGTTTTACTTGAGCATAGTAGTTTTACTTGGGCATAGTAGTTTTACTTGGGCATAGTAATTTTACTTGGGCATAGTAGTTTTACTTGGGCATAGTAGTTTTACTTGGGCATAGTAGTTTTACTTGGGCATAGTGGTTTACTTGGGCATAGTGGTTTTACTTCGGCATAGTGCTTTTACTTGGGCATAGTGGTTTTACTTGGGCATAGTAGTTTTACTTGGGCATAGTAGTTGTGGTAGGAAATGGTACTTTTCCTAGGTCATAGTAGTTTCACTGACGTGTTGTATTTTTACAACAAACAAAAACAGTAGTTTCGATTATAATGTTTTCTTTTGCACACTAACCGATGTCAACGAGACGGGGAACGCTGAAAGTATTTTGTTTGTTATTTTTCATATCAAGGTCATATCGCTTCAAGGTCAAAGATTACGGCGATAATTGTTTCGACATTGTTCGGACGTCTTCGCGTAACTCACGGGAGTTTTTTTCTTCTGTATGTCGCTCGAACGGAAGGTCGCAGCGCGAGATAGTCGGGATGGGCGTCTCGGCGACCACCGCCGGGTTTATTACCGTACACTGAAAGTTTAAATACACCGGGTAACTTGCGGTGTCGAGAATCCCCGAGACTATCTTACGAACTAAATTAAAATTAATTACCGGGTTATCTCCGGCTCGCTCGAGCGAATATTCTTCATCCCTCTTCCCTCGTTGCCCCACGGGCTCCGCGATGCGATTCTCCTCGCGCTTTACTGCAGCCGGAGAGCCCTCGTTCCAAGTACGAGACGCCGTTTCCGCTCCACCGACACTTTTGGCTCAGCCGATTTCGCGTCACCGGCGAACACCGCGCGGGGCTTGTCGCAGCATAAGAAGAAAAAAAGAATCCACGACACGATTTTCACACACTTCCTCGGTTTACGTGAAAAAAAAAAGTTTGACTTTTTTTTAGTACGAAAATACAGTATAATAATAATTTTGGATTTTTTTTACTAGGGCATAGTAAAACCTTAGTAGCAGCCTTACCGGGATATAGTAGTTTTACTAGGGCATAGCAGTTTTACTGCGACATAGTAGCCCTACCAGAACATAGTAATTTTATGAGGACATAGTAGGATTACCAGGAAATAGTAGTTACATGGACACAGTAGTTTTACCAGGAAATAGTCGTTACATGGACACAGTAGTTTTACCAGGAAATAGTCGTTACAAGGTCGCAGTAGTTTTACCAGGAAATAGTAGTTACTAGGGCATAGTAGTTTCACTAGGAAATAGTAGTTACTAGGGCATAGTAGTTTCACTAGGAAATAGTAGTTACTAGGGCATAGTAGTTTCACTAGGAAATAGTAGTTACTTGGGCATAGTAGTTTCACTAGGAAATAGTAGTTACTAGGGCATAGTAGTTTCACTAGGAAATAGTAGTTACTAGGGCATAGTAGTTTCACTAGGAAAAAGTAGTTACTAGGGCATAGTAGTTTCACTAGGAAATAGTAGTTACGAGGGCATAGTAGTTTCACTAGGAAAAAGTAGTTACTAGGGCATAGTAGTTGTACTAGCAAATAGTAGTTACTAGGACATAGTAGTTTTACTAGGAAATAGTAGTTACTAGGGCATAGTAGTTTCACTAGGAAATAGTAGTTACTAGGGCATAGTAGTTGTACTAGCAAATAGTAGTTACTAGGGCATAGTAGTTGTACTGAGAAATAGTAGTTACTAAGGCATAGCAGTGTTACTAGGACATAGTAGTTTTACTGGGAAATAGTAGTTACTAGGACATAGTAGTTTTACCGGAAAATAGTAGTTACTGGGACATAGTAGTTACTATGGCCTAGTAGTTTTACTAGGACCTAGTAGTTACTAGGGCATAATTGTATTACTATGGCATAGTAGTTCTAATGGGTAATCGTAGTTACTAGTACATAGTAGTTTTACTGGGAAATAGTAGTTGCTAGGACATAGTAGTTTTAATGAGACATAGTAAAGCCACCATGATTTTCATAAACGCTTCCCCGGTTTACGTGAAAAAAAAAAGTCGACTTTTTTTTCATTGCGAAAATACAATATAATGATAATTTTCGATTTAGGAAATGGGACGATAGGAAACCAACAAGGAATTTTTCTTAAAATCAACGTTTTAATAAAGAAAATTATTTGTCGATAATGTTCTACAAAATAATTGTGGTTGCTGAAAATGTGTGAGGCAGAGTGTTGAAAAATGAGTCGCAGTGCGGCAGCGAAAAAAACGGAAACAATATATATATATATATATATAAAGTCCATAGAACGATGCGCACCCAGCATCGAAGGTGTTTCCTGTAACAGAGAAAGAAAAGCAAGAAAGATGGGTTACTCGTCGTCGGGATAAAAGAATCGCGGGCCATAAAAGACCTCGTATTATTTCTCGTTCACTGTGCGTCGTCCCGCACGGGCGTTTCAAATCGTCGAAACGGCCGGTGGTTCACCGTGTTTCCGGAACGCGTTCGCTAAGGTGCGAGAGTGCATTTGAAGGTTTTTTTTGTAATTTTTTTTTTTTTTTTTTAGCTTTTCTCTTTGAGTCGTGAAAGCCCAGGAGGAAGAGAAAATCAGTAAAAAGGAGCGCGGAGCTCTCCGCGTGCCCGAGAAAAAGTCTCAAAAATTGGCTAGATGGGGGCTCGACTTTTATCTCGAGAAAAAAAAAAATAAAAATACTGCCACTTCGCCTCCGGCCCGAAAAACATCTCGCAAACGAGAACTTACGAGCGACAAAATAAAATAATAATAATAATAATGGAAATTTCGAGTAAGGCAAGTCGACGTATTTTTCGCACGTATGTGAATTCATGATAAAAAAAAAACTGTTTTTAAAAATAATTCGTACGTTTTGAAATTTTCGGAAAAACAAAAATGGCTTCGAATTTCAAGAAGGATCAAAAGTAAAACAAAAATTGCATTTATCAAAATAAAAAAGAATTTATTTTTGATAATAAAATTATATTTCTTTGAATAAAATTCAATTTTATTATTAAAAATAAATACCTTATTAAAAAAAAAAAAAATAGAATTTATTCTAATAAAAAAATTGAATTAAAAATTAAATTGAATTGGATTGAAATTAATTGAATTGAATTTGATTGTATTAAAAATAAATACTTTATTTTTAATTAAAAAAAAAAAATAGAATTTATTCTAATAAAAAAATTGAATTTAGAAAATATATATTTTTTTTTAAATAAAAAAAATAGAATAAAAAAAAAAGAATTTATTACGTAAACGCAAATGCATCATTGCCGAGCGAGTACTGACGTGAGTCTGCACATCCGGCTCTCATAAGCGTGGTCTTCCATTTTTTCTTAATTTTATATCTCGGTCGTCATTTTTTTTTTCTTCTCCCTTTTTTTTTATTGCATTCGCTGTCGAGTCCCGATGATTAAAAGCGTTCACCTCGCGAGCCCTCGACGCCAATCGAGTCATCTCCACAGCCCCTCTTTCTTGCTCATCATCATATTCTTTTTCTCCTCGGTCTCGCACTCGAGACCTCCTCGCCCCTTTTTTTTTCGTTCCCCCGCGCATTCGTCTCCGTGGCGCCTCCGCGAGGAGTCACCCGTAGCGCGACGTCAATTGTCTCATTCATTCGAGGAAAACATCCATAAATATTCGTCTAATTTTTACGAAATTCAGTTCGAATGTAATTCGTCTTAATTTTTATGCTGCGACGATGCTGGGCCGTGTCAGTCGGTAAACGAAAAACTGTAATCGACTTTTATGAAGGGTTCTCGACATTTTGTGCTCGAGGAAAATTCTTGAAACACATAGAGTTCGATCTCAAGCGTAGAATAAAGTTGGAACTCGAGCAAAAAATAAATCTCGAACTTTAACACAAAACCAAGTTCGAACTTAAGCACAAAATCAAGTTCAAACTTGAGCACAAAATCAAGTTCAAACTTGAGCACAAAATCAAGTTCAAACTTGAGCACAAAATCAAGTTCAAACTTGAGCACAAAATCAAGTTCAAACTTAAGCACAAAATCAAGTTCAAAATTAAGCACAAAATCAAGTTCAAACTTGAGCACAAAATCAAGTTCAAACTTAAGCATAAGTCAAGTTCAAACTTCAGCATAAGTCAAGTTCAGACTTCAGCATAAGTCAAGTTCAGACTTAAGCATAAGTCAAGTTCAGACTTAAGCACAAGTCAAGTTCAGACTTAAGCACAAGTCAAGTTCAGACTTAAGCAAAAGTCAAGTTCAGACTTAAGCACAAGTCAAGTTCAGACTTAAGCATAAGTCAAGTTCAGACTTAAGCACAAGTCAAGTTCAGACTTAAGCATAAGTAAAGTTCAAACTTAAGCAATTGTCAAGTTCAAACTTAAGCAATTGTCAAGTTCGACCTTAATCAACTATCAAGTTCGACCTTAATCAACTATCAAGTTCGACCTCAATCAATTGTCAAGTTCGACCTTAATCAACTATCAAGTTCAACCTCAATCAGTTGTCAAGTTCAAACTTGTTCAGAAAGTCAAATTCTAACTTAAGTATAAAGTCAAGTTTGAACTTGAGGACAAAATCGAGTTCGAACTTAAGCACAAAGTCAAGTTTGAACTTCAAGAAAAAAAAAACAAATTCCAATTTAAGCGCAAAGTCAAGTTTGAACTTGACGAAAAAAATCAAGTTCGAACTTGAAGCGCAAAGTCAAATTCGAACTTGAATACAAAATCAAGTTCAGTTCCCAGTGTCAAATTAATCCTACTCGGTCGGTAAGTTAGATGCACAGAAGCAAACTGTTTCGAGCTTGAACAATGACCGAATTAATCGAGATCGTGGGAAAACAATCGAGCGCGCGTAACTTTAAGGTGGGTCGGCATAAAGCAGACCGATAAAAGTGCCCGGAGAGAAAAGATAAACTGACAGATAAAGGGGGCAGAAGAAGAAGTCTTATTACAGTAGTCAAAGTCTCGAATGGCACGAGCTATCAAGCGAGGGCATTTATATGCGATCGGAGGTCGTTAACTGCAGGAAGCGTTGCGCGTAGCATCTCATAGTATAGACGGGAGGGGGGCTCGAGAGGTCTAGAAGTCGCGAGGCGACGACGTGACCGAGCCACACAGCGATTCTTCTTTCTTCATTCGTTCGGTAACTCCTCACCGTTTCTCCCCCCCTCCATGAGCCGGGTCGTGAGAGCCTCGATCGACTCGTACCACGATCGATCATATCAATGGCGGGCATTAAACTCTCGACTTGTCGTCGCTTAGGATCGAATTTAAAGACGTTAGTTTGAACTTAAGGTCGCTCTTCAGATCGAACTTGAGATCGAAGGTTGGCCCGCACTTCGTTGCGTACTTAACATCTATCTTAAGTTCGAACTTAAATTTGATCTTAAGTTCGAAGTCAAGTTCGAATTTGAGGTCAAAATCAAGTTCAAACTTAAGATCAAACTCAAGTTGGAACTTAAGATCAAACTCGAGTTCAAGATTAAGGTCAAACTCGAGTTCAAACTTAAGGTCGAAATCAAGTTCAAACTTAAGGTCAAACTCGAGTTCAAACTTAAGGTCAAACTCGAGTTCAAACTTAAGGTCGAACTCAAGTTCAAACTTAAGGTCAAACTCAAGTTCAAACTTAAGGTCAAACTCAAGTTCAAACTTAAGGTCAAACTCAAGTTGAAAATTAAGGTCAAACTCAAGTTGAAACTTAAGGTCAAACTTAAGGTCAAACTCAAGTTCAAACTTAAGGTCAAACTGAAGTTCAAACTTAAGGTCAAACTCAAGTTCAAACTTAAGGTCAAACTCAAGTTGAAACTTAAGGTCAAACTCAAGTTCAAACTTAAGGTCAAACTCAAGTTGAAACTTAAGGTCAAACTTAAGTTGAAACTTAAGGTAGAACTCAAGTTCAAACTTAAGATTAAACTTAGGCTTTAATCAGGTTCGAACTAAGATTCGATCTCAAGTTCGGATTAATGTCTTAAAGTTCGACCCTTAGACTCGAATCAAACCTATTTTTTATATACTTTTCTGTATCGAGAAAAAATAATTTCCGATTGATAATAATTTTTTATCTTCAACTTTTGTTCTCAGATCTAGTATTTTTTTCTTTCTTTTTTTACATTGTATTCCAATTTTTATTTTTTTTTCATATTCATTTCCACAACGACCGAAGCACGGCCAAAGAAAAAAATTTCATGTTTTTTTTTTTTTTTCTCTACCGACAGCGGTAAAAAAATGATCTTTTTTTTTCCGAAAAACATGAATTTCGTTGAAAATTTATACGTCCCGAGATTTAATGGAGCGAAATTCAGCGCGCCGGAGGTCTGCAATTCGGTAATTGGAAGCCTCGGAGATTCCTGCAGTGGAACAATGAAAACGGCACGGTGGAAAAAGCGTGTCCAGAAATTCAAACGGGATTATTACACACGGCATTGTGTCGTATCTATTATCGCGGCATTGATATACGCACGACGGATCTATTACTCATGCGTCGGGCGATCGGACGACCGAGCTGAGTGGAATTACGAAGGCTTCGTCCTGGCGCCTCGCTCTTTCCGTTTTTTTTTTTTTTTTTTTTTTTTTTTAATAATAGTAATAATAAAAAAATAATTCTATATCTCAATCCGTGACTTTGAGCTTTTGCGATTAAAGTCGACCCGTTTCATTCTCCGATCTAAAACGTGACTAACGATCGATGGAAACATCAGGAATAAAATATTAATTAATAATTGACGAGCACGATCGATAAAAAAAAGCTTAACCGGTGAAAAAATACGTGACCGACCAACGATCGAACGGTGAAATTAAATAATTGATTAGCACGATCGATTGATTTTTTTTTTTTTTTTTTGGTCTTGAGATTTCCTCGATGGAAAACGTGACGATCCCGTCGATCATGAAAAATAAACACTTCGTCGTCCGTGATTATACTCGGAATAGTTGTCTGTCTACTCGGCAACTTGTTTTTATAATTTTATAATTTTATAATTTTATAATTTTATAATTTTATAATTTTATAATTTTATAATTTTATAATTTTATAATTTTATAATTTTATAATTTTATAATTTTATAATTTTATAATTTTATAATTTTATAATTTTATAATTTTATAATTTTATAATTTTATAATTTTATAATTTTATAATTTTATAATTTTATAATTTTATAATTTTATAATTTTATAATTTTATAATTTTATAATTTTATAATTTTATAATTTTATAATTTTATTGCATCCGAACTTGAATCCAAATTTAAGTGCGAACTCAAAATTTAAGTTACGAAAATTCGACCCAAAAAGTGATTTTTTTTTTATATGAGGCATTTACAAAAATTCTTATATGAGACATTTCAGAAAAATCTGAAAAAATTCATACGTGTTCAGAAAAATAAATGAATCATTTTCATCGAAAAAAAAAAAATGGTTGTTTTGCCGGGCAATTTGTTAAACAATTAATTTTTTTGATTAATTTGTCAATAACATTTTGGAATTATTATTGTTCAAAATTAATCTCCTCAGTACCTTTAATCTGCATGAATTTTTTCACATTTTTATATCATCGAGAAGTACTTGCAATATTCACTTACTTTTCTCGAACTTATGCGAGATGAGCGGGAAGCGACATAGCTACCTTAAGTAAGCGAGCGAATGCAGTTACATTGGATTGCTTAACTGCAGGCATTTGTCACAATCTATTGTCAACAATAAATAAAATAAATAAAATAAATAAAATAAATAAAATAAATAAAATAAATAAAATAAATAAAATAAATAAAATAAATAAAATAAATAAAATAAATAAAATAAATAAAATAAATAAAATAAATAAAATAAATAAAATAAATAAAATAAATAAAATAAATAAAATAAATAAAATAAATAAAATAAATAAAATAAATAAAATAAATAAAATAAATAAAATAAATAAAATAAATAAAATAAATAAAATAAATAAAATAAATAAAATAAATAAAATAAATAAAATAAAATAAAATAAAATAAAATAAAATAAAATAAGGAATTCCTCGATCGACATTGCCGATTAAATCGTTCATTGCCATTCCCCGCATTAATATTGTTTAACGCTGCAGCGATAAATGATTAAGCGCGTCTCCGAAGGATGATTAATAGTCGTCGAATCTCCGACAAAGCTCTTTCCAGGGTTATCAATTCGTGCGTTTCGTCGATTCCGCACAATCATTTGGTCAGTCAGTCGCGGTCACATCCCACCCTCGCGAAATTGCGTACCCGCGACGCGGCTGCGATGACCGCTGCCTCGAACACCCACAGGGAGGGGAGATTTCACTTGGAAGCTCGTGTCAAACTATAAATTGATTAATCACGAATCACTGATTAAAACTGCGCTTACATTGCCTCGTACTTGCTCTTCGTCATAGGATAATTATTTATCGCTTCCATACATTTATATATATATATATATATATATATATATATATATAGATTATATATACAGATATATATATATATAGATTAACATGCCATTGTAACGTTTCGCACTCTGACTCTTTTCGAGTCCGATGAATAATGCGCTTTGTATTTTTTTTTTTTTTTTTTTTTTTTTTTTTTTTTTTTGTAATGTTGTGAATTTGATCGAGCCCGACGTCTCTACGGTCATCAATTCCCGTCGCGATAATTCATTATCACCCTCCGCGAGACCTTGAAATTTAATCTCTTTTTTTTTTTTGTATTTGGACATCATAATTTTTTTATTTTTTATTTCACGACGGTGAAATATGAAGAAAAAAAAATAATTATAAAAATGATGATTTTGTATGAAAGTTTGAGAAGAAAAGAAAAAGTGCGTCTGACCTTGAGGCGCGGTCGTCGATATTTATTTCTTTAGCCGATATGTTCGCTTCCTCCGTCTTTTTGTTATGTGAAATAAATGAATGCCCCGATGAACTCGCGATGGGCGAAATTCGACACGTGCATTTTGCTTTGAATTTGTTTCGAGTGTTATGAGGAAAAATGCGTCAATTATCGAGACGTGCCTCGCCGTAGATTCTATAGGGGGTTTTGGTTTATATTTACAATTTACGATTTTATTTACAATTTTTATTTAAATTGAGTTATTCGTTTAAAACTTTAATTCGTGTCTAAAAATCGTCAATAATGCGATTTACTGTGAAATCTGTGTAACGCGTTACGCGTTACGCGTTCCCAATAATGTGACTTTCTCAACTGTGAAATCTGCGTTACGCGTTACGCATTACTCGTTGCCGATAATGTGACTTGCTCTACTATGGATTCTGCGTTACGCGTTACACGCTGCCAATAATGTGACTTACTCTACTCTGAAATCTGCGTTACGCGTTACGCATTACTCGTTGCTGATAATGTGACTTGCTCTACTATGGATTCTGCGTTACGCGTTACACGCTGTCAATAATGTGACTTACTCTACTCTGAAATCTGCGTTACGCGTTACGCATTACTCGTTGCTGATAATGTGACTTGCTCTACTATGGATTCTGCGTTACGCGTTACACGCTGTCAATAATGTGACTTACTCTACTCTGAAATCTGCGTTACGCGTTACGCATTACTCGTTGCTAATAATGTGACTTACTCTACTCTGAAATCTGCGTTACGCGTTACACGCTGCCAATAATGTGACTTACTCTACTCTGAAATCTGCGTTACGCGTTACACGTTGCCAATAACGTGACTTACTCGACTGCGAAATCTGCGTTACGCGTTACACGCTGCCAACAATGTGACTTACTCTACTCTGAAATCTGCGTTACGCGTTACACGTTGCCAACAATGTGACTTACTCTACTCTGAAATCTGCGTTACGCGTTACACGTTGCCAACAATGTGACTTACTCTACTCTGAAATCTGCGTTACGCGTTACGTATTCCCAATAATGTGACCTACTCTACTGTGAAATGTGCGTTACGCGTTACCAATAATGTCACTTACTCTACTACAAAATCTGCGTTACGCGTTACGCGTTTCCAACAATGTGACTTACTCCACGATGAAATGTGCGTAACGCGTAATGGGTAACGCGTAGCCGGTGTGCCAGTGACGCGACTTACTCTATCCTAAAAACGCAAAACGCTTCTACCGAAGTTTCACTTAAAAAAAAAAGAAAAAAAAATTGAGCGAGAGATGAAACGCGTCGAAATTAATTCGAAAGTCTCGCCTTCACAAGACCCTTTGTGTATACGGGCGAGCCCCAACATTCCAGGAGACTACAATACGCGGATGTACATGTTTATTTATATGTATACATAGTCGCCGCGAGCTTAGGACAGAATACAATTTTATGTTCCATAACAGCAGACGAACGATCCGCGTATACTTTTACAGGTGCGCTGGAGAGCGCACGGTATTCGTTTCATGCTGGCGAGCGACCGCCGAAGCGAGATGCAAAGGCATTGGGAGAGCTACGTGAAAAATTGCATCGGACGTTTCATGCAAATCGACCGAGCGCGGGGAAAAATAGTGAATGTGAAATACAAAATACAAAAAAAAATAAAAAACATCGCCACCAAACCCGTCGGCGGATATTCAGAATAGAAAATAAAATGAAAAAAAAAAAAAAAAAACGATAGAAGAGTCGAGTGTACGGGGAAACCGGAAAATGTAGACGCTGTCGCGCATTGCAGACCTTCCGATAAAAGTTCTTTTTCGATCCTGAACTTACTGCCGGTAATGCTTTCCTTTCACCCGGCGACGTTTGTCGAGAACGTATCGATTAAAAATGTTGTTATTATCGTTATTATCGTTATAGCTGTTGGCTGAGTTGGCTGCGTTGGCTGCGTTGGCTGCGTTGGCTGCGTTGGCTGCGTTGGCTGCGTTGGCTGCGTTGGCTGCGTTGGCTGCGTTGGCTGCGTTGGCTGCGTTGGCTGCGTTGGCTGCTTTGGCTGCGTTGGCTGCTTTGGCTGCGTTGGCTGCTTTGGCTGCTTTGGCTGCGTTGGCTGCGTTGGCTGCTTTGGCTGCGTTGGCTGCTTTGGCTGCGTTGGCTGCTTTGGCTGCGTTGGCTGCTTTGGCTGCTTTGGCTGCGTTGGCTGCGTTGGCTGCTTTGGCTGCGTTGGCTGCGTTGGCTGCGTTGGCTGCGTTGGCTGCGTTGGCTGCGTCGGCTGCGTCGGCTGCGTCGGCTGCGTCGGCTGCGTCGGCTGCGTCGGCTGCGTCGGCTGCGTCGGCTGCGTCGGCTGCGTCGGCTGCGTCGGCTGCGTCGGCTGCGTCGGCTGCGTCGGCTGCGTCGGCTGCGTCGGCTGCGTCGGCTGCGTCGGCTGCGTCGGCTGCGTCGGCTGCGTCGGCTGCGTCGGCTGCGTCGGCTGCGTCGGCTGCGTCGGCTGCGTCGGCTGCGTCGGCTGCGTTGGCTGCGTTGGCTGCGTTGGCTGCGTTGGCTACGTTGGCTACGTTGGCAGCGTTGGCTATTTTGCTATGTTGACCACGTTGGCTATGTTGCTATGTTGACCACGTTGGCTATGTTGCTATGATGACCACGTTGGCTATGTTGCTACGTTGACTACGTTGGCTGTGTTGGCTGTCGCCGTCGCTGGCGCCGTAAACGAGAATGTGGCGTTGAAACGAAAAATGTGGTCTCGACGCGAGGACGGAAAGAATGATCGAACCCTAAACCATCGGTAAATTGAGTACGTCTAGAGCCGGTGGTTGTTCCTCACCGCACGTCGTCTTATCTGCTCGGCGACGAACGGTGGAGGTGGCACGGAGGTCGGGTGAGGGGAGAGGGCCGGAGAGAACGAGGGGGATAACGGAAGCCGATTAGGGATGCAAAGACCACACGAGGGGTGAAGCCGTGCCTCGAGACCTGATTAGAGCTTAGGGATTTCCTCGGGACGGAAACGTTCGACGTGCTTACCTCCTGTACCGCTCCCTCGTTCACGATCTTGTTCTCCCCCTTCCATCACCACTTCCCAACCCTGCGTATCGCCACTAGCGCCGCTTTTGACTCACTATTTACCCGCCTCTGGCGTGCATTCGGTAATCGTTATTGCAACTATCAGAACACCAGCTCTAATCGTTCTTAACCCGTTAAGGCGCACACGTACGTTTCTCATAAGTTTAAACTCGCCCCCTCCTCCCCCCCCCCCCCCCACTCGGCCGGCTTTGTATCAGACGGTCGATATGTTGGTCGAAATTCACGGGACATTTATGTACCTTGATTTTCGGAACGATTGGAACCGTTTTCAACATTACCAAATCACCGGTTTGTCATTAATCACGAATCGTGGGTTTTCCTCCGAGCCTGTAATTTTTATAATGTTGAGTGGATAGATGTGCCACCTGGACATACGTGTGACTCGGGTTCCGATGTATCGATTTCACTACCAAGAAGCTAAATTATCTTTATTTTCGGCCAAGTTGCACAGTGTTGAAGACAGAGGTCGACTTTTTCTTGGATTTCTTCTTAAGGACCTTTGATCTCGGTTTCGATCACATTTTGGTGACGATTTGTCGAATCAGTACTGAACCATGAGAGTCGTCGCTTACCCTCAGACGTGCCAACTGCATTACAAAGCGAAAGCAAAAAAAATGAAATAGATAAAGTTGCACAGCGTTGAAGACCGGAGACCAAACAAATTTCGCGATCTAAAGCAGATTCCTCCAACTTTCGCATACAAATGATCAAAAAAATGTCTGCACAAACGATCCTTATTTTATTTTCTCGTCGTGTTGGGCAACTGCGGCGAAGCGCCTACATTGCTTTTTTTATTATCATTATTATTATTATTATTATTTTTTTTTTTTTTTGCAATTACAAGGTCATCGCTGAGGTTTATGGAATCTGTGCAACGTGTAATACAAGTGCGCGCCTTTCGCCACTTTTGTGGCTACGAGGTGATCGTGACCACCGGCGTGGAAGCAGCAGCGTTGCGAGAATTCCGCAGCTGTACCGGGGAATAGTTATTATGAAGTCGCTCCGTCCGACGACGGCGTTGGCCAACGCAATCCTCCTTATCGAGCGCCCGAAGCGACGATGGACGATAGGATTGAGAAAGGGCGCGATTAAAGTTGGATGAACTTTCTTGCATCGCTTTTTTTTTCGTTTCACTACTCGGAACGAAAATTGCGTATGTGCGACGCTGTGTCTCGGTAGGGTTAGATAATACTTTAGACGAAGGCTACAATGTGCTGCACAAAACCACAAAATAATTCATTTCAACTTAATTTCAATTGTTTACTGCATTAACTGGATTTCTATGTAAAAGGGGGTTTCCCATAAATAAATAAATAAGTAAATAAGTAATTAAGTAAATAAGTAAATAAATAAATAAATAAATAAATAAATAAATAAATAAATAAATAAATAAATAAATAAATAAATAAATAAATAAATAAATAAATAAATAAATAAATAAATAAATAAATAAATAAATATATAAATATATAAATAAATAAATAAATAATCACAATCGCAATCGCAATCACGGTCGTTGTCGTTGTAATTTTTTTTTTCCTTTTAAAGATCAAGTGTCTGATAACTGAGAGGTAAAGGCATAGAGATGTGGAAAGCGTAAAAAGAGAATCGAGAATATATTTCTGCATCATTCGACCCAGTTTCGCAGTCTCCGCCTCGGTGAACTTTTGCTTAATATTTCTCGTATTTAAACTCATTTTCTCTCGGTTGATGAGAGACGAATAGTCGAAGCTCGTCGTGGTTGCGGTCGAGTAGCTCGAGAAACACGAGGAAAAGTGTGCGAGCTCTATATGTATATAAATACATATAGTCGTATATATGTATATATGTATATATGTATATATGTATATATGTATATATGTATATATGTATATATGTATACATGTATATATGTATACATGTATATATGTATATATGTATACATGTATATACGTATATATGTATATATGTATATATGTATATATGTATGTACTATAATGTGATACAAAAGCCCGGAGGCTGATAGCCAAGCTAAGCATATTCGGGTCAGGGCGAAAACCTCGAGATTCAAACGGAGAGCACGACTGTCAACCCCGCAGTGTCGTTCCTTTTTTTTTTCTTCACGACGGAACAGTCCGAGGTACGAAAATAGTTACGTTGACGAGAAATGACAAAACGCTTGTTTTTTTTTTTTCCCATACGCATAGTTGATTTTCTTTTTTTCGCATAACCGGAATATCTTTTAACCCTTCGCCCTACATTTTTTGAAACCCTCGATTATCTCGATACCATCCATAATTTTTCATATTTCGACAATCAATATGTCGTCCAGAAAACCATTAAAATACCAAGTCGGTAAATTGTTCGGAAATAAAATTTAGCGATCCTCCCCGCGATTTCGGCAAGGCTTCATTTTGCCCCAAACCTTCATTTTTTTTGAAATTTTATTTAAAAAAATTGTACGCATTAAACCCCACTGTCAGGAAACTCCATTTTCCCCCATTTTTCGTTATCATAATTTTTCTTTTTCTTCAGAGTGAAATTCGGTGTCTTTATTTTTTAGTTTAATCAACAAAAATCCCCGCATAGCTTGGTCCATTTTGCCCCCCCCCCCCCCCCCCCCCCCCGCCCAAATCACTACACCCGAAAACCAATTTTCAATACCTTTCAAATCCGTCGAGTTCAGTAACGAAAATACCGGAAGTCCGCGGCGTCTCGCCGGCGGAGGGGGGGGGGGGGGGGTGAGAAGGGTCGAGACAGTTAGGGTAGACGATAGAGTGCTGTAAGCGATGTCGGGCTCCAATCGATCGCGGCTTTCCGGCGCCGTTGTCCGCCCTATGTGCGTGTGCGTGTGCGTGTGCGTGTGCGTGTGCGTGTGCGTGTGCGTGTGCGTGTGCGTGTGCGTGTGCGTGTGCGTGTGCGTTGTGCCGTTGTGCCGTTGTGCCGTTGTGCCGTTGTGCCGTTGTGCCGTTGTGCCGTTGTGCCGTTGTGCCGTTGTGCCGTTGTGCCGTTGTGCCGTTGTGCCGTTGTGCCGTTGTGCCGTTGTGCCGTTGTGCCGTTGTGCCGTTGTGCCGTTGTGCCGTTGTGCCGTTGTGCCGTTGTGCCGTTGTGCCGTTGTGCCGTTGTGCCGTTGTGCCGTTGTGCCGTTGTGCCGTTGTGCCGTTGTGCCGTTGTGCCGTTGTGCCGTTGTGCCGTTGTGCCGTTGTGCCGTTGTGCCGTTGTGCCGTTGTGCCGTTGTGCCGTTGTGCCGTTGTGCCGTTGTGCCGTTGTGCCGTTGTGCCGTTGTGCCGTTGTGCCGTTGTGCCGTTGTGCCGTTGTGCCGTTGTGCCGTTGTGCCGTTGTGCCGTTGTGCCGTTGTGCCGTTGTGCCGTTGTGCCGTTGTGCCGTTGTGCCGTTGTGCCGTTGTGCCGTTGTGCCGTTGTGCCGTTGTGCCGTTGTGACGTTGTGACGTTGTGACGTTGTGCCGTTGTGCCATTGTGCCATTGTGCCATTGTGCCGTTGTGCCGTTGTGCGTTGAGCCGTTGTGCCGTTGTGCCATTGTGCCATTGTGCCATTGTGCCATTGTGCCATTGTGCCGTTGTGCCGTTGTGCACTGTAAAAAAATTTCGTTTGAAAATTCATAAATGTATATGAAGTTCTATGCATATACAGTATATAAAATTTCATTGACACGTATGTAAGAATATTGCGTTACTGGTATATTAAAAACAATATCATGTTTATAATATTTGTAACGATAACATAATTCTCATTTACTGATGTCTTAATTTTCAATTCCATAATCGGTAATTTTACATTTAAGATTAAATTGTAAAAATGAAGATACATATGAGTTCTAATTTCATATACCGAGGTTGTACATCTCATGTAACTTTGTATATCAAACGTGTTGTCAATTTCATAAAAATTTTTACAGTGTGTGTGTCTGTGATTTTGCCGGTTGATTCATCGCTTCATGGGGGGTTCGCACGAGTGAACACTTACCCCCCACCCCCCCCCCGCCTCACATCCCTTCGGTTTTCTCCTCCATCGGCTTCGGTTTCTCCCCTTACTTCCCTCAATTTTGTTTCCCTGCTAGCGAATCGCGTTTGTATATTTTATTTTTTTTCCTTATTTTTCATTTTTTTTTTCCCACAAAATCCGCCGAAGAAAATAGGAACAAACGAGGCAATTAGGGGGACGACCGCGAGGGGTGGTGGGGAAAAAATCGGTCCAAAGTGTATCGCAATTACGCGAGGGGGAATTCTTTTAGGTCTCTCATCGATTTCTCACCGCTGATTAATCTTCCGACGGAGCTTCGCCGTTTTTTTAATTTTCTATTAACAGGGGAAGAGAAAAGGTAATTGATGGACGCGATTAGTTCTTAGGTACGGAAAACAAGCTTCGGTATCGAAGGAGATGAAGAAAATTGCACGAAGGGAATATTCCGACAGTATTTAATCGCCTTAAGTTGCAAAAGTTGATTCTTCTATTTTTTTCACCAATTTTCGAGGTCGAAATTTTTTTTTTCATCAATTTTCGAGCTCGGAATGTTTTTTCATCAATTTTCAAGCTCGAAATGTGTTTTTCATCAATTTTCGAGCTCGACATTTTTTTGCATTAATTTTCAAGCTCGAAATTTTTTTTCATCAATTTTCGAGCGCGAAATTTTTTTTCATCAATTTTCGGGCACGAAATTCTTTTTCATCAATTTTCGAGCTCGAAACTATTTTTCATCAATTTTCGAGCTCGACATTCTTTTTCATCAATTTTCGAGCTCGAAATTCTTTTTCATCAATTTTCGAGCTCGCAATTTTTTTTCATCAATTTTCGAGCTCGAAACTATTTTTCATCAATTTTCGAGCTCGACATTCTTTTTCATCAATTTTCGAGCTCGAAATTCTTTTTCATCAATTTTCGAGCTCGAAATTCTTTTTCATCAATTTTCGAGCTCGCAATTTTTTTTCATCAATTTTCGAGCTCGTAATTTTTTTTTCATCAATTTTCGAGCTCGAAATGTTTTTTTCATCAATTCTCGAGCTCGAAATTTTTTTTCATCAATTTCCGAGCTCGAAATTTCACGAATTAATTCTCGGGTGTTCGGTCGACTCGAAAGGGCGGTCGACACGAAGAGTGAGTTCGGCACGTCGCGGCTCGGGCCAGAAGGAAATGTCTGAGTGCTGGGTGCGCCCCGGCGGAACCGCACCCTTGTCTGAGCGCAGTTACAAACGGACCAGCGGTCTCGCAATTGGTTAATTAAAATGCTAGAACGTGCACGCGCAGTCCCGATTTTTGTGCCGTCAGCTTTGTGTACAGCGACGAACTGTGAAGAGACTTCGACCGGTGGGAGGAGCGACCTCGAAGCCAAACCACGCGATTCCCCACATCCTCCTCTGCAGGAACAAACGAAGGAAAAGAAGATCAAAATCTTTGCGTATACGTATTAACGAAAGTCCTGGCATTTTTTCTGTCCGTCGTCCTCAGCCGGAGACTCGAAGGCGCTCGCTGGCACGCGCGGATACTCTCGCAGACACTCAGAGGGAGACTCAGAGACAGTCAGAGACACTCACAGACACTCAGAGGGAAACTCAGAGACACTTACAGACACTCAGGGACACTGAAAGACACTTACAGACCCTCAGAGACACTGAAAGACACTTACAGACCCTCAGAGACACTCAGAGGCACTCAGAGACACTTACAGACACTCAAAGACACTGAAAGACACTTGCAGACCCTCAGAGACACTGAAAGACACTTACAGACCCTCAGAGACACTCAGAGGCACTCAGAGACACTTACAGACACTCAGAGACACTGAAAGACACTTGCAGACCCTCAGAGACACTGAAAGACACTTACAGACCCTCAGAGACACTCAGAGGCACTCAGAGACACTTACAGACACTCGGGGACACTGAAAGACACTTACAGACCCTCAGAGACACTGAAAGACACTTACAGACCCTCAGAGACACTCAGAGGCACTCAGAGACACTTACAGACACTCGGGGACACTGAAAGACACTTGCAGACCCTCAGAGACACTTACAGACCCTCAGAGACACTGAAAGACACTTACAGACCCTCAGAGACACTCAGAGGCACTCAGAGACACTTACAGACACTCAGAGACACTGAAAGACACTTGCAGACCCTCAGAGACACTCAGAGGCACTGAAAGACACTTATAACAACTCCGAGGCACTGAAAGACACTTATAAACACTCCGGGACACTTACAGACCTTCGGAGACACCTACCGACCCTCAGAGACACTCAGAGACACTTACAGAGACATTCAAGGGCACTTACAGACACCCAGAAATACTTATAGACACTTAGAAATACTCATAGACACTCAGAGACACTCGAATTCACTCAGAAATAATTATAGACACTCAGAGACACTCGAATTCACTCAGAAATACCTATAGACACTCAGATACACTCGAATTTACTCAGAAATACTTATAGACACTCAGTGACACTCGAATTCACTCAGAAATACTTGTAGACACTCAGATACACTCGAATGCACTCAAAAAATACTTTTAGACACTCAGAGGCCCCGGATGTCAATTACAGACACTGAGAGACACTCGGTATCCCCTACAAATACCGAGGGACACTCAGAGACACTCAGTTACACTCGGGGACAGTTAGAGACACCCAAAGTCAATCGGAGAGACTTGCAGACACTCAGGGAGACTTACAAGACACTCAGGGAGACTTGCGGACACTCAGGGAGACTTGCGGACACTCAGGGAGACTTGCAGACACTCAGAAAAACTTGCAGACACTCAGAAAAACTTGCAGACACTCAGAAAAACTTGCAGACACTCAGAAAAACTTGCAGACACTCAGAAAAACTTGCAGGCACTCAGAAAAACTTGCAGACACTCAGGGAGACTTGCAGACACTCAGGGAGACTTGCAGACACTCAGGGAGACTTCCAGACACTCAGAAAAACTTGCAGACACTCAGGGGAACTTCCAGACACTCAGGGAGACTTGCAGACACTTAGAAAAACTTGCAGACACTCAGGAAGACTTACAAGACACTCAGGAAGACTTGCAGACACTCAGGAAGACTTGCAGACACTCAGGAAGACTTGCAGACACTCGGGGAGACTTGCAAACACTCAGGTAAACTCGCAGACACTCAGAAAGACTTGTGAACACTCAGGGAGACTTGGAGACACTCACGAAGACTTGCAGACACTCAGGAGGGCTTGCAGACACTCGGAGAAACATCCGGACAGTCAGAGTCGATTTGTAACGATCCATTTCCGACGAGTTCCCAACAGTTTGGACCCAGGGACGTTCCCAATGTCCACTTACGGACACTTGCAGACAAGTTTGGGCCTCAGGAAAAAAAAAAAAAAATCTGTTCTCACGATCGAATCAGTAGGCGCGAAACGAATCGGGACAAATCGACGATGATTCTAGAAGACTCGCAGTGTCAGTTGAAACCTCGTTTCCCTGAATGTCTTCGATGCTCGAACGGTGACGAGCTCGACCAGTGCGAGTCCCCGATGTTCCGTAAAAGGCGTGCAAACCTGTTCGATCGTACGGATGTGCGCGGAATGAAAAATGAAGGAAAAAAAAAAAAAAAAAAAAAAAAACAGAATCGACGAGAGCAAAAGACTATATTTCATCGCGATAAAATAGCTCGGTGAATTTTCGTTATTTACGAGAATACGTGCCGAGTGTCGACTATTTACACGCCAGAGAGCGTCGGGGCAGTCGCGAGAGATGCGTGTACGTGTTTATGACGAATGCACAACGAATTTTGGGCTAACGGAAACTGCATTATATTCAGCGAACCGTCGGACCGGAACGGCGAGTCAACGAGTCGAGTTTGAGCCGCGCGACGCCCGCGGCCAGTCCGAAATCGCAGAACGCTCGGTCGGCGACAAAAGTTTGATGGTTTAGCGCGCCCCTCTTCATCCTCCCAATTGCCGCACTACCGCAATTATTTTTAACCATTTTTTTTTTTTGTTTTTTTTTTTCAGCGATAGTATCGCACATTCTCATAATGCTTGTACAATATGCGGCCTAACTTGAAATAGGAAATTATAATGAAGCGTGCGTAAAGTATCAGAAAAGTGCGTAAAGTACGAAAAGGGTGCGTGAAGTACAAGAAGTGTGCGTGAAGTACAAGAAGTGTGCGTGAAGTACAAGAAGTGTGCGTAAAGTACGAGAAGCGTGAGTAAAGTGCGTAAAGTGCGAGAAGAGTGCGTAAAGTACCAGAAGCGTGCGTAAAGTACGAGAAGCGTGCGTAAAGTCCGAGAAGCGTGCGTAAAGTTCGAGAAGCGTGCGTAAAGTACGAGAAGCGTGCGTAAAGTACGAAAAGTGTGCATAAAGTACGAGAAGCGTGCGTAAAGTGCCAGAAGCGTGCGTAAAATACGAGAAGCGTGCGTAAGTGCGAGAAGTGTGCGTAAAGTGCGAGAAGCGTGCTTAAAGTACGAGAAGATGCGTAAAGTACGAGAAGCGTGCGTAAAGTACGAGAAGCGTGCGTAAAGTACGAGAAGCGTGCATAAAGTAAAATCGACCCGATGTGCGCATGCGCCGGGTATCTATGGTACACTTGGCTGTAAAGCGCCACTTACGCCACTGTCGGCAGGCACGAAAAGTCCCACTTTTCACGCATCAGTTACATAAAATGTATAACCCAATGTGCCTAGGTAGTCACTAATAACCTCTGACGTTGATGCGGCTTTTAAATAAAAATAAATAAAAAAAATACCATTAAATAGTATAAATAGTATACACATAATTCTTCGTGGACCCAAAAATGGCTGAAAAAATAAGAAAGAAAAAAAAAAAAGATTTCAATAAATTGTAATAATAAATAATAAATGTAAAAAAAAAAAAAAAATTCTAAAATCTCAAATCCTCAAGCCTCCCCCGATATTTCGGAGCGTCGTGCACGAGGCATCTCAGTCCGGTGACCCGGGTCGGCCCGGTGAATGCATCTCGTTCGAGATGCAGCCCGAGGATCTTTTGGCGCGGGTTCTTGAAATATACGCACGGACACGCGGCTACGCCCGCATATATACATATATATATATATATACGATACGCTGTGAATATTAACACACGGATACGAAAAAGCTGTTCGGTTACGGTTTACACACTGACGGCCGTTCACACTGAGAGGACGGAGAAAGAGAAGCACACCGGCGGTCGCTATTAATACCGAGTTTTATATATAGACAGAGGAGTGGTAGGCGAGAAGTAGACGAGAAGACGTCCGGGGAGAGTCTCGGATGAGACGCCGGGAGAGAACAGCGGAGAGGCCCGGGAACGTGCCTCGCGGCTCGCTCGTGCTTTCTCGTCGGGGATGTCCACAGTTATTGTACAAATTTACCTTAATTTTGTATTTTTTTTATTTTTTTTATTTTTTACACAATATTATTATAATTATTACGTCATGTAAATATTTTATACAATAATAATAACAATAGCATTCTGTCAACAGTAAAAATTATTTAATTTACAATATTTTCTTCTTATATATATAACATGCAAATATAACATACAAATGGGGATGTTTATAGTTGTTGGTAAATTTATCGCTACTGTGTGTTTTTTTTTTTATTTTCTTCAATATACATGTTTTTTTTATGTTGCAACAAAATATCCCCAAATTTCGTAAATTAATTTTCAATTAGGTTTTTTTTTATTATTGATTATGAAATAGCAAGATATAATTATTTGTATTTATTAATCAACGATAATAACAATAATGTAATATTATTTAATTTACAAAAGAATTTTTTTATTAAGTAAAGAATTATTTATAAAGAAAAGTAGAAATAATTGTTTGTCGTTGCAAGAATGGCTGAATAAATAAGAAAAATATATAGACGAAGGGTGGGAAGTGAGAAGTAATCGAGAAGACGTTCGAGGAGAGTCGCTCGAATGAGACGACGTGAGAGAACCGCGGAGAGGCCCGAGAACGTGCCTCGGGGCTTGTTCGTGCTTTTTCGTCGGGGATGTGCATAGCTACGAGAGAGGGGCATGAGAAGGCGCTGGAAGGCACACCAGGACTCCCGCATAGCGGGCGAATTATTCGTCTAATGACGAAGGCCCCTCCTCCCTCCCACACGCAACCGTTGCCAACGTAGCGGAAAAATCGCGGGACTTCCGGTGGAGTAATAAGTTGGAGACGAAAAAAAAAATGGCACGTAAATTACGAGAAGCGTGCGTAAAGTACCAGAAGCGTGCGTAAAGTACCAGAAGCGTACGTAAAGTACCAGAAGCGTGTGTAAGGTCTCAGAAGCGTGCGTAAAGTACCAAAAGCGTTTGTAAAGTCTCAGAAGCGTGTGTAAAGTACGAAAAGCGTGCGTAAAGTGCGAGAAGCGTGTTTAAAGTTCCAGAAGCGTGCGTAAAGTACCAGAAGCGTGCGTAAAGTACCAGAAGCGTGCGTAAAGTACCAGAAGCGTGCTTAAAGGACGAGAAGCGTGCGTAAAGAACGAGAAGCGTGCGTAAAGAATGAGAAGCGTGCGTAAAGTACCAGAAGCGTGCGTAAAGTACCAAAAGCGTGCGTAAAGTACCAGAAGCGTGCGTACAGTATGAGAAGTGCGCGTAAAGTACGAGAAGCGTGCGTAGAGTACCATAAACGTGCGTAAAGTACCAAAAGCGTGCGTAAAGTACCAAAAGCGTGTGTAAAGTACCAGAAGCGTGCGTAAAGTACAGGAAATCTATTACATTTATCTCAGTGTAATAAAAATTAGGAAAAAAAAAAATTATGTCACGTCACTCGATTAGGGACGAGGGAGATTCCGTGTAACCATTGAACAGAGTCGAATGTGTCTTACGATGAATTCATAAAGATTAACGAGAGCGAAAGATGGGCTCGATTGGCGAACAGGAGTGACGCGATTGTTACGGAGAATTTCGGCTATACTCGGGGTGCTGAGGCGAGAGCCAGACGAACCGACGAGGGCGAGAGGGGGGGGGGGGGGGGCGGAGATGAATGAGAGGGGGGCGAGACAGTGCGAGATCGTTGAATTTTGTCATCCCGGCGATCCCGAAAGGGGTCAAGTGTCGCACGACGATCAGTAGCGTAGCTGCATATTTATAAACCCGCTGGAAAGATGACAAAAAATTAATAAAATTGTCTCAGATAATTTCGTTTTTTTAATGGAATTTTTTTAACGATAAGTTTCAATCAAATTTAATGTTAAAAAAAAAAAAAATTGAAAAGTTCAAAATGTTCAATTGTCGATCGAACATTTCTCCCATAAAAAAAACTAAAAAAAAAAAAAAAATCTTACAGACAAAAATCTTTTGCAATAACAATTTTTTTTTAATGCAATTTTTTCAACTATAAGCGCGAATTGAATTGAAAGTAAAAAAAAAATTAATACCAGCGATTCCAGAAATGTTCGATCGACGATTTAACATTCCCATTGACAAACCGATAGTTAAATAATCAAATATCAATTAAAAATTATTAAATAAAAAAAATTGCAACGTTCAATCATAATCAATCGATCGATTGAATAATTATTATATTAATATTAATAAAATAAGACAATGGTCTATTCTTATATTTAATATTTTAATTATTATATATTGTATTGTATTATTATATATATAATACGTATATATATATAATTTCTGATTTTTATTTTTATTAATAATTAATATTATACCAAAACTATTAATTAAAATTAATCAATGGACATTTCGTCGGTAATTAATTTGAAAAAAAAAAATATATATATATATATATGTATGTGTGATAAATTTTTGTATCGGATCGCGATGGTGCGCGAGTCAATGCACCCGGTTTCGTGGGACAAGGGCGACGTCTGTGTTCGCCACGGAGGGCCAAGATGATTTTTTTTTTTTTTTTTTTTTTTTCGTCGATGCGTCCGTCAAGAATGTACGCGCCCGCGCGATGACGGGACGGCGAAACCGTCGAGCTTCACTAAAAATACATATTCCCGATGTGTGAGAAAGAAGGGAAAACGGCCTAAGATGGTGTACAAGGAGAGCGTTGTTTGGTTGATTGGCGCCGGTTCCCTCCGCGCTCGTCAAGACGCGACGTCGCTCAACCGTTTCGCGTCTCATCAATGAAACTTACTTGTTCCACGTCCAATTATAAGGAAACTTCCACCGTTCTGGACATTGCCAACGATAATGAAAAAAAAAAAAAAAAAAAAAAAAAAAAAAAAAAAAATCAATCGGCGGAATTACAAGCTATGTGTTGATTATTTTTGTTTTGTTTTTACTTACGCGCCGCTCAAGGATTTAATCGTTTAAAAATTATCGAACGAGAAAAATCATTGAATTTTTGATCGAGGAATAAAAAAATGGAAACGAATTTTTGTTTATTTTTTATAATTAGTAATTATTACAAAAATTACTAGTAATTAATTGTTTGAAATAATCAGCCGAATTACAAGCTAATTGTTGATTTATTTTTGTTTTTATTTACGCTTTGCTCAAGGATTTAATCGTTTAAAATGATCGGAAGAGAAAAATCATTAAATTTTAGTCCGAGGAATAAAAAAATGGAAACGAATTTTTGTTTATTTTTTATAATTAGTAATTATTACAAAAATTACTAGTAATTAATTGTTTAAAAAAATCAGCCGAATTACAAGCTAATTGTTGATTTATTTTTGTTTTTATTTACGCTTTGCTCAAGGATTTAATCGTTTAAAATGATCGGAAGAGAAAATTCATTGAATTTTAGATCGAGGAAAAAAAAAATGGAAACGAATTTTCGTTTATTTTTTATAATTAGTAATTATTACAAAAATTACTAGCAATTAATTGTTTGAAAAAATCTGCCCAATTACAAGCCAATTGTTCATTTATGTTTGTTTTTGTTTATTAATCATTTTAAATCATCGATCGAAAAAAATCATTGAATTCTACACCGAAGAAAAAAAAAATATATATCAACTTTTGATAGTTATATTAAATAATATAATAGTGTAAATAATTATTATACAGACCAAGCCTAATAACAGGGAATACAAGTAGGTCAAGCCTCAACACAGTTGGAATCCCAAAAATCGCAATTCATAATATTTCATTTTTGTTTTCTTTTTTCATATTAAGAAAAAAAAAAAAAAAATTAAACAAATTAAATCTATCGTTTCCTTCCGATTTTTTGATCGAAGACCCGAACCGTGATTTTGTAATCTCCCCCAGATCTTCGGCGTCGCTCCTCGAATTTATTGCACGACTTTTCCAAATTTATCATTTCCCAATATATTCGGAATATATATATATATATATATATATATATATATATATATATATATATATATGTGTATATATATATATGTGTACATATAAAAATACATATGTATATCTCAATTTTTTTTCGAATTCATCAAAAGCATTTTGTTTTTTTTTTTCGCGTTATTTATTGCATTGACGTGGCTGGGCGTCTAGTAGAATATTTTCTCTCGAGACACCGACCTCGAGCTTTAACGATGACTCGCACGGCAATATTTCGCGATTTCGCGCGAATCGCCCACGGAACGGACCCTCTTTTTTTTTTTTACAATAACATACCGTCAAGCCCAACGTGCGTGTGTATTGAACTGGGACGAAACAAGAGAGGCTTCCACGTGCTTGCGATGCTCGCGAACGCTCGGAACAACGCCGCGTTTACCAGAGATCTCGCGATGAGTCAGACCATTTTTTTTTTTTTTCTTTTTTTTTTTAATACTCTCGTAGTAAAGTGGGATGCGGTGACGCATTTTTAGAAGATTTGCTCGATAGCCGGCTTCCGGAACTCGTGCAAGACGGGGCAGTGAAAACGTGTTTTTCACCCAAAAAAATATGTAAAATCTTTTGACCAAAATACATTTTTTTTATTCAAAATCTTTCGATTCGAAGATATACAAGAAAAGAATAACTCGTTTATTTATAATAATAATAATAATAATAATAATAATAATAATAATAATAATAATAATAATAATAATAATAATAATAATAATAATAATAATAATAATAATAATAATAATAATAATAATAAAATACAAATAGCAATAAAATAAAGTTTGAAACGAAATATCATTTTTGATTTTGATTCATTTATTTATTAATACTCTTATGGGACTCTTTCTCTAAAAAAAATACATTAAAATCTTTTGATTAAAATTCATTTTTTTTTATTCAACATTTTTCGATTCGCGGATATAAAAAAAAAGAATGAGTCTTTTAAATAAAAGAGCTAATATAAATAAGATATATTACATACAATATATTTACATTTAAATATTATACATTACATACATGATGAAGATATAAAGTTATATTTTTTTTATGTCTTCGAACCGAAAGATTTTGTATTTAAGAAATGTAATTTTATATTTATTTTGTACAAATGTTATGTAACATATTTTACACCATTTAATTTTTATTTTATGTAAATATAAAAAACAAAAATAAAAATGAAATACAAATAGAATGAAATTTGACACGGAATATCAAATTTTTTTTTTTATCCGAAGTATGATCCGACGACAACAAAGATCGCGGCTCCGCGGAGCCGGCGGCGGAGCGAGCGATCGATTAATTAAACCGGGATCCGTTCGTTGAAGTCTCCCGAAGCGAAATGGCTCGAGCTGTGCAGCTCGACTGCATCCCATTTTTTTTTTTTTTTTTTTTTTTTTTCCACCCAACTTCGATGCCGGCGGCCAATTGTACGCTCGGTCTCGTTCACTCATCCGCGTAACACAACATGTACTAGACCGTTATACGTCGAACGTTTACGCTTCAGGCTCCTCTCGCCTGCTGATAATATGTCAGCCGCTTGCCGTTTCGTTGATCTTTTTTTCCGGATGTTTATTTCGTTTGTTGGCCGCAACCGAGCGAAAATGATTCATCGTTTCGAGGCGGATCAGACGAATTTGTTCGAGTGTTTTGAACCCACCTCCACACAATTCCTTTATTTTCCCCCATTTTTTCAATCTTTTTGTACGATTTTTTTGCAGTCGGGAGTTTTTTTTTTTAATTTCTTATTTTATTTTATTTTATTTTATGCTTTTTGAATTCTATCGTCTGTACAATTCTATGAGACAATTTTCTGAGTGTCATTCCTCTCCGGTACAATTTTGTGAGTCATGTGCGTCTACGACACTATTTTCTATGCGTCATTCTTCTTCGACACAATTTTTCATGTGTCGTTGATATTAGACACAATTTTTTATGTGTTCGTCCTCTTCGATATAATTTTCTAAATGTTGTATCCCTCCGATACGATTTCCAATGTGTCGTTGCTGTCTGATACAATTTTCTATGTGTTCGTCTTCTCCGATGCAACATTTAGAAGAGAAGCGATAAATGAAAAATTGTATCGGAGAGAAATGACACATAAAAAATTGTATCGGAGAGAAGCGATAAATGAAAAATTGTATCGGAGAGAAATGACACATAAAAAATTGTATCGGAGAGAAATGACAAACCGCAAGTTGCTGCGGAGAGCAACGACACATAAAAAATTGTATCGGGGAGGAATGACAAACAGCAAGTTGCTGCGGAGAGCAACGACACATAAAAATTGTATCGGAGAGAAATGACTTACAGCAAGTTGTTTCGGAGAGCAACGACACATAAAAAATTGTATCGGAGAGAAATGACAATCCGCAAGTTGCTGCGGAGAGCAACGATACATAAAAAATTGTATCGGAGAGGAATGACAAACAGCAAGTTGTTGCGGAGAGCAACGACACATAAAAAATTGTATCGGAGAGAAATGACAGACAGCAAGTTGTTGCGGGGACCAACGACACATAAAAAATTGTATCGGAGAGAAATGACAGACAGCAAGTTGTTGCGGAGAGCAACGACACATAAAAAATTGTATCGGGGAGGAATGACAAACAGCAAGTTGCTGCGGAGAGCAACGACACATAAAAAATTGTATCGGAGAGAAATGACAGACAGCAAGTTGCTGCGGAGAGCAACGACACATAAAAAATTGTATCGGAGAGAAATGACAAACCGCAAGTTGCTGCGGAGAGCAACGACACATAAAAATTGTATCGGAGAGGAATGACAAACAGCAAGTCGTTGCGGAGAGCAACGACACATAAAAAATTGTATCGGAGAGAAATGACAGACAGCAAGTTGCTGCGGAGAGCAACGACACATAAAAAATTGTATCGGAGAGAAATGACAAACCGCAAGTTGCTGCGGAGAGCAACGACACATAAAAAATTGTATCGGGGAGGAATGACAAACAGCAAGTTGCTGTGGAGAGCAACGACACATAAAAAATTGTATCGGAGAGAAATGACAGACAGCAAGTTGCTGCGGAGAGCAACGACACATAAAAAATTGTATCGGAGAGAAATGACAAACCGCAAGTTGCTGCGGAGAGCAACGACACATAAAAAATTGTATCGGGGAGGAACAGCACATAAAAAATTGTATCGGAGAGAAATGACAAACAGCAAGTTGTTGCGGAGAGCAACGACACATAAAAAATTGTATCGGAGAGAGATGACAAACAGCAAGTTGTTGCGGAGAGCAACGACACATAAAAAATCTTATCGGAGATACACAACATCAGAAAATTGTATCTGGGAGATACAACTAAGTGAATTTTTTTTCTCCACTACACGCTATGCTTTCTCACTGTTGTATACAACTGTAAAAAAGGCATGTCCCGTATATTCAATAAATAAATAAATAAATGAAACAAATAAAGAAATGAACAGACTATAGCACGGCACACGGAGTATACAATTTTTTTATCGGACGACTGAAATAATCGTACAGTCAATAAGTTGCCTTGGTGTTCTCATCTCATTGACTCATCGATCTGATACGGCAAACTAATAACTTGTTTATCCGAATATGGTTTATTGACGTGTGAATTCACCTTGGCACAATTTTTTTTTTGCCACAAACATGGATCGTTATAAACATCATCAATATGCCAATTTTGATTAAGGAATATTTTGTCGTTTCAACAATCACTGGCGACTTCGAAGAGACGCCGAAGTCGGTCACTGCAGAGAAACGCATAAATCTAGTTTTTTGCCCTGAGGGCAGTTGGGAGTTAATTAAAAATTCAAGGTCGCGAACTTGGAAGGATAATGAAAGGAAGGATGGAAGAAAAAAAAAAAATGAATCACAAACATTGAGCAATCGACTCGCGGGCGCGAATTGGTCGGGTTTTTTCCCAACCGCGAACATAATCGAAGCAATTACTACTTCGTCATGTTTCACTGACGTGCGAGAGACGACAATTGAGGAAAGTCACCAATTAGCTACTTCCTCCTTTCGACATCGGTTTGCAAATACGCCCATCACGCACTGGACGTATCTAAATAATAAAAAAAATTGTTGCACTTTTTTCGATTATTCATGAATTAGCAGCGATAATCTTTTTTCCATTATTTCTATTATTTATGTAATTCAATAGTAATACTTTTCGTGGTTGAATCATTTCTCGATTATTCACGAAATAATTATAAGAATTTTAGTTGTTTCTTACTTTTTCCATTATTTACGAAATAACAGTAAATAATTTTTTATTTTTTTTCTTATTTTCTCGATCATTTCCGAAAATAATCGTAACAACTTTATTCATTTCTTATTTTCTCGATCATTACCGAAAATAATAGTAACAATTTCATTATTTTCTTATTTTCTCGATCATTTACGAAAATAATAGTAACAATTTCATTATTTTCTTATTTTCTCGATCATTTCCGAAAATAATAGTAACAATTTTATTCATTTCTTATTTTCTCGATCATTTCCGAAAATAATCGTAACAAGTTTATTTATTTATTACTTTTTCGATTACTTACGAAAATAATAGTAACAATTTTATTCATTTCTTATTTTCTCGATCATTTCCGAATATAATAGTAACAATTTCATTATTTTCTTATTTTCTCGATCATTTCCGAAAATAATAGTAACAATTTTATTATTTTCTTACTTTTTCGTTTATTTGCACAAAATAATAGTAACAATTTTATTATTTTCTTACTTTTTCGTTTATTTGCACAATAACATTGATAATTTTTCTTGTTATATTTTTTTCTCGATAATTTACGTAATTCAAAATAAGTCCCTAATGAGGGTAAATCGTGCATTGTCGGCCATAGGACGAACGGACGGAGGGGTATCGCGTTGCATTATCGTAAGCTTGTCCCATTACACACAATTCTCTCCGGTATCCCAATCACCGCTATCTCCTGTTTACCCGGTATCTCTGTGCTGGATGCTGTGTCTCCGGTGCCAGGAACTCGAGGCTCTGCACACCGTGATTATAGAGCCGCTGCACCTGCACTATGCCCACATCTGTTACTAGTGCACACGTCAATAGAGGGGAACTGTTACATTTCCGCCTACTGCGAAATCCATGAGTCACTTTCTACACAAATTTGAATTTTTCCCTATATACATATTTTTAATATATTTAAGATATATTTTTTATATTTTTTCAATTATTTAAGGAGCGGAATTGAATGATTATTTACCAATTAAAGGATTAGCAATTTTTCGCAATATATTTTTAATATTTTCTTAATACATTCTTAGTACGTTCTTAATACATTCTTAATACATTCTTAATATACTCTTAGTATATTCTTAATACATTCCTAATACATTCTTAATACATTCTTAAGACATTCTTAATACATTCTTAATATATTCTTAACACATTCTTAATACATTCTTAATATATTCTTAATACATTCTTAATACAATCTTAATACATTCTTAATACATTCTTAATACATTCTTAATACATTCTTAATACATTCTTAATATACTCTTAGTATATTCTTAATACATTCCTAATACATTCTTAATACATTCTTAATACATTCTTAATACATTCTTAATACATTCTTAATACATTCTTAATACATTCTTAATACATTCTTAACATATTCTTAATACATTCTTAATACATTCTTAATACATTCTTAATACATTCTTAATACATTCTTAATACATTCTTAATACATTCTTAATACATTCTTAATACGTTCTTAATACATTGTTAGTACATTCTTAATATATTCTTAATACATTTTTAATCCATTCTTAGTACATTCTTAACATATTCTTAATACATTCTTAATCCATTCTTAAAACATTCTTAATCCATTCTTGATACATTCTTAATATATTTTTTTATATATTTTTTTGGCGTACATTTTTGGACGATTCGTCGATGAAAAAAAAGTTTAATACAAAAATATCGTCCGGCCGAGAAACAGCTGATTTGGGACGAGAGACGATGGCGAAGACGCGGCGTGTCTCGAGTGTCGATAAACCGATTTCTCCGCTCTCTCTTAGCGATTTGGACAGCGAGACCGCGATCGATTTCCATCGAAGCGTCGCCGGCACAGCGACACGATAGCTGCGATTTGCATAATCCCATTTTATAGCTGCTGTCGAGACCGTAAAGGAACGTTGAGATAATGGGAAATTTCCCGAGGGTTTACGAGTCGAGAGTTTAAGGCACATAAAAAGATTTTTCTTTTTTTTTTGTGAAACAAGTCGTGTACTTTATGTCGAAGACATTCACAGATTTGTTATCTCTCCAAACTGTGTCGACAAAGTTTCATCTCTACCGGATCCAAATTTTTCAAAATTATCATCAAATTAAATAGTTATTATTAATGTTAAATTATTATTATTATTATTATTATTAAATTGATGTAAATAAATGAATAAATATATAAATAAATAATCAACAGTAGCGGACTTCAAGATTTTTATGGCCAACAGCTGAATGACTTTTTTTCAATGAAAATGATTTTTTTTCAATTTTCAACATTAAAGATTCAAATTTATTTTAACATCTATTTAAATAACATTTTGATTGTACTTCAAACAACAATTTTCACACAACACATAAAATTACTGTAATAATAATAATAATAATAATAATAATAATAATAATAATAATAATAATAATAATAATAATAATAATAATAATAATAATAATAATAATAATAATAATAATAATAATAATAATAATAATAATAATAATAATAAATAACGACCAATCGATGAAATTTTTATTTTTATCATCCTGTAGATAATAATTTTTGGTGTAATAAAGAAAACACTTTTTCTGCTTAATCGAAGTCGAGCTGCGGCAATTTTGCGATCTCGTCCCCGAGCGTCAGAGCAGTTTCCAATTATACGACGAAAGACACGAGTTTTCTATTTTTTTTATTTTTTTTATTTTTTTTTAGATCTCCCTTTCTCGACAGCGGTCTAATCGCCGTTTCCGGGGGCACGCGCGACCCGGGGCTCACTTCCGGCGCCGGATGCTCGCCCACGTAATTTTCGTTCTCCGAATACTAATACGCGCAGCTAACACAGTGGCAACGGGCGCGAAAGTCTGGGACTCTCGTCTCCTCTTCCTCCTACCCGCTTCCTCCGGCTCTATCCGTGCATTGTACCGTTCCCTTTTTTTTCCGTCGATTCTCGGTATGTTGCACAGAGCGTCGCTGGCAGTAATACACGAGATGTACGATATATTAGAATAACATATTTTTTCTAATATACATATATATATATATATATATATATATATATATATCGTAAATAAATAAATATAAATATATTATATAAAATTGAATATATATACATATATATATACATATCTATATACATATACTCTATTTTATATAATATATTTATATTTATTTAACTAGTAGTAAATATAGTAATATATATATATATATATATAATATAAAAAGATTTCGCCGCTGTCGCCGCCGCCGCCGCCGTGTCAAGAATCGGGGGGGGGGGGGGGGGGGGGGGGGGGGGGGGGTAGAACTATAAGGGCCTAAGTCCATCCTTAAAGGGCCTTGGAACTATAAGGGTCTAAGTCCATCCTTAAAGGGTCTTGGAACTATAAGGGCTTAAGTCCATCTTTAAAAGGTCTTGGAATTATAAGGGCCTAAGTCCATCCTCAAAGGGCCTTGGAACTATAAGGGCTTAAGTCCATCTTTAAAAGGTCTTGGAATTATAAGGGCCTAAGTCCATCCCCAAAGGGTCTTCGAATTATAAGGGCCTAAGTCCATGTAGCTTAAATCGACTTGGAATAATAAGGGCTTAAGTCCATTTAGCATGAGGGGATTGGAATAATGAGGGGAGTAAAAGACTTAGAATAATAAGGGCGTGAGTCTTTTTTTTATATATGTATCTCTCTATAATATAAAAGGATTTCGCCGCTATCGCCGCCGTGTCAAGAATCGAGGGGTGGGGGGGGGGGGGGGGACAGTACTTGGATGGGTGACCGCGGTCACCCATCCAAGTATTGAACCCGTCTTTTGAAGTATTTGGAATAATAAGGGTTTTCGTCCAGAAATGGGTGCGAGCGCGCGAAGCGCGCGAGCCACAATAACCCGCTAGTATATATATATATATATATATATATATATATATATATATATATATATATATACTCTATTTTATATAATATATTTATATTTATTTAACTAGTTTGATGGATGGAACTATAATAAACAAAAAGTTATCGTCAGTGCAACAAAAGTAGGGGAGAGCGGGGCAAAATGGCACACCGGGGCAAAACGGGATGATGGGACAAAACGCAATTCTCCAATAACTTTGAGATGGTGGCGATGGTGGTACGTGGGGCAAAACGGGTTTAAAAATCCGGATGTATCGTTTGGACAAAATGGGGCATCCAAAAATCATTGGAAAATTGAGTTTTTCCCTCACAGTCCCGTTTTGCCCCGCTGTGCCATTTCGCCCCGGTCTCCCCTACCATTCAATCGATACTTTGTAACGGGTTAGGCTATTCGAATTCCAACACGGTATCACAGTCAGTGCATCCGCGGTTGGTCGATTCTTATTTATTTTTGAAGGACGCTGGTATTTTTTTTTTTTCTTTTTTTTTTTATGGTAGAGGATTCGATGCACGAAGTCGTGTCGGCCGAAGAAACAAAGTTTCGTATCTCTCAGCACCGGGACGATGAAATATCGCAAAATTTTTACGATATCGTCGAAACTTTGAGATGTAAATTTGTGAATTTTTTTTTTTCAAATTTTTTACATTTTTATTTTCGAAGGAATAAATTGTTTAATATTTATTGAAGGTGTTGCGTTTTGTGTATCTTGTTATAAAGTGCTGTATCGCCGAAACGGCGCGACGAAATTTTGCAAAATTTTTACGACATCATCGAAACGTTGGTTTACAAATTTGTGATTTTTTTCAAATTTTTTACATTTTTTTTTGTCCAAGGAATAAATTTCTTAACAGTTTTCGAAGGTGTTGCGTTTTATGTACCTCGTCAATGAAGCGCTCTGTCGCCGAAACGGCACGATGAAATATTCCAAAATTTTAATGATATCTTCGAAACGTTAGTATGTAAATTTGTGATTTTTTTCAAATTTTTTGCAACATTTTTTTTCGAAGGAATAATTTGTTGAAAAAACATTTAAAGGTGTTAAAGGTGTTAAAAATGTTTAAAGGTCTCGACCACGTCGTTAAAGTGCCGTATCGCCGAAACGGCACGATAAAACATTCCAAAATTTACACCAAATCATCCCACGCTTAATACGTCTGTTTAGGATTTTTCTCAAATTTTTTACAACAATTTATTTCGCAGTAATAATTTATTTTCAATTCTCAAAAGGTATCGCGTGTCTCCGCTAATTAAAGTGCATTATCGTCGTCGCAACACGATTGAATACCCCAAAATTCATCGGACATCCCGAAACAATTGTTGCGTCTGTTCGGAATTTATTTCACATTTTTTCCCCTCCCGACATTGACCTTTACGTCCATTCAGCGTAGAATTACACGGCTGTTCGTGCGGTTGCAGAGTAAGCCGGAAAAGCCGGTGACAAGAAAATCCCGATAAAATTATTAAAGCAATGACAATATGCAACGTCGGTGCAGAGTTGCATCCTCTCATTTTTATTTTGCCCTCGGTGAGCGAGGGTAATTGACTTTTATCGAGGCGTCTCGCGACCATACGGGTGCCGCGTTCCAGGTCAAGCAGAGGAAAGACAAGCCGAGATAAGCTCGCAGGGGCCACTGAGCACGGCCAAGGATATTGGACGTTACCGGCTCGACGCCTTTATCGTCATCCTTGCAACCTTATTTCCTTTACAGTTTCCGTTCTCGACTCTTCTTCTCGTTCTCAACATTCCTTCGTTCTTCATTCCTTTCGAGGTATCCTCGGACGCTTGAAGCGACGCCGTTGCCGTGGAATTTCCGGTCTCCTCGCCTTCCCTCTCTCATCGTCGCCCCCTTTGACTCTTGGCGGAAGTAACTTCCGCTCGAAAAAAAAAAATGATATTTTAACCGAAAGTGAAGCATTTCCGGTGTGATGATACTTCCCGCCGAAAAATTAGATTTTCGAACCGGAAATTACGCACTTCCACTGTTTCGTCAGTTTCGGTCGAAAAATTAGATTTACAAACCGGAAATGGCGCATTTCCGGTTTGAAGTCACTTCCGGTCGAAACATGAAATTTTCAAACCGGAAGTGACGCATTACCGGTCGAAAAAATGATATTCTCAAACCGGAAGTGACGCATTTCCGGTCGAAAAATGAGATTCTCAAACCGGAAGTGACGCACTTCCGGTCGAAAAAAATGTGATTCTCAAACCGGAAGTGGCGCACTAGCGGTCGAAAAATGAAATTGTCGAACCAGACGCTACGCACTCCCGGTTGGAAAATGAAATTTTCAAACCGGAAGTGACGCATTTCCGGTCGAAACATAAAATTTTCCAACCGGAAGTGACGCACTAGCGGTCGAAAAATGAAATTGTCGAACCAGACGTTACGCACTCCCGGTTGGAAAATGAAATTTTCAAACCGGAAGTGACGCATTTCCGGTCGAAACATAAAATTTTCCAACCGGAAGTGACGCATTACCGGTCGAAAAATGATATTCTCAAACCGGAGGTGACGCATTTCCGGTCGAAAAATGGGATTCTCAAACCGGAAGTGACGCATTTCCGATCGAAAAATAAGATTTTCAAACCGGAAGTGACGCATTTTCAGTCGAAAAATGAAATTATCAAACCGGAAGTGACGCATTTCCGGTCGAAAAAAATGAGATTTTCAAACCGGAAGTGACGCACTTCCGGTCGAAAAATGGGATTCTCAAACCGGAAGTGACGCATTTCCGATCGAAAAATAAGATTTTCAAACCGGAAGTGACGCATTTTCAGTCGAAAAATGAAATTATCAAACCGGAAGTGACGCACTGGAGGTCGAAAAATGAAATTATCAAACCGGAAGTGACGCACTTCCGGTCGAAAAATGTGATTCTCAAACCGGAAGTGACGCACTTCCGGTCGAAAAATGTTATTCTCAAACCGGAAGTGACGCACTTCCGGTCGAAAAATGAAATTCTCAAACCGGAAGTGACGCACTTCCGGTCGAAGCATGAGATTCTCAAACCGTACGCGATGCACTTCCGGTCGAAAAATCAGACTTTCAAACCCGAAGTTACGCCTTTCCGGTGTTTTCCTCCTTTCCACAATATCAATACAAAGATCATTATGTACGATAATAATAACAATAATAATAACAGTTTAATTGTTTCATTTTTCACACTTACCATGTTTCGATTTGTACGTTAGTTTTTTTTTTTTTTTTCGTGGCGGAGTAATCGGTCTCGCCGTTGCATTCCGGAAGGCCGAAGCCCGCCTCCCTATGTCCGCACTCGCTCGTTTTGTTTGTCGGTATTCGTTTGTCCGCTCATCCGTCTATATTCTATCGGTACGTATACCGACAATCGAAATGCAAATTCGTCGGGTGTCGCGATCGCTGCAACGATCGTTCAACGCCGATAACGAGCTCTCCCTCGGGCGACACGTTTCGCGTATATAAATAACGGGGTCGGTCAGACTCCCCCCTCCCTTCCTCCTCCCCCCCCCCCCCCCCCTCCCTCCCTCGGCCGACCAATCCTTCTCCACCTTCGCCGCAGCGATACAGCCGAAGCTCCGATTCCGCCGGGTTCCGACAAATCTATATACGCGTATCTGGTTGCCTTCATCTGCAAACTGTACCGCACAGGGCTATGGGACGTTCCGTGCCGAATCGAACGACCTCTGAGTCGGGTATTTTTTTTTTTTTTTTTTCCAACCTCGAATAACGTTTGGTTTTTTTTTTTTTTTTTTTTTTTTTTTTTCGGTGGGGAAGAAAATATCGCATGTGGACATACGTATGGGGCATTCTTTCGTGACACTTCGACCTGTGTCTAACACTTCGCATCTCGGATTGGGCTGAATTTTTATATGCATTTTTATGTGCATTTTTATATGATTTTTTATATGATTTTTTGTATGATTTTTTATATGATTTTTTGTATGATTTTTTATATGATTTTTTATATGATTTTTTATATGATTTTTTATATGATTTTTTATATGATTTTTTATATGATTTTTTATATGATTTTTTATATGATTTTTTATATGATTTTTTATATGATTTTTTATATGATTTTTTATATGATTTTTTATATGATTTTTTATATGATTTTTTATATGATTTTTTATATGATTTTTTATATGAATTTTTATATGATTTTTTATATGAATATAAAATATAAAATATAAATATGAATAAAAAAAATTGAATGAAAGGAACAATAAAAAATCAAAAATAAAATTCGTGTGCCTTTTCTATTTTTTTTTTTTTAATACGTCGAGACGAAAGGTCACGGTTCGAATAGCGAGAGGTCGAAGTTCAGTTCCCGTCGTAGTTGGCGCGGAGTCGCCCGTGCAACGTGTATATAGAGTTCTTTAGTTTCCCGCAGTTTCGTGCGGTCCCCGGCGACGGACGAACGAGGGATTCGTCCGAATGGAGCGCGGATTGACGCCTCGCATTTGCATGACACTGCTATCGCAAATCGCATCCAGTTGTCCCAGAAATCGAATTGCACGCCTGCGGTTATAACGCAGCATTGCGATATCACTGTAGGATTTATCGAATCGCACTTCTCACCGGTCAATTTATACCGTGCATACACATAAATACATATATACATATGTACACATGTACACATATGTACGTATGTTTAGGGAAAGAGCGGGGCAAAACGGGACAGACTATCGGGATCCATCGATGGGGCAAAATGGGAGGTTCGGAAATTATGGGAAAATTGCTTTTTCCAAATATGCAATTTTACAATCATCTTAGGACCTCTTTTGCCCCATCGATGCAAACCGATCTTCTGACTCGTTTGGCGCGGTTCTCCACTACGCATGCATAACGTATGTACATGTATTCCTTTATATATCGGAGCTGGGAAATACTTGCAGTACTTAAAGTACTTACAGCACTTACAATACTTACAGTACTTACAGTGCTTGATACTTGATACTTTGTACTTGATACTTTGCACTTGATACTTTGCACTTGATACTTTGCACTTGATACTTTGCACTTGATACTTTGCACTTGATACTTTGTACTTGATACTTTGCACTTGATACTTTGCACTTGATACTTTGTACTTGATACTTTGTACTTGATACTTTGTACTTGGATGCTTGGATGCTTGGATGCTTGGATGCTTGGGTGCTTGGGTGCTTGGGTGCTTGGATGCTTGGATGCTTGGATGCTTGGATGCTTGGATGCTTGGATGCTTGGGTGCTTGGGTGCTTGGGTGCTTGGGTGCTTGGGTGCTTGGGTGCTTGGATGCTTGGGTGCTTGGGTGCTTGGGTGCTTGGGTGCTTGGATGCTTGGATGCTTGGGTGCTTGGGTGCTTGGGTGCTTGGGTGCTTGGGTGCTTGGGTGCTTGGGTGCTTGGGTGCTTGGGTGCTTGGGTGCTTGGGTGCTTGGGTGCTTGGGTGCTTGGGTGCTTGGGTGCTTGGGTGCTTGGGTGCTTGGGTGCTTGGGTGCTTGGGTGCTTGGGTGCTTGGGTGCTTGGGTGCTTGGGTGCTTGGGTGCTTGGGTGCTTGGGTGCTTGGGTGCTTGGGTGCTTGGGTGCTTGGGTGCTTGGGTGCTTGGATGCTTGGATGCTTGGATGCTTGGATGCTTGGATGCTTGGATGCTTGGATGCTTGGATGCTTGGATGCTTGGATGCTTGGATGCTTGGATGCTTGGATGCTTGGATGCTTGGATGCTTGGATGCTTGGATGCTTGGATGCTTGGATGCTTGGATGCTTGGATGCTTGGATGCTTGGATGCTTGGATGCTTGGATGCTTGGATGCTTGGATGCTTGGGTGCTTGGGTGCTTGGGTGCTTGGGTGCTTGGATGCTTGGATGCTTGGATGCTTGGATGCTTGGATGCTTGGATGCTTGGATGCTTGGATGCTTGGATGCTTGGATGCTTGGATGCTTGGATGCTTGGATGCTTGGATGCTTGGATGCTTGGATGCTTGGATGCTTGGATGCTTGGGTGCTTGGATGCTTGGATCCTTGGACACTTGGACACTTGGATGCTTGGATGCTTGGATGCTTGGATGCTTGGATGCTTGGATGCTTGGATGCTTGGATGCTTGGGTACTTGGGTGCTTGGGTGCTTGAATGCTTGGATGCTTGGATGCTTGGATGCTTGGATGCTTGGATACTTGGATACTTGGATACTTGGATACTTGGATACTTGGATACTTGGATACTTGGATACTTGGATACTTGGATACTTGGATACTTGGATACTTGGATACTTGGATACTTGGATACTTGGATACTTGGATACTTGGATACTTGGATACTTGGATACTTGGATACTTGGATACTTGGATACTTGGATACTTGGATACTTGGATACTTGGATACTTGGATACTTGGATACTTGGATACTTGGATACTTGGATACTTGGATACTTGGATACTTGGATACTTGGATACTTGGATACTTGGATACTTGGATACTTGGATACTTGGATACTTGGATACTTGGATACTTGGATACTTGGATACTTGGATACTTGGATACTTGGATACTTGGATACTTGGAGTGTTTTTTGGTACATTGCCGAGCTCTGGTATATATGTATATATGTACATGCATACATATATACATATATGTGTATGTGTCTATACTTGTATATGTATAGATGAACTGAAGGTACATATTGCAGAGCGGTCGCAGCTAAACCGGGAGCTGCGCTCGTTCGTCATCGCAGCTCGAATATCTCACGGTATAGCGCCGATGCTTGATCGAGCTATCAATCACGATAACTCGGGAGTGTGCTCGCGTTCGAATATCGCATAGAGCGAAGAGATACCGGCTTACCGTATATTGAGGGATATGGATGGTAAGGATTCTTCCTTCCATAAAATTTGATTTATTGTGTCGATTCAGCTACTTTCGCGATTTTTTTCGATAATGCTTCGTTCGTCGACTTATGTGCACATGACCTTTTTTGAAGAGGACAAAATTCTCTATGAAAAAGGTGATATACATTTTTCGCGTAACCGCGGCCGATTCCATAAAAATCCTTAGTCTTATCTCAAAGAGGCAAGTAAAATAATCTCGCAAAAAAATAACGTTAATTACAAAAAAAAAAAAAAAACATCGATTGAGCGGCTATTATCGAAGAACAAAGTTTCTAAAATCGGTCAAGGCTAAACATCCGATTTCTACATAGTTCCATTAAAGCCGGAATAAAAGCTACAACGCGGAACGAGTCGCAGCTGCTGCGGACTCACGTTTCAAACATCCCGAGCTGTTACGCTCACACATACCATTATTTTTTTTTTTTTTTTTTTTTTTACTTTCGTTTATTATCGCGAACAGAAGCTAAAAAAAATATAATACAATATTATATTGTATTAGATACGAGTTTTGTTTTTAAATTAAAAATTACAAATTTGCGTTATTCTTTTCACTTATAAAATAAATAAAAAAATCTCTTCGCCGAGACTACAAATTTAAAAACGGAAGGGCACGATTAATATTAATGCGAATATAGATATGACAAAAATATCACAAAATATAGTATTAAATTTTCACTTTATCAATTAAAAATCCCAAATTTTCTTTAATCTTTTCACTTTTTAAATGAATAAAAAAAATTCCTTCGCCGACGCTACAAATTTACAAATGGACTGGCACGTAAAAAATTAATATTAATTAATATTAATATTAATATTTAAAAAAAAATTAATATTAATTACGTAAAAAATTATACGTATACGTAAAAAAATTAATATTAATGAATATTAATATTAATTCAATTTTCATTTTATCAATAAAAAAAATCCCAAATTTGTTTCATTCTTTTCGCTTTAAAATTAAAAAAAAAAATCCCTTCGCCGAGCCTACGAATTTAAGCCCGGAAGGTTGCGGAAGGTAGAAAGGAAGTACGACGATGGCCAGAGGGAGGGGAAAAGGCGCGAACGGAATGCCCGAGGAGAGGAGTCTCTTTGATGTGACCGGCGCGTGTTCTCCGGCGTATACATCGAGGACTCGCGCGCCGTCGGAGTAGCGAGACGGTAGCGGCGGTAAAAAAAATTAACCAGACTCCCATAGTCTCCTCCGTGTGCTCGTCGCCCGTTGTTTTACCCTCGCATAATCGCCACGGCGGCTCTCTCGCTCTCGCGCGCAGCTGGCCGATTCACAATCGTCGTAAAACGAGAACAGGACGGTTCCGAACGTTCCACTTGATCTCGCTGAACTTACTTCCTGTGCTCGCTCACCAATGCATATCGCGCAGTGGCCTAAGTAGGGACGTCCTTGCGACTCGATAACTCGACGAGAACTCTCTGTCCCATCGCGAGTTCCCATCGCGTGTCACAGCATCCGACGGGCACGGATTCTGCGCGTGCGTCTATCACCGTAGAACGCGGAAGTGATTTTTTGAGATATATATATATATATAGATGTATATATATAATACATGTATATATTTTTGTTAACACAAAATATTGTTGAAAATTTTTTTTTCGTTCGAACTTGAGTTTCAATTCCGGTATAAAACCAAGTTCGAACTTAAGCATGAAATTAAGTTTGAACTTAAGCATGCAATCAGTTTGAACTTAAACATTAAATCAAGATTGAACTTAAGCATGAAATCAAGTTTAAACTTAAGCATGAAATCAAGTTTGTACTTAAGCATGAAATCAAGTTTGAACTTAAGCATGAAATCAAGTTTGTACTTAAGCATGAAATCAAGTTTGAACTTCAGCATGAAATCAAGTTTGAACTTAAGCATGAAATCAAGTTTGAACTTAACATGAAATCAAGTTTGAACTTAAGCATGAAATCAAGATTGAACTTAAGCATGAAATCAAGTTTGAACTTAACATGAAATCAAGTTTGAACTTAACATGAAATCAAGTTTGAACTTAACATGAAATCAAGTTTGAACTTAACATGAAATCAAGTTTGAACTTAACATGAAATCAAGTTTGAACTTAACATGAAATCAAGTTTGAACTTAACATGAAATCAAGTTTGAACTTAACATGAAATCAAGTTTGAACTTAACATGAAATCAAGTTTGAACTTAATATGAAATCAAGTTTGAACTTAAGCATGAAATCGAGTTTGAACTTAAGCATGAAATCGAGTTTGAACTTAAGCATAAAATCAAGTTTGAACTTAATTATGAAACCAAGTTTGAACTTAAGGATGAAATCAAGTTGGAACTTAAGGATGAAATCGAGTTTGAACTTAAGCATGAAATCAAGTTTGAACTTAAATATGAAATCAAGTTTGAACTTAAATATGAAACCAAGTTTGGACTTAAGGATGAAATCAAGTTTGAACTTAAGCATGAAATAAAAAATCAATATATAGTGCTACGAATATAGTGCATATATACGTCGCACTATATGCATATTTTCATTTTTTTTTTAATAAACGTCCCAACACACCCTGAAAATGTTCTGAAGATTGTCCTTGAATGTCCCTAAATTTCGTACGAACTTTTCACTAGACGCCATCTTTTGAGTTCGAACTCAAGCCCACCAAGCCACATTAATTTCCGTTTGATTTAATTTCATAAATTGATAACCAAGAACGGTAAATTGTTGCCGATTATTTGTTCGAGATTAAATATTAGAAACGTGCGTGTTTCTCGAAGGCCAATAAATTTCACAACTGCTCGTAGCTCCGATCGTGTCCGCAGAAATCCGAGGCGCACGTGCCAGCCTCACTAGGCGCTCCGCGACTGTGCAGCGGCGATCTTGGTCGAAGGAACGAAGGGAAAATAAAAATAAACAAAACAAAAAATATCCTGTAAACGAGGGGTGACCCTCGGGTCTGTCGTCTCGTTTTAGACCGTGTTTGGTCATCTCTTCCGTTGACTCGCCTCCGGCTGCTGGCCGGCTCGCGTTGTTCCATTGTGCTTCCCCCCCCCCCCCCCCTCTCCCCCCTCGGACAAAACACCAACACTTCTCTCCTTCATGCCGGGCACGATGCACACGCTGATACCACTGCCGGCTCCACTCCGTCCCGATACGCACAATCGACCTCTGCGTCACTGTTCTCACCTTTTATGGATGCAGAAGTGTGCGCGAGTGAACAACTTTCTACGGATTATCAATTCTTGTATTTCGTAATGCGTGAATAATGAGGGCATTTTTTTTTTTTTTTTTTTAATATTGACGAAAATTAGGTTTTTTTTTTTTTAAGAGCTGTTTAGGAGAAGAAAAAAAAAATGGAAAATCGATTTTTAGGGCCGAATTTTGAGACTTTAGTTTGAAGGTAAGATGCGTTCTTGAGTTTCATCTTAAGTTCGGACTTGAGTTTCATCTTAAGTCCGGACTTGAGTTTCATCTTAAGTTCGGACTTGAGTTTCATCTTAAGTTCGGACTTGAGTTTCATCTTAAGTTCGGACTTGAGTTTCATCTTAAGTTCGGACTTGAGTTTCATCTTAAGTTCGGACTTGAGTTTCATCTTAAGTTCGGACTTGAGTTTCATCTTAAGTTCGGACTTGAGTTTGATCTTAAGTTCAGTCTTGAGTTTCATCTTAAGTTCGGACTTGAGTTTCATCTCAAGTCCGAACTTGAGTTTCATCTGAAGTTCGGTTCGAATTGCCAATGGCAACAATTGGCAATGGCAACAATTGGCAATGGCAACAATTGGCAATGGCAACAATTGGCAATGGCAACAATTGGCAATGGCAACAATTGGCAATGGCAATGGCAACAATTGGCAATGGCAATGGCAACAATTGGCAATGGCAACGATTGGCAATGGCAACGATTGGCAATGGCAACGATTGGCAATGGCAACGATTGGCAATGGCAACGATTGGCAATGGCAACGATTGGCAATGGCAACGATTGGCAATGGCAACGATTGGCAATGGCAACGATTGGCAATGGCAACGATTGGCAATGGCAACGATTGGCAATGGCAACGATTGGCAATGGCAACGATTGGCAATGGCAACGATTGGCAATGGCAACGATTGGCAATGGCAACGATTGGCAATGGCAACGATTGGCAATGGCAACGATTGGCAATGGCAACGATTGGCAATGGCAACGATTGGCAATGGCAACGATTGGCAATGGCAACGATTGGCAATGGCAACGATTGGCAATGGCAACGATTGGCAATGGCAACGATTGGCAATGGCAACGATT